>JAEIFV010000162.1:0-479818 GCA_018904265.1 Lordiphosa collinella | reverse complement strand
TCAACCGATCGTTCCTATGGCAGCTATATGCTATAGTCATCCGATGCCGGTATCCCGACAAATGTGCAGCGTATTTGTACCAAAAGACTTTGTCAAAGTTTGGTGAGGATAGCTTTAAAACTGAGAGGAGAGAGGATAGAAAAAAAAAAAAGACGGACAGACGGACAAGGCTAAATCAACTCAGCTCGTCGTGCTGATTAAGAATATATATACTTTATGTGGTCGGAGATGCTTCCTTCTATGCGTTACAAACATCCGAAAATTTTTTATAAAACTCTGCAAGGGTATAAACTTTTAAAAAAAGTTTTTCTAACAAGAAAGACTACTTTTCGGACCTTACTTTTCTATGGGAGCTATAAGATGTCTGATTTTGACCAAACTTAATGGAACCATGGAAAATGACAACAAACTGTTAATAACGAAATTTGGAGGGGATCCCATTTAAAACAAAAAAGTTTTTCCTAGAACTTATTTTTCGAATTATTATGCGTACTGCAGCTATTCGCTATAGTCATTGGATCTTGACATAACTTTGAAGAATTGTGTAAATGTATACAAAAAATAAGTATATGCCGATGACAAAGACGTTTCCATTAAAAACAGAAAAGTGTTTCTCACTAGAACTAGTTTTTGTTCCGATCGTTCCTATAGGAGCTATATGCTATAGTCATACGATTTTGACAAAACTTTGTAGAATTGTGTGAAAGCATAACAAATAAATAAATGCTGATTCTTAGGTAATTTCCATGGAAAACAAAAAAGTTTTTCTAAGACTACTTTTCAGACTATAATTTTCTATGACAGCTGTACTATATAGATGTCCGATTTTGACCAAACTTAGTGGAATCATGGGAAAGCAAAGCCAACTAAGAAATACGAAGTTTGGAAGTTTTCATTGAAAACAAAAAAGTTTTTCTCACTAAAACTAGTGCTTCGACCGATCGTTCCTATGACAGCTATATGCTATAGTCATCCGATCCGACCGCTTCCGAGACATGCGCAGCGTATATGTACGAAAAAACTTCGTGCAAAGTTTGGTGAATATAGCTTTCAAACTGAGATAGCATAGAAACAGACAGACGGACAGACGGACGGACGGACAGGGCTATATAAACTCCGCTCGTCGTGCTGATCAAGAATATATATACTTTATGTGGTCGGAGATGCTTTCTTCAATGCGTTACAAACATCTGCCCAGTTTTATAATACCCTTTTGAAAGGGTATAAAAATGGATTCAGATAAGACCAAAAATTAAGACAAAAATGTATGGAGTACTTCGTGGAAAACTATCATGTGCCGCTGACCAAAGCGACCAAATCGCACTTCATTTTTTGCAATTTTACCAAGAAAAAATATTTCGATGCTAGCCGGCACCTGCTTCATCTGTAACGGAGAAACCTTTTCGATATCCGAAGAGAAGCTTAGCATTGTGTGCCAAGAAAAACTTTCGAAGGTAAGGCAGTCCAAAAATTTGGCAGAGTAGCATTTCTGTTCAAGAATCTTCCTTAATTTTGCCGAGTCTCAAGCCTTAAAACCTTTCTTAAGTATTAGTATTGTAAAATGTAAAATCAGCTTGTCAAGATGACACAGCCCCAAAGGGCCAAAGCCGAGCCTCTCTCAAACTCTTGGCTTGTGCGCTTCTAATTTTAGCACAAGAGAAAGGGACCTACAGTTTAACGCCCGGTCACCCGGCCACAAAGAAAAAAACTTTTCGTTAGATGTTCCGAGGCGGGATCGAACCCACTACCTCATGCACAGCGGTCGCGCACTCAAGCCGCTGAGCCACCCAGCCACTACTACTTAGTATTATCACCCTTAAATTTACTCTATATCAACTCTTAAAGCACTTCCTTGAGTATATCATCGCGCCTTATCCTAAAATCTGTTTGGAAAGTCATGTTCTTGGACTTTTGAAGTTCTTTCTGTTCAAGGATCGCTCCTAGCTCCAAGGAACCCTTTAAAACCGTTTTATACCCTTTAAGCCTCGTTTTATACCCTTGCAGAGGGTACTATAAAATTGTGCGGATGTTTGTAACGCATTGAAGGAAGCATCTCCGAGCATATAAAGTATATATATTCTTGATCAGCATGACGAGCTAAGTTGATTTAGCCCTGTCCGTCCGTCTGTCTATTTCTATGCTATCTCCTCCGTCAGTTTTAAAGCTATCTTTACCAAACTTTGCACGAAGTCTTTTGGTACATATACGCTGCACTTTTGTCGGAACCGGCCGGATCGAATGAATATAGCATATAGCTGTCATAGGAACGATCGGTTGAAAAACTAGTCTTAGTGAGAAAAACTTTTTTGTTTTTAATGGAAACGCCTCCAAAGTACGTATTTCTTAGTTTACTATCCTTTCCTATGATTTCACTAAGTTTCGGATGACTATAGCATATAGCTGCCATATGAACGATCGGTCGAAAAACTAGTTCTAGTGAGAAAAACTTTTTTGTTTTTAATGAAAACGTCCTTATCATTGGCATACACTTATTTTATATACTTTTACACAATTCCACAAAGTTTGGTCAAAATCGGATTACTATAGCATATAGCTGCCATAGGAACGATCGGTCGAAAAACTAGTTTGAGTGAGGAAAACTTTTTGTTTTTAATGAAAACGTCCTTTTTATTGCAAATTCTTATTGTATATACCTTAACACATTTCTACAAAGTTTTAGCAAAATCGGATGACTATAGCATATAGCTGCAGTATGAATGATCGGTCGAAAAGCAAGTTCGAGTGAGGAAAACTTTTTTGTTTTAAATGGGATCGCCTTGAAAGGTGGGTTTGAACACATTGGAAAGTATTATTTATGGTTTGCTTTTTGTCATCTGCATAGATCCGGCATCAAGAAGAACTTAGCGAAGGAAATCGATTAAAATTCCCAAAATTTGTACGTCTTAAGACTAGTCAGTGAACTGAACCGAACCCCTTTTGGTTTGGTTATTAACAACTGGAACTAAAACTTTTTTTTTTTGTGTATAGTCAAAATGCAAAGAAACTGATATCAGTTCCACCATATGCGCTTGTAACTTTAGGAGCCTGCCAGATGCAATGCGAAGTTCAGAACCAAGTTCTGAGTGTTAGCTCCCGGTTCTCAGCTCAGAGGCAAGAGCGTCAAGAGCTGCGATTCGTTCGGTGCTCTCGACTTTCGATTTGCGGCTTGGTTCTGAGCGAGAGCCAAAAATAACCTGGGAACTGAACTGGGATTAGGTGATATATAGAAAAACGATATTTTGATCTTTAGTGACTTCTTTTTTTTGGTCGAGTTTAAAAGAATTTCCTAAGTATCGGCTTGCAGATTTGTTGTAAGTCTTGTTATCCTACCCAATTCTTAAGTTATAGCAGAATTTAAAATAATATTGTATTCTGTTGGCCATCATTTCCTGTCATTTAAAGTTTTGCCTCGGTCTGGGATCGAATTCGAATCACATTTGAAATATGCGCTAATTGAATGTGAAAACAAAATGCAAGTTGGACAAACTTCCACAGAAGACAACACAAAACTCTGGCAACAAGACAGACAGAAACAGATCAGAAAACCAAAAAAAAAAAAAAAGAAAGCGAAATCGACAAAGAGCAATGCATTTCGCGTTGTTTGGTTTCTAATTAAAATACCAAAAAAGAGCGAATCGAACAGAAAACTAAGCTCAGCGGATGATCAAGGCAACCGCTGGCCAGGGGCTGGTGGCAGGGGAGCTGCGTAAATTTCGTCAGAGCGGTATCCTGGGCACAAACAAAACGAAATGCTTGCGTTTGTGTGTGTTGCGTTTAATGAAGCAGAAAATGCCAGGAATTTTCGCTTGATTGTGGCAGCCTCTCGTTCCACCTCCTACTCCTGTTCCTGCACCTTCTTCTCCTTTACTGAGTGTTTTATTTAGTTATTGAACTGCGTGCTGCTGGCGCGGCTACCCTGGACATCGCCCAGCGAAATTTTAGCGGCATTTTTGGCGCTTTTTTTTTTAATTAACGCGCGCTACGTTTTCAACTTTTTTTGAACACTTGATGGGCATATAACTCATTGGAATTATGGATGGAAGAGGAAGCGAAAAGAAGAGAAACCAGACAAGACTTAACCAGCGAGAACAGAACGTACATAAACTTTATCCGTCTATAATCTAAATATGTTTCGCTGTTGTCGTGGCTGTTGCAACAATTTGCTGCAAATTGAAAGCCAATTACGTTGTTTGCAGCATGCCAAGGCAATGGGGATGGCGATGGCGATGTGGCGAGGCCGAGGCCGGGCCAGGCCAGAAACAAGGCTCAGAGGCACTGGCCAACCGACAGGCACACACAGCTCTGTTTGCAGACGACATAAATATCAAATACAGGTCCATAAATTTGAAACCAATTAGCCAACTTAAATTGATAATAGTTGCTGCTGCAGGAGCTAGCATTTGCCTACATAGTTGGGCCCACAGGAAGCTCGTAGCAAACAATCGCTAATGGGACTAAGCCATTTGATGACATACGTCGCTCGTGTTGAGTTGGCCAATTTCCATCCCAGATCCGACAATTGTTGTCCATATACAGTGGGGCCTACAACTGCAATCCAAACCGCGTCTCATATGTCTCATGTCGTGCCTGTCGTGTCGTTCTAATCACAATTGCTGCTGTCGCTGCCGTTGCTGCTGCTGCGCCTTTTTATGGCGCTTTTATGCAAAACAACTTAATTTCGAGCCTCTTTCTCCCTGGATTCGCCTGCGCGTAAAATATGCACTCACTGCCGCCAGCAGCAGCGGCAGCAGTAGCAAATGTTTTTGGCCATTTGCCTGTGTGTCTGTCTGTCTGAGGAGCTGTTATAGAAAATTATCTGAAACTGATTTGATATATATTCAAATAGGCGATGTGCGACACATGTTACATGCAACATTTGTGCATTTGGTTGCACGCAGCGCCAACTTGCAACTGGTTGCTGCTGCTGCTATTTGTATGAAATGCTGCGGATAACATCGCTTGCTGTAAACGTTTAGTTGTGTGTTTTAATTAAAATATTTTCCATTTTCCCGCACCGAAATGGCACACAATGCCGGAGCCAGAGAGAGAGAGAGATCAAGATCCAAGCAGGCAAGTGGCATTTATAGCCAAACATTATAAGCTAATTTAGGTGGGGAATTGATTGGCAGCTGTTTGCCAGCTTATGGACCTGGGAAACAACCATAATTATTGATATAATCTTTAGTTGGGGGACCAGGATTTTCTAATAGCATTTTACAATTGGAAATTGCAGAAAAAAGAGAAAAATATCATATTTTTAATAAAGCTGAGTGAGCTAACTAAAAATGAGCATTCTTGATAACGGAAAATCAAATCAAATCTCTTATTGATAACATAAAATTTCATTTGGCACTAACGAGATTCCAGTCCATGAACTTTTCGATAACGGCAGTTTTTTAGGCTCGGTTACCAAACTTGATAGCTGAGGATAGCATCTCATTTCATTAATTACTAAAACGCACAATTCAGTACATTCAGTACTTAAAAGCTCATGACGTTGAATTTCCACGGGTCCATACAAACATTTTTGTTCAATTTGATTAAATATAACAACTGGAGCTGGCTTTATTATCTTATACCCAAGGCTGCAAACCTCTAAGATTTGTTCGGGAGTTTGAGCCCATTGTATAGTCCAAGGTTCGGTTTGCTGGCCGGTTACTGGAACCCCTGAATCTAAGGTTTAGTTTCGAAACTTGGTTCGCTTGAACAAATAATCATGGTTTGACTTTTGATCTATTAATACGTTTATAACGAAAATTATGTACGTTCCTGTTCATATCTATACATCTATACATACATAAATATAAAAGTGAAAGTATGTTTGTTCCTTATAGGCGCCTAAACCACTGAACCGATCTTCACGAAATTTTCACAGTATGTTCATGTTGATCAGATCAAAAGTGGCTCAAAAGCTATATGAGCTAAGAACTTGAAATTTGGCTTGTAAGTTAGTAATAATAAGTTGGATATTTTGCTGGTTTAGAACCGGCTTCGAACCGGTTCAAAAGTGGTTCAGAGCCATATCACAGAAGCTATTCAAGCTAAGAAATTGTAATTTAGTATATAGGTTGGTATTATGAAGTTGGATATTTCAATGGTTCAGAACCTACTTCGAACCGTTTCAAAAGTGGTTCAGAGCCATATCTCAAAACCTATTTAAGCAACGAATTTGAAATTTGGTCCGTAGCACAGTGGGCGATTGGGCCTCGCTAGCGGCATTTATTTCAAATTTTCAAATTTGAAAAAGCGTTGATTTTTTTCACAAATCGATAACAGATACATTGATTAGATTTTTGGTGGTTTTTTACAAGCTCTCCGATGAGCTGATCAACAGCTGTGAGTTGTCAAACACAACATATGTTTCAGCCAGCGCTTTACTAAATTGATTCTTTGTTGTGCGCCTTCATATCGATTACCTGGGAAATTTACAATCTTTACTTATTTTATTAAAAGTTTGGTTTTTTATTAACTTCAAGGTATGTTTTACATAGAAAATCAGTGTTTGTGACCGGTCTATAAATGTGTTGCTAATAGAACGTAGTGGTAATTAAGTGTATTAACAACGAGCCCACAGTAGCGCACACCTGTCTTTCGTGGAGAAGAACTTACCAGATTCACCTGGATTCAGTCTAACTCTTATTTTATCTGGAAGTGTGAATCACTGTGCGTCCAAAATGTCTAATATGAACTGCTAATACCTGCTACCCTTCAAATTATGGCACTTTTTAGGCAGAATTACAGTAGCAAAACGGACACTTTTTTTAATATGTCACGAAAAAGCGATCCCAACCAAGAAGTTTCACGTCCAGTGTCATATCGGAATCCTCTTCGCAAACATGCGGAATCTGTAGCGCAACTCCTAAAAATATGAACGATCTGAATTTGGTGAATAGCTTTTCTATTAATGAAAACCTATTTGAATATGGCTTATCAAGTCTCCACGCCTGGATTAGGTTTTTCGAGTGTGTTTTGCACATTGCATTCCAATACAAAAGTGGCAAGCTCGTGGTGCTGACAAGGATGTCGTTGAACAAAATAAAAAAATTATTCAGCAGAAGCTAAGAGAAGAAATGCATTTGCTGGTGGATATACCAATTGCTAGTACTGGCAGTACGAACAACGGAAACACTGCAAGGTGGTTTTTCCAACCACCAAATTTGGCTGCTCGTATAACAGGAGTAAGCTATGATTTAATACATCGATTCAGTGTAGTCCTACGAGCACTGGCTTGTTGCCACGAAATAAATTCGGAGGCATTCGGATCTTACGCATTGGAAACTGCCGAATTGTTTGTGAAAGCATACCCCTGGTTTTATATGCCATCGTCTGTTCACAGAATTTTGATTCATGGAGCAGACATTATAAGCCATTTTTGCCTTCCAATTGGTATGATGTCCGAGAAAGCTCTTGAAGCTAGGAACAAGGACTTCCGAAACATACGAAAAATACCAAAGAAGATATCTTAAATGCTTTATTAGTTTCTTCCGACCGTTATCAAACTTCATTGTCAAATGGGTATCCAATTTCTTCAGCAAAAACCATTATTATGGATAGTGATGTTAAGAGCTTGCTTTTAATAAAGCATCTGGATATGCCTCTCTCTGATTCCGAATAATATTCTATCCTTTTCTAGGTAATTTTTTATTTATGAAATATGTTTATTCAAAAGTTAAAAAAAAATAAAATTAAAATAAAAAAAAATTTATATTCAAATGTAAAAATATTTTTTTTAAAAAATATTTAAAATAAAAAAAATCTAAAAAAAAATTTTTTAAATGTTTTTGTTCTTAAAATATTCTGTGATTTTTCTTTGAACAGTGAAAAAAATAACATTAAAAAAAACTAAAGACATAAAACAAATTGTTTTTAGTTTTTCTTTAAGAAGGATTATTAATTAAATGCCGCTAGCGAGACCAAATCGCCCACTGTGCGTAGGTTGGAAATGTGGAGTTGAATATATTGGTGATTCAGAACCGGTTTCGAAGCTTTTCAAAAATGTAACCGGTTAAAATGTGGATTTGAGCCATACCTCCAACTAATCTAAGAACCTAAAATTTGCTTTGTAGCCGTGTACTATGAAATTAGACATTCTCCCATCCAATTAAGCCACTAGAAAAATGGTTCAGGTCCTCACCTTTTGAGTGAGAGTTAGACGTTTACCCAATTTCAAACTTTACTCAAACTATAAACTGGAAATTTGGTGTGCGGGTTGGAAATATAAAGTTTGATATTGTTCCTATTTAAAACTTGGTTTAAGCAAGGTTGAACGAGCTGAAATGTTAACGTGTAGTGCATATACTTGAAACTACTTAACATCTAATGATTTTAGATGGAGCTCTTTTAGAGAACTTTGAATAAAAAATCTTTAAGAGTAAACGTTTGCACTATTTGTAAATTGAATTCCATATCGTCACACACTCTAGCACTGACTTTATCGTAGGATTGGAAATCATCTCGAATGATAACAGTCAGATCTAGACTCGTTTGCTGGACGTTGCATATAAGAGTGAGTCTCGTCATTTATACAGCCAAGCTCCCATTTCACCTTACTTTTGCGATTTCATCACGCGAACACTAGAATTTTCAACAAATACTCGCTGCTTTATATGGAAAATGTCACATATCTGTGGCTACTAGATGTAGACTACAAAATTTGAAAATATTTTACGAATTGCCGTGATTTAAATTCGTACAATTTTATTAGCCTTTATCTAGTTACCATAGCACTTTATGTCACTCATATACATGCTTTTAACAATTTGAATGTGAAATTCATGCCGTTTACATGTCCAAATCGTAAAAGTAAGGTGAAAATTGGAGCATGGCTGATATTGTACTTTCAAAACCAAGTAGATTTCATTCAAGTCTTTTCTTTACGTATAATTTAGTAATCATAATTTATTCCGTTACTTTACATGAAATATCATCCACGCTTAGTTAGAAATGCAATCAATTATACTAAAATCTCCTAGGATTTCTAATATCCCTGTATCGTTGAAAAAACCACTTAAATTGGTGAACCGAACCTTATTAGAGAAAGTGGTCCGGTTCTGGGTTGAGGTTTGAGGTTCGAGCGCCTGGTTCATGGTCCGGTTCGCGAACCCCAAAATACCCGAACCGAACCGCTTCTCAGGGGTTCGGTTTCAGAGAAAAAATCGAGAATTTCATACTTGGATGAAGAATTTTCGTTCTCATAGTTCGGGTGAAAATCGTCGATCCAGCCCAAATTCTTGATCAGTATGCATTTTGATCCCGTTTTCTGATCCAAGGCTTCATCTTGATCCAATTGAGTACAAAAATTCTTAGTAAAAAAGAAGGGATGGGGTGGGGGAGGAGGCTGGGGGGGGGGGAATTGTGTGGTAGCGGTGAGAAAATGGTACGACAACACCAACCCACCCTACCCCCACTCCATTTATTGTGAATAATTTTTTTTTATTTTATTTTTTACTTACTTTTACTGCGACTCGAACTCGGGACCTCGAAAGACTGCGCTCACTGACACCACCGCTTAGCCAACAGCCCACCCAAGGACGCCATGAGCATCGTCGAAATTTATTTTATAAACGCGGGGACATGGTACAACAAACGTACGCGCTCCCGTTGCGCCCTTGAGTACTAAAAAAGGACGCAAAACGTTTCTGCTTTGCGTAGTCTTGGTGCAAAGGCAAGAGCTTAGTACTCAAAAAAAAGCTCTCCTCCTTACCTGGTATAGTTATACCATGGACGGGGAGCACTCTCCGCTCGATTGTTTCCCCACACACACCTCTCCCAAAAAAAAAAAAAAACAGTGAGAGCAGGCTCAACGCTATTCTCTCAAATGTGTTTGTTTTCCTCTCTCAGTTTCTTTTCCTCACTCCCCTTGCCTAAAATCACCAAACAGAACGAATTTAGCTCGATTCCAAGCGCGAAATTCTTAAAAATTTAAGAATGAATACATTTTTTTTCAAGAGCGTCCGTACTTAATTTATTTGTTCTACTTTTTTCTGGGTGTAAGAGAATGAAAAGTCAGTCAAACTCATCGATAAAATTAACCGAACTGAAACGTATATTTTTGCAGTTTTCGATTCCGTTCAGAACCGTGCCTCATCCTTAAGTGCATTTTCTAACTACACAGAGAAAAAAATACGTAAAAACTACACGAAAATTTAGTTTTTCTTCACGTTTCACAGGGGTTTTCAACCCACTACGTCCTTCCGGTAGCTTTTCTAAACGCCACGTTTAGCTTTCCCATTTCTAAATGCGGCGTTTGGCTTTTATACAAGAACGTTTAGGATTTTCATTTCTAAATGCGGCATGTAGCTTTTCAACACGACACGTGTAGCACATACAAAAATAAAAAAAAAATCCTTCCTTTAAGTAAACTATTTAAACAAGGGAATGTGTGGAGGAGAGTAGTATAGGGAGGAAAGGGAGGAAGGGGCACAAAGAGGGTAGGGTCGTCCTTCCGAAAAACTTGGGTCACTAAATAGTGAAAAATCCTAAGATATTCAATAAAAACAAAAAAGAAAGTCGGTCAAGCCCGCATATAACATACTCTGTACCTGTGAAGTGATGCCCATCACCGTTGCGATCGGTGCTACCCATAATTGTTTGTTTTCCTTATAACTCGGCAACCGTTCATCCGATCTTTACCATTCCGGATCGATAAATAATCCTGATTACTAAATATGACCAGAAGGAACGAACCTTCTATCTATAAAACTGTGGGAGATATGAGGTTTTTTCAAATTTGCGGGGGCGTGAGGGGGCTTGGCAAAAATTAAAAATTAACTTGATCTGTCTGCAAGTAAAAGAAGCATATATCCCACACATGTCAAATCTCTATCTCTTACCATCTCTGAGATCTGTTTGTTCATACAAACAGACGAACAGACGGACGGACAGACTGACATGGCTAGATCGACTCGGCAGTTGATGCTGATCAAGAATATATATACTTTATAGGGTCGGAGATGCTTCCTTCTGCCTGTTACATACTTTTGCACAAACTTAATATACTCTGTGTACCTCTGGTACTTAAGACAAAAAGAAATTCGAGCTCGGAAAAGTGATAAAGCAAGATTACAACGTGCAGCTATTGAACGAAAACGTCGGCAAAACCAAATTCTTCCGGTGAACATTGGACGAAATACCTTTCGATTTTCGGTATAAGCCAATCATTTATTACTGTTTACAGAGCTGCTGTTTACCTATTAACCTGTTAATTAACCAGTGGAGTTCTTAAAATCCTTACATTCACCTAGCATTTGAGGCGCACATTTCGCGTTTTAAAGTTGGGATTGTCATCATTATTTCAGATTTGGTTCAGTCGTTTTCAAGTTTTGAGCATCCGAACCACAATCGATTTTTGATAGTTTTTTCCAGCTTTAGAGCTCGTGACATTCATCATTCTGCGTGAAACTTTATATTTATTAGTTTAACATCAAATCGAATGATTTTGTGCTATGAGAGCTAAAAAACACTTTTCCAAAAGAGGGCAACCTTAATGTATATACTACATAGATGTTACTTTGCACAATTTGCTTAATATAAAAGAAATGTTGAAACATTTAAAAAAAAATTTTTACGGACCTTTATTCCAAAAGAGAAGGTGCGGTTCGAGTTCAGGTGAGAGCTTCGATTCCCAGTTCGTGTGCAGGAAGCCCAACCCGAACCGGTTCTGCGTGGTTCGGTCTCAACATTGAACTACTTTCAGGAAAAAGAAGATAGTTATTGTGAACCCAGGGAACACAAACAGAAGAACATGCAAAAAAACTAATGACTTGAGTTTTAAAATTGCTTTTAATATGAAATTAATCAAAATACGTCCATCAATAAATAACTTCAGACCCGAAAATAAACTCCCAACTAGTTTAAGGTGAAAACTAACAAAAAAAATAAGAAAAATTACCCTTCAGTGGCAAAAAGCACGCTTTATAAATGTCAGAGGCGACATTAATGTAGCACATTTATCTAATTAGACAAGCGTTTTAAGCATGATCAAGCTCGATGCTCGATGCTCTCCCCTTCTGGGCTTACCGCGTCTCACGCCAAATAAATTAATCAGCTAATTGATGACCATAAATTACGGGTATGCAAATGAGATTGCTACGCTTATGGATGATCGAACCAAATTAAAGCGGGCAAATGAGGGCCACCCATTGGATTAGAACAACTTAATTAATAATAATAATTTCTCAACCGTCACAAAAAGTAATGGCCTGAACCCTGCCAAGTGCATCGGGTCGTGTCAGAAGTTGAGGTTTTCTTTTTTAATTGAAAACCGTACAAAATGAAAATGGGACTTTCAACTTTTCAACTTGCCAGCTCGGCTTGGCTCAGTTCAGCTCAGTAAATTAGCCAGCAGACTATTTCTAATTTTTGTGAGAGTGCAGTTTCAGGGCATTTGGAAATTTATGGCAGGCCAGGCGGTGTCGAAAATAGCGCCAGCCAAATAGCGACAGGCGAGCGATGTGAGGCCGTGGCTGATAGCTTTTTCGCCAGTTAAAGTTACTTTCTAATAATGTAGCGAAGACAACAACAGACATCTAGCCACACCGAGGATGAGGACGAGGATAGGATGCATTGCACACGAAAGTCATAAGCGCAGCCAAGGCAATTAAGTTTCAGCGACAAGTTGCACTGCTGGAAGCCAGGAAACTCTTGGAGATGGGAGGGAGCTGCTGTTACATGTTTATGGCTCGAAACGGATTGCACGTAATGGGATTTGCGCTGAGCGACAGCGATAGCCTGGCAACGGCTTCGACTCCAGCGCCTCAATAAAGCCGATCGCATTACCAATTAGGCGTGCACACTCGGCTAAACAGCCACCAAGAGTTCCTTCTCCACCTCCCACTCCTCCCTACTCTTGCTGCTCGAGCAAGTGGAAATTGAATTAGTTGTCGCTGCATATGCGTGACTTGAGGCTAAAGCTGGGCCAGACCAGCTCTGGGTGTCGCTCGCTACGTGTGTGTAAACATTTTTTACACTTTGCCACATTCCTGTGCCGCGCGCATAAATCAGCCTGTGCTCGCCTGTCAATCTGCAACTGCGCCATTGATAGCATCGTCTTGGTCGTTTGGGGCTTTAGCTTTTAGCAAGTGCGCCTCACCAGCTGGCTGTTCTGGGGTGTGCTAGTTGTGGTCTCCGTCTCAGTTTTACTTGATATTTTGTATTCTTTTTTTTTTTTGTGTGCCAATGCGAATTATGGCAAGTGGCCGAGAATCCTGTTTCTTCAGGTGAATTAGAGGAGGAGCAGGGGGCCAAAAATTTGTCATGGGAGAGTCAAATTTAATGCAAACAGGTGGAGCGCTCAAGTCGGTCAAGTTTCAGACAAAGACTACAAGTTGGCTAAAGGCGTTGCAACAAAGTAACATAGTTCAAATCATGGCCTGAGACTGAGGGTATCTAATATTTCACTGGTTAGCCTTGGCTACTTTGAATGTGACTGTGTCCGATTGGTCACTTTCATCAAAAAGTTTCACATTTTTTAGCACAATCTTAATCGGAACTTTTTGTCTATAGTATTTTCCTCCCAGAAGGTGATAACTCTAAAACAAGATTAGGGATGAAACTTTGACAATTTTGTTCTCCTCTTTCTACAAGTCGGCGTGGATAGTCCAATAATTTGATTATATGAGCTAATGTATTATCGCGGTGATCCGTCTTAACTGGTTGTAAAAATGTATGTAAAATGGCTTGACACAGCCCCAAAGGGCCAAAGCCGAGTTCCTCTCAATCGCTTGGCTTGTGCGCTTCTAATTTTTCGCACAAGAGAAAGGGACCTACAGCTTAACGCCGAATCCGAACGGCAGTTTGAGAAGCTTTTGCATTGCTAATTACTACAAAGCTGGCGCCAACAGCAGAGAGGGGTGACCGGGTGTAAAGTTTATTCAAAGCAAAAACTTTTCATTATATGTTCCGAGGCGGGATCGAACCCACAACCTATTGCACAGCGGTCGAGCACACTAGCCGCTGAGCCACCCGGTCTTAACGGGCTGATTTTCATTAATTCTTCAAGAACTTTTGGCTTTCAAACAAATTTTGAGAAGAAACAGGTAACAATTTGCCTGGAGGGCTTCGTACGCGGATAATTTTTACAAACAGGCATTTTTTATTATCTTAAGTTCATGTCACCTTTATAATGTTTCGGGTAGCTTCATTAAGATTGGGAGATAATTAATACGCAAAGATTTTTTGGATAAGTGAGAGTTTTTGCTAGAGGGCAGACATTCCACTTTCTCTAGTCTACCAAATAATGACCTCACAAATGTATAACCAGGTAAATGACTTAAAAGCTGTTCGTTAAGTAACTCGCTAGGTAGGGTTAGCTCGAAGTTCCAGCGCTTCGCCCATCTGCCGAAATGTTAATTTTTGCTGAACGATTCACTGACATTATATTCGCATGAGTATCTCTTCGTAATGGCTATATCTTCAGCAAATGTACCAATGGGTAGGTCCTTTGGGTTTTCGATACTTGTCGACTCTCCCGCAAGAGAAGAGAGTGTATAGGGTTAGCCCAAAAATTTTTCCCCACCAATATTGTATAAAGCATGGCCTGAACCAGGATTCGAACCAAAAACCATTGCTCAAAAACCTCGAACCTCAAATTTCCGAGCTTAAGCTTTGGTACACTCAGAAAAAAACTGCGCTTCAAAATGCAGCCCAAGCGGACTCCATTTTAAACCATTTCATTCATGAATTGTTGTTCACAAAACAAACCCAAAGTTTACTGCAAAACATCAAGAAACAAGCGCGTCCGTTCAAAAAGCAAACAGTTGTCCGTAAATTATGAACAATTGGTGTTCTGGTTATGGTTTTGCACTTATGCTACTTTGAAATTCCCAATCAGTTATAGCAATGGTGGCATGAGGAGGGTTCCTCTGCTCTAATGTTAGAACCGGGAGGTTTCTAGACCTCTTGTTCAGTTGACCTGCCTCCTTTGTGGTGTTGTGTTTGACTCTTAAAGTTATATGAAAACATAAAATGACCTCTAACCGGCTTAAACTTGCTAGTTTAAATATAATAAATGTTTTAAAATAAGTCACATAGTAGAGTCCAAATTTTTACAGAAAAATGTACCAAAATTGTTCAAAAATTGAAGACAATGGGCTACCAAAATGAGACTGCGATGTTCCCAAAATAAGACCGAGATGTTCCAAAATTGTTCCCAAAATTTTGCCAAAGGTGGTCTTAAAACGTTAGCAAAATGTTTTTAAAAAAGCCCGAAAGTTTGTAAAATGATACCAAAATGATCCCAAGTTGAGCCCAAAATGGTATTAAGGCAACACCTACCTAAACGTTACCTACCTTAACCTAAACGTTAATGAACCGCCGTTCACAGTTCACCAAAAAGCGGGATTACTCTACTATTGTCAACGAATGATCTTGATTTCGGTAGATTTAGAAGGGATTTTGTTCAATTTTTACCACGCCCCCTCCCGCCCCCGCATTTTGGAATAAACGTAATATCTCCCACAATTTTATAGATAACTAGCAGACCCGCGCGCTTCGCTGCTTACTAAATGAATTTAATGCTTAGGAATTTATCGAAATTAAGCAATGATAATTTCGATGTAATGACTAGACAGCGGATTTTGCATATTTTCAAACCGATTTTAATCGTAGTAGACTTGGGCAAATGTGTTTTTAACTAATTTTTGTCAACTTGTTCACTGCATTTTGTGTTTTGCTGACGGTTCAACTTATGAATTAATAATTTAATTCATTTGGAAATTAAGTGCGAGTTTTTTTGGCATTATATAAACGTAAAGAGTCAGCAAAACATCCAATGTGATGCACATTAACTTTGACCTACTAGGATTAAAATCTGATTAAAAATATGCCAAATCCGCAGTCTAGTAATGACATATTTTATATATTGATATTCTTTGTTTTGCCGTCGGTGCAATGAATGATTAAGGCCGATGGTTTGCCTACTCGTGAGCTCGCTAAATACAGTTGACCCTGTTAAAACACTGGATGCTTCAAATTAAAACCACAAATTTGCAACGACTATCCTTGTGATTTATAAAGAGTCATAGCAAAACCAAGACGAATGGGAAATTGTAGTCGTCGAAATCATCGGAATTTTTGGAATTAAAGCGTGTTCACCACAAAATTTCCCAGTCAAAATAGTTGCTTCAAGTAAATTAGTCATAACTTTTTTTACAACAAGTCTTGAACCATTGCAAAGTCGTGGTGGATTAAGATTTCGCAGCAATTTTAAGGTGGCTTTAACTTTTACTTGTAAATAGTATGGCGACTATCCAGGTAAATCCAATGAATTGAGAATTGTATCAATCGACCTATACGCAACCATTTCTCCTGGGATGGAATTCAAAATAGAGAAGTTGATCTCATCAACATCTTTATTTGTTCCGGCAAAAATTGCTCTTTCCCTCAACCAATCATGGTTTCTATATATTTTTATAATATTTGGAAACACACTCTTAATCAAGTCTTCCTTCGATGACACAAAAGCTAAAAAATTTTTGGAAGTGTATGTAGCCAGAATTGTCAACGGAAAGTATGCCACTACCAATGTCTAACAGTTGTCTGGAAAACACATCTGCTGAAGCATCGTTTTTCAATTTAACACTTACATTTGTAGTCAATATAAGTGTTTTCACATAGCGCCACAAATTAGATGTTTTCAAACACGCATTAATTTCATCAGCAGCAGTTCCTACTTAGTTTGACTACAGGCAATGTTTGTCTGAAATCACCTGCTAACAATATCAATGCACCACCAATCAATCGATCTAATGAAAAGTGTAATCTAATCTAATGAAAAGCTTTTTCTTTGAATTAACTTTACACCCGGTCACCTCTCTCTGCTGTTGGCGCCAGCTTTGTAGTAATTAGCCATGCAAAAGATTCTCAAACTGCCGTTCGGATTCGGCGTTAAACTGTAGGTCCCTTTCTCTTGTGCCAAATTAGAAGCGCACAAGCCAAGAGATTGAGGTGAGCTCGGCTTTGGCCCTTTGGGGCTGTGTCAACTTGACAAGCCATTTTACTTTACCAAACAATCGATTATCTCCACGAATATCTTCCAATGTACGATTAAGTGCTTCCTGTGACTTATTGTTGGCCACAGTAAACTCATCCAATACAATAAGAGAGCATTGCTGCAGCACTCACGCCATTGCAGATCTTTTTGAAATGTTGCATGTAGGATCAGCCTGCGTGTTCAAGGGCAACTTAAGGGCAGAGTGTTTTGCTCTTTTGTATATGTTGTCATAAATAAACTGTAAAATTTTCATAAAGATCCGGTGAGAATTGTGGTTATGGCGGCATTTTAAAGTTTGTGCAAATTTTTAGTTGTCACCCGTTAACAATCGACAAAAAGATCAATGAAACATCTAGAAAAACATTCAGAGTTACTTAAAAATCCCCACCCTCAATGGGCGCCGTTACAATTGATTGCCATACGGGTTCGTTTTATGGCATTTTTCGTCACTTCGGCAAGAACTTCGGGCTGCAGATTCTCGCACTCGTGTCGAATGTCGCCTTGAGGGCTTCTAAGGTCTCGGGCTTGATTACGTAAACACGGAATTTAAAAAACCCCACAAAAAAAACTCTGGAACGGTTAAATCGGGCGATCTTGCAGGCCAGTGCAAATCGCCAAAACGAGAGATGAGGCGACCCGGGAACGCCGCCTTCAGAATGTCGGTGGTGGCTCGCGCAGTGTGTGCCGTTGCTCCGTCCTGTTGGAACCACATGTCCTCCAGTCCTAATTCGTCCAATTGCGGCAGAAAATACGCGGTTAACATGACCCTAAAACGCGCACCGTTCACTGTTGTCGTTTGACCAGCGGCGTTCTCGAAAAAAATGGCCCGATGACTCCTCCAGCGTGAACAACGCACCATGCAGTCACTTTGAGCGGGTGTAATGGCTCCTCGTGCATCACTCGTGGATTTTCGGTGCCCCAAAAGCGATAGTTTTGCTTGTTCACGTACACGCTGAGGTGGAAATGAGCCTCATCGCTCATTATGATTTTGGTCGAAAAATCGATTATTCACGATTATTCCGCGTTCTTGGGGAGTATATCGATCCATGGTTTGTTCACTTGTATTCTACATCTGTCTAGTCCACAAATGTCAAAACAGATCTGACTTTGGTGGCTATTTGTAAAAATAAGAGCATCTTCTAATAGGGTGACTTCTTTTGGCCCACCTTGTATTTATATCTTATCTTTTAGTTGAACTTATAACTATAGTAAGTGCTGAGACATACATTTCTCAAACAAATCTTTGGGTATTTTTTAGAACTTTTTAAAGGAATCTTTTCGACTGTTCGAAAAATCTTGGTCTATATACAAAAATTAAATCAAAAATTGTAAATAATTTACAAATTTCCAATCAATCGACTGTTTTCGCTTGTTTTACCCGAATAGCATTGCTTCATCTGCGTCAACCAGATACGCTCGTTGATCAAATAAGAATGCATCTCGCCCAGGGCTGGCTCCACACTGTACTCTCCGTTGGTATAATGATGGGTCAGCACATTGGTGACCACCCACTGAAAGCAAGACAGGATTTACAAGAGCTAGCGTTAGGTTATTAGATTAAATACCTACGGCCAATTGATGCTGCTGCAGCAGTTGGCTGATGCTTTCGTGCAGTTCCAGCAGCAGCTCATGTCGCTGGGAGACATCGTCCAACATGCGCAGGGAAAATGCCAAAGAGTCTATGACAATCAGTTTTATCTGTAACATGTTGGAATGAACAGCTGGTGGGACTTGTGATATCAACATGCTTACATTTGGATGGACTTTTAAGTAGCTCTGACAGTTCAAGACGTTGGCCATTAGGTGGGCCGCCGTGGGACAGCTCACATAGTGGACATTTTGTAGCATTTTTGAAGCTGTGAATTCAATGGAAGTGTCCTCATACTGCTGCTCCAGCTGGAAGGCGAGTTCTGAAATGTTAGATACTGTAAATATGTACTAACCAGAGAAGAACTCACCTACCTTGCAGTCGGTGGGGGTGAAAGTCTTGTCGTGTGTCCAAAAATAAAGCTTGTCCCTCGGGCCCACCAAGAGCTTGGGGTATTTGTACATTCAAACAGAGCTGCAGGCTGACAATAAATGAATAATAAGAAAACTACAACTATAAGATATCCTCTCAATCTCAATCCTCACCACATTCTGGTCTTGCCCGTTCCTGAGTTGCCTATTAGTTCGATTACTTGGCCCAATGAAATGCCACCTCCAAAATGATTATCCAGGGAGTCGTGGCCCGTTGAAATCTGGCAGAATTTTCTATGGCACAAATCCAAGCAGGAATTCTTAAATGAAATGTTATTTAATTCATTCGCCATTTCCGCCAAATACTTAAATCACAAGCCGAAACAGCTGTTCGTTAAAGTATCGATAACGCTGTCGATAGTTGACTAAACAGCTAGTTTTAGCGCTACAATTTGAAATGTGAAGAAATATGTATGTCAAAAGAAAAACTTGTTTTTTAATAAAAAGACTAAGACTTGAGTAAAGATGATTTAGAAGGTTCGAAGTATAAAATTACAACTAAAATCGATTTTTTTAACACTTATGTGAGCGACTACATTTCGGATAAAACTTTGTACATCATTATCTTTTAAAAGTAATATTGAAGGCTTATTTAAGTTATAGAAATATTACCAATGTGTGGATTGGATGTTGCTTATGGGAATCATTCAATAAAGTTCGAGGATCTAAGAACATAGGCCATTATGTACGCCGATTGAAACAAAAATTCTATACTTTTAAGACGCTCTCGATCTGTTTCGAACTGATAACAAAGAAATCTTTTGGTAGAAGTTCAGATGTTTTTATGGTATTAATTTATGAACCGAACCGAAATATTTCGTCCGGACAAGTTTCTGGCTCAATTATTATTTCACACTTGGTTTGGCATTGCCTGAGTTAAATTCTTGACCGAAGCCCAAGAAGGGAAAGCCATGATTACAGTACCCACTCTTCCAAATTAGGGCTGGTGGCAGTATGCTAAGATCAGCATATTTTTTTTTAGAACCGATCCTTAATCAGCTTTTTTGTACTAAAGGAACATTTACTCTAGGAGTGCGTTATGCGTTAATAACCAACAATCAGCTTTTTTTGTATGGGAAAAAAGCTGATTGTTGGCTATTAGCGCAATCGATTGGGTCGTTTTTATACTCTGTACCAAAGGTACATAGAGTATAATAAGTTTGTGCAAAAGCCATGTCCGTCTGTCTGTCCGTATGAACGCACAGATCTCAGAGATGGTAAGAGATAGAGGATTGACATGTATGGGACTTATGCTTCTTATACTTGCAGGCAGATCAAGTTTATTTTTAATTTTTGCCACGCCCCCTCCCGCCCCCGCAAGTTGGAAAAAACGTCATATCTCCCACAGTTTTATAGATAGAAGGTTCGTTCTATCTTATGGGCAGCACCGGTCACAACGGTGATGGGCAGCACTTCACAGGTACAGAGTGTTATAGTCGGGCTTGACCGACTTTCTTTCTTGTTAGTCCATGCTTTTCACACGATTCGGTCGATTTTAGGTCGAAAGAGATTTGTAGAATAAATAGGAATTAATTGTTAAAAAAAAAATTTTGTTTTTCTTTAAATATTGTGTAAAGCATGGGCTGAACCAAGGTTCGAACCAAAACCTTCAACCTTAAATTTCCGAACCTTAACCATTGTTAAATTTTGGTTCGAACCCGCGAACCGTAATTCAGAAAAATTTAATTAAATTAAAATTTTTAATTTCATCAAATGAATTCCTGACAGGAGGCAGAGCTAAGATGAGGATCAGTGTTCTTGCTGCGACGAATAATGTCGTTTTGACTCAAAGGAAAGAAGGAATTTTACAAATGATACGCGCACGATCAGCAACTTTCGATCAGCTCCTAAGTTAGGAAGAGGCCACTTTACCATTCGATATGAAGGAGACCAGGCAGCGATCACTTGAACATGATTGGACACCTCGCCTTCATTGATGGAAATTTCCAGTTGTCCCTCGCCTGCCGCACTCGCATCCACACGGAACTGGAACGACTGACCCACCACTCCGGCATTCACCTCAGTCACTTGGATCAAGCTGGCGTCATAGCCCTTGGCTGTGAGTGGTCCGCCGGTATTCTTGGTGCTCCGGTAAGACTGATATATTTGGCTTCAGAATCCGGCATGATAAACATCTCAAACGAGATTAAATTGTCACAGAGCTGTAACACACAATTTATGTGACGTCAATGTAAACACTCTTGACCTGTGACAACATTTGTCACAAATTGTGACGCGGTGTAAGCCCAGCATAAGTTAAAATGAAGGTGACAGAGAATTTAGTTCAAAATAAAATCGAGCTTAAAAAAAAAATTCAACGGATTTAAGTGAAACACGTCGCATTAGAGTTGTAATGGATGTTCCCATGACGATCAGCCATAAAATAAATTTTGGAGAATTTTATTTATGGTTAAAAAAGGCACTTTTTGGAAAATTTAAAGCAAAGATTGCCTGTTTATCGGCCTTAATAACGGCGAAGTTTACCATCGGATTAAAATGCTATGTATGAATAAAACTAACTTTTTTGCAATTTCTCGTAAACGGCCTCGCAAAAAATGATTGAACTTGATTTCTGAAAACAGCGGATCGCAAAATGTTTATTAATTTTTAAACTACTGTAATAAGTAGACCTCGGATTTTGCATATTTTCAAATCGATAAGCAAAGCCTTCTGGGGTTTTCCCCCATTTAATGTAGATTTTGTATAATCTATTCCTCTCGATTCTACTTAATGTTAAGTCAATTTTCCACATTAATGATTCTTATCCTTATTCTAATTAACTTATTACATCTCAGCTCTGGCCACGCAAAGTGCTAATTTCCAAACGCAGCTTTTGTATTTTCAATGCCGTCAATCTATGTTCCAGTTTTAAGAGCTCCGTTTCGCTTTTAAGAAATTGTGTCTTGCTCTGAAATTGTCGAATTTGTGCTCTAACTTTGTCCGCTTTTAAGGCAGCCAGAGAGCCCACTTTAGGTTTATTCCTTAGTTCCAAGTTCTGTACAAAGAAATGCAGAAATATAGAAATTAATCTTTTGTTAATTTAAATACAAATACCTCATTGACAATATCGAAGTAATTAGAACATTCAGTTGCGTCGATCTCCAACTGGTGGCCATCCTGTGTGATTACAAAGTCGGACGTCTTATTTAAGGTCTCATTTTTAACAGGGGCATCTTCCTCCATGGCCTGTTCGGTATTTTCATCGTCTACACTTATGACAGCCTGATTCTAAACGTAAGGAAGGCTTTACTTCAAGTCTTTGGCAACACTTTCGAGCCAACTTACCTTAAAGTGAATATTGTAATCCTCGGCTGTGTAATCAAGTACTTCAATAGATATGTCCTCCTCGCTGTTGGTTTTAACTTTCGATTGGCTAAACTCCTATAAATAGAGACACTTTTGTATAAAGTTGCGAATTTCATATGTCTATACTTACATTTACAATGGAATCAATGGAAACCGACAATTCAATGCCATTTCTCTTTTTGTCGCAGGTTTGTCTAGAAGAAATCACAAATCAAAATTAGGCGCGTACATCTTGCCTATCGATAACATGGCTCTGCCTCAATGGCTCTTTGGATTTTACATTTTGCATTTGTTTTTTTATTACCTGTGTAAGGCCAGCCTGGATAGCGCTGTATTGTGCAGCTCTTTGTCGCAAACGAGACAAATGGCAGAGTATTTATTATTTACAACTTTGGCCGAGAATCCGTGCTGTTTGTAAAAATCTTCAGACTTTTTGCGAGGCATTTTTTTTGGGGTTTAGGTTACCAAGAGACCCGTAGGAAACCTGGAATTATTTGGCCGCCCACTTTGAAACGCGGAAAACGCCACGACAAATTGACTGGAATAAACCAATGTATCCAAATAAATATTAAGTAGAAGTAGTAAATCCAAGATATATGCCTATGGTCTCACTATTCACACTAAAAATGCACACTAAAATTTGCACACTACTTGCTGTGCTGTTAAGAGCCGAGACTGTTAACATTAACATTTATTTACTGTTGTTAACATTGGTCCGCGTGAGTGGTCCGCGTGAGCCGAGTGGTCCGCGTGAGTGGTCCGCGTGAGCCGAGTGGTCCGCGTGAGTGGTCCGCGTGAGCCGAGTGGTCCGCGTGAGTGGTCCGCGTGAGCATGAGTGGAGGCATTTTTTTGTTGGTGGCCAGGGCTTAAGTGTGGCCAGATACACTAAATCAGATAGAGATGACATTTGGTGATGACTCTGGTTCACTAAGGCTGGAACTGGTTCCATGGCTGAGGGCTAAGCCCTCAATGGAGATTAGTGGAGAAAAACCTTAAATATTTGGTGCTTATATTTTTCTGTTGGTTATTAAACTATCTACTTCAACTTTCCTAATCTTCATTTGTATGGGATAATTGTTTTAAACCACCATTTATTTTGGATACATCACATCACAACTATTATTGAGTGAATACTAGACTTAATCGGGCCCGTTCCGAACTCCGTGTCAGTTTTCGTTGGTTTTTCTAGTGTGAAGTTAGCAATTTGATATGAAAAGTAGATCAGGTCATCTCTTTTGACGATTTGAATTCACTTGACAATGAGCAATCGGCTTATATGCTATTTACACTAGGAGTGCGTTATGCGTTAATAGCTAACTGTTAGTTTTTTCCCATACAAAAACAGCCAAATGTTGGCTATTAACGCATAACGCAGGTCTAGTGTAAATGTTGTATTAAACTGCTTGAACAATTCCGATTTTTCTCAAACCTAAACTATTTACCATAGATAAGCTTATTGCAAGCCCCCGGGGCGGCCGCCGCCCGGGGCGCCGCCCTTCTGGCTCTGCGCCGCGTCTCTGAGCGGTCTAGCCTTAGGGGTAAACCCACTCTAAGAATTTGTAATAAAATTATGCATAAGCTTGTGAACAAGTAAAGACGAGGCACAGGTGCGCTCGCACCAATAAAGACAAACCACAAACCAATTGAGACGATACTTATTGGACTTATGGATTACTGGGGTCTTACGGCGACCGTGACGTGAGCCTGGAGGCTACCCAGAGGAAGGAAGGAAGGAAAAACACAAAAACAACCCAGAGGAAGGAAGGAAGAAAAACACAAAAACAACCCAGAAGGAAGGAAGAAAGATATGCGGGAAACCAAAAACAAAAATTACAGAGTGAGTAGAATGCTAGGTGTTTTGTTCAAAAATTACTAAGTATGAAACCTCAAAAGAAAAAGGAGGTCTTCGTTGCAAAATTTTCAAAAGAATTGCCGAAATAAAAAAGGCATTGAACAGTGAAAATCCCCCAAAATGGGAGGGGGATGCCTGTGAACTCCACGAGGAGTTATCATTTTTAAAGCAACAATACAAAATAAAACAAAACAAACTCCTACATTCGAAAACTCCCAAATTAAATCCATATCAAAAGCTATCCTAAAACAAAACCACCCACAGAGAAGCTGATCCCCCAACTTAAAAACGTGCCCAGGAGACTGTAGAGGCCCACTCTACACACCAGCATGTCAGTATACTGCCAAAACCAATAAACCGTGCGCAGCGGGCCGCTGGCGCGTCAAGCCAGACAGAAGGGAAGACAACCCCCCCCCAGTCAGTATACGCCACAAAACCAATAAACCTGTGCAGCCAGCCCGGCCCGTCTGGCGCGTCAAGCCAGACCAGAAGGAAGACAACCCCCCCAATGAGATCTGAAGGAAGGATGAGCAGTTTAGATTATAAAAAACAAATGAAATTTTAAAAAAATTGTACGAAACATTTTAATTTTGAGCTGTCGACTTAAACGGCCCGAAAAGATTCTATTAGGTAGGGAAAACTGTGACCCACCCCTTAATATCCCAACCATTCTCACCGTCGTAAGACGTATTAGGGACACATTATTATTATTATTAAAAAAAAAAAAAAAAATACAAATTTCTATTCTTCGTATAAAAAAAAACAATTTTTCCAAATAAATACAATTTTTGACAAAAATTAAGATTTTCAGTTATAAACATTAAATAAAAAAAAAAAAAAGGAAAGGAAAACAAAAAGCAATCGCAGGCAAGACATACAAATTTTCAAACTGTAAAGTTAAATGAATAGTAACCGTATAAGCAAAGATTTAGATTTCTCAATTAATGAGCCAGAATCCAAAATTCTTAATATATTTTCCATAAAGAATAAAACACCCAATATGGGGTTAATTGATTCAAAAACAGTGGATTCCACTGCAAACGTAATAAACAAAGTAGAATCGAACACAATTGACATGACTTTAACAAACATACTTTTGATAATAATCGTTGTTATAATGTGTGCCTATATCCTTTTTAAAGCATATAAGATGCACAATAAATGTATATCCAAAAGAGCCATAAGCCATGCTAATGACTTAGATAAGTCCTAAAAAAAAAAAAAAATTTTTCGCTCAAACGACGATTATTACCAAGGGTATACAAAACAAAATTTTCTAAAGAAAATAAAAAAAAAAAAATTCAAAAACATAATTACCAAATGAGACATGAACAATATAAAATGAGAAATGAGCTTAATTAAATATGGAATGGGAGCATTTGAAAACCCAAATCCACAAAATAAAAAATACCTTTGACAAGTCTTACAAATGTTTAAGCCAAAATAGAGCTATACAGAAAGACACAATAAATAAACATGCTCAAATACTTGTCGAATCCTTCAATGAGACAAGAATATTAGTTCATGAAAACAAAGATAATATAAACCAGGCGAACTGGTCTAAAATATCAAAGTTATTACTTAGATTACGATCGAATTTAATAACAATCAGGGATAAGTATGATTTAAATATTTCAGCCCCGACTATCTTAAACACACCTTTGACCATAGAACATAGGGAAGAATTAGAAGTAACAGATCAGGAAAACGTCTTAACAGAAGACGACGAATCAGATAATGAAGATAACGAAAACATAGATATAAAAGAAAAAGATCTACACGATCTAACAATTCCTGCAGTAATATTATTACCTGAAATAGCAGAAGAAATAACAGAAGAAATTGATACAGAATCTGACTCAAATTCAAACGAGGAAGAGACAAAATATATCAATATGGCAGAAGCAGTACCTGCCCAGAGGGCATACATCAGGGAAATTGCCCAAACAATACCTGATTTTGACGGAAAGAAAATTCATCTTGAGAAATTCTTAACCGCCCTAAGGATAGTAAACCTGACTAAGGAAAATAATGAGGCACTTGCAATTGAAGTGATTAAATCTAAAATAACTGGCACAACCCTTAACAAGATCAGAAATGAGACTACAATAGAAGGGATAATAACAAAACTACAGACCGTAGTAGTCGGTGAAACACCCGCTAACATAAAAGCAAAAATGGCTACACTTACCCAAAAAGGTAAAACAGCCACCCAGTTTACAAATGAGGTTGAAAATTTGCGACAACTTCTTGAATCAGCATACATGGACCAAGGCATACCCGCTGAAAATGCAGACACTCTCAGCACAAGCGAGGCCATTGACACAATGATTAAGAAAACCGATCATGAAAGTGTCAAAACGATTTTAGAATCTGGTTTCTGTACAACAATGGATGCAGCCGTCAGCGCCTACATCCGTACCAGTACCAGAGTTACCGGTAGTGTGAATACAGTAATGTATTCCCAAAGAGGTAACAGCTACCGTGGTAATAACTACCGTGGTAATAACTATAGAGGAAACAACTATAGAGGAAATTATCGTGGTAGAGGCAATGGCAGCTACCAAAACAGAAATAACTACAATAACAACGGTAACAACAATTACCGTGGAGGCCGAGGTAATGCCAATGGAAATAATAATAATTCCAATAGAGGCCAAAATAATAACAACAATAATAACCGAAACAATGTAAGAGTAGCCCAGAATAACTCGGGAAACTCCCAACAACCTTTAGATGCACAACAGTAAAAAACCATAAGGTTCATACCATCAATCTTAGCCAGAACATATTCGTAAATTTTACTAATGTAGAAACAAATAAAAAACTTGTCTTTTTAATAGACACAGGTGCAGACATTTCTCTTTTAAAAGAAAATTCTGATATCTTTCATGATATTCAGGAAAACAATAAAATTAGTATTCAAGGCATAGGCCAAGAACTAATTCAATCCAAAGGATTAACTCCACTCGAGATACAGACAGACAAATACATAATTCCACACGATTTTCATATAGTAGACTTACATTTTCCAATACCATGTGATGGAATAATAGGCATCGATTTCATAAAGAAATTCAATTGTCAATTAGACTTCAAGCCAACAGAAGACTGGCTTATAATGAGACCAAATAACTTAAAATTCTCAATTTATGTTCCAATAACATACAGTTCTGGTAACAACTCAATAATTCTACCAGCAAGATCTCAAGTAATCCGAAAAATACATATATCCTCAAATGAAGATAGCGTATTAATTCCCAACCAAGAAATTCAAACTGGCATTTATGTTGCAAATACTATTGCTACAACCAAAAATGCATTTGTCCGATTACTAAATACAACCAGTACAGATCAAATAGTGAATATAAAAATTTGCAATACGAATCACTTTCGAACTACGATATAGTTCAAACTAATTCCGATGAAAGAACAAAAACTGTCATATCTCAATTAACAAAAAACTTTCCACCACAATTCAAGTCACAACTAACAGATTTATGCACTGAATATAGTGATGTATTCGGACTTGAAACCGAATCAATAACAACAAACAATTTCTACAAACAAAAACTAAGATTGAATGATGATGAACCAGTATACATAAAAATTACAGAAATCCTCATAGTCAGATAGACGAAATACAAGAACAGGTACAAAAATTAATCGACAATAAAATAGTCGAACCGTCTGTGTCACCGTATAACAGCCCACTTTTTGTTAGTTCCGAAAAATCTCTTCCCGGTTCTGAAAAGAAAAAATGGCGATTAGTAATTGACTATCGTCAGATTAATAAAAAACTGTTGTCTGATAAATTTCCATTACCTAGAATTGATGATATTTTAGATCAACTAGGAAGAGCGAAATATTTTTCATGCCTAGACTTAATGTCTGGTTTTCATCAAATTGAACTTGAAAAAAAGTTCAAGAGATATAACGTCTTTTTCAACAAACAATGGTTCATATCGCTTCACGCGTCTACCATTTGGTCTAAAAATAGCACCAAATTCATTCCAGAGAATGATGACTATTGCATTCTCCGGACTAGAACCATCTCAAGCTTTTCTTTATATGGATGATTTAATAGTCATTGGTTGTTCCGAAAAACATATGCTTAAAAACTTAACCGATGTTTTTGAGAAATGTAGAGAATACAACCTAAAGTTACATCCTGAAAAATGTTCATTTTTCATGCACGAAGTCACATTTTTGGGACACAAGTGCACAGATAAAGGAATCTTGCCAGATGACAAAAAATACGACGTCATCAAAAATTACCCAGTCCCACATGATGCGGACAGCGCTAGACGATTCGTTGCATTTTGCAATTACTATAGACGTTTTATCCAAAACTTTGCCGAATATTCTCGCCACATAACAAGATTATGTAAAAAAAGATGTTAAATTCGAATGGACAGCTGATTGCCAGCATGCCTTTGAACATCTCAAATCGGCACTAATAAATCCAAACTTATTACAATACCCAGATTTCACCAAAGAGTTTTGCATAATAACAGATGCAAGTAAACAAGCTTGTGGAGCAGTTTTAACTCAAAACAAAAATGGACTCCAACTCCCAGTTGCGTATGCATCAAGAGCGTTTACTAAGGGTGAAAGTAATAAAAGCACAACAGAACAAGAATTGGCAGCAATTCATTGGGCAATAACTCATTTTAGACCATACATTTATGGCAGACACTTCAGGATCAAAACAGATCACAGACCACTCACATACTTGTTCTCAATGATAAATCCAAGCTCAAAGCTAACACGCATGAGACTTGAATTAGAGGAATATAATTTTACAGTTGAATATCTAAAGGGAAAAGACAATTTTGTAGCTGATGCGTTATCAAGAATAACCATCACAGAGCTACAAGCAATCAACAGAAATATAATGAAAGTCACTACAAGATACCAAAGTAGACAAAAATCCTGCGCAGGGAAAGATCAAATAGAATTGCCTAGGCAATCTATAGAAAAAGCTTCAAAGCCCAACGTATACGAAGTCATCAAAAACGACGAAGTACGTAAAGTAGTGACCTTGCAAATAAAGAATATGCTATGTTTTTTAAACATGGAAAGGAAATATTAGCAAGATATGATGTTAGCGATCTATATACTAATGGAATTCTAGACTTAGGTCAGTTCTTCCAAAGGCTTGAAATGCAGGCCGGTATACATAAAATCAGCCAACTCAAACTGGCACCGTGGGAAAATATCTTTGAACAAGTTTCAATTGATAATTTTAAACAAATGGGCAATAAAACATTAAAATCATTGAGAGTAGCGCTACTCAACCCGGTGACCCTAATAGAAAATGAAAAAGAAAAAGAAGCTATATTGTCTACATTACATGATGATCCAATACAAGGAGGTCACACTGGCATTGCAAAAACCTTGGCCAAGGTCAAAAGACATTATTTTTGGAAAGGCATGACTCGAGATATTACTGAGTACATACGGAAATGTCAAAAATGTCAAAAATCAAAAGTGACAACAAATATAAAAACTCCTTTAACAATTACTGAAACACCAGTAAATATTTTCGACAGGGTTATAGTAGACACTATTGGTCCGCTACCCAAGTCAGATAATGGAAACGAATACGCAGTCACCTTAATATGTGACTTGACTAAATATTTAGTTGCGATTCCAATTCCAAATAAAAATGCAAGTACTGTTGCTAAGGCAATATTTGAATCATTTATTCTGAAGTACGGTCCGATGAAGACGTTCATTACGGACATGGGAACAGAATATAAAATTCAATAATTAATGATTTGGCAAATACCTAAAAATAAACAATATAACATCAACTGCACACCACCACCAGACAGTTGGAACAGTCGAAAGAAGCCACCGAACTTTTAACGAATACATACGTTCATATATTCGGTTGATAAAACTGATTGGGACGTATGGCTTCAATATTTCGTATACTGTTTCAACACGACACCATCTATGGCACACAATTATGTCCATATGAACTCGTCTTTGGTAAAACAATATTTGCCAAAACATTTTAATACCATAAATAATATAGAACCTATATATAATATAGATGATTACGCTAAAGAAAGCAAATATAGATTAGAAGTAGCCTATAAAAGAGCTAGAATAATGTTAGAAGAACATAAGCGAAAAATAAGAAATCTACGATAAATTAGTAAGGAACGTAGATATATCAGTAGGAGATAAAGTTTTGCTAAAAACGAAACAGGTCATAAGTTAGATCCTACGTATCTAGGACCCTTACAGTAGAAAAAGTAGAAGATAATGATAATATTTTAATTAGAGATAGCAAACAGAAAAACAGAAAGTACATAAGACAGGTTAAAAATGTTTAATAACTAAAAATCTGAAATATATAAAAAGTGGTCTGATCAGCCAACAAATGTAATGATATGAAACAATACAAAAAAAAAAAAAAACGAAGAACAGAATTTAAAAAAAAAAAAAAAAAAAAATAATACATATAAATACACAAAAATTTTATTCCAACAATTTTATATACTACATACACAAAAAAAAAAATACACTATATTTTTATAAACACTATATAAGAATTAAATACTGAATACTAAAATAACTTCATAGAATTACGTTATTTTTCAAAAGGAGGGAGATGTAGTATGCGCACTTATCGAATGCACACTGTAAACTATTGAAACACATTGTAGCACTTTGCTGCAATGTTTACTAAACCAAGTGGAGTAATTTGACCACATACACATTGGACAGCCAAGCGCCTAGCAGCTAAGGCTAGCGTGGTCGCTGTCGCGCCTCCGCTCTCCCTCTCTTAGCGACGTGAGCGCCGCAACATTACTTCTACTACGAAGCTCCGCGCGTCTCGGCGGTTCTTAGCCTTGGGGTAAACCCACTCTTAATTTGTAATAAAATTTGCTGCTGTAAAAGAAGCGGGCCCTCCTTCTCAACCGGATCAAGGTGTATTTAAATGATCGATCTCAACGAGTTCGTTTTAATACAGCGGTGGGCGCGAAATTTGAGTTAGGGAGAAGTCCAAGAACAATAACAGAAAAAGCAACTCCTATTAGCGATCCAAGTTTCGCAGACGTCTGATTCTGTGCGAAGCGGGAAAATAAATTTAATATTTTAACACGCTTCGAACCAAGGCAATTGCACTTGTTGTTCTGTCTCTTTGAGCGCGGCTGGCACCAAGCAGCGAGGCAATTTTAAATGCGACTGCGCTGCGTCAGTTGCCATAAAATAAGTCTCAGAGCATGGAAAGCAAGGGTTGCTCCATTAGTGTGCCATCTGGGGTTCCCTAAGGTTGTCATTGAAACTCTTGTTATTAAACCTTTTATTAAATAATATTCCGCGCTGAAGTATGCCGATAACCTTAAACTTAGTTTGTTGTATAGGGACCCTACGTCTCCACTATTCCTTCAATCCGATTTAAGCTCTCTTTAAGCCTGGTGATCAGGTAATAGCTTACCTCTTAATACCAGCAAGGGTAAATGCATGACTTTAAGTCGAAATCAACCTTATGAGTTTTATTATCCGATTTAAACCATCCCATTGGAACGCATCTAAAAGTAGATGATTTGAATGTTCAATTTGTTTCCAAGTTATGTTCATATTGAGGTCATCGCAAATAAGGCAATGAAAGCTCACGGTTTTAGTAAAGGCTGTTCCAAGGCATTTCTAACCCCGGCAACACCAAACCAGTTCTTCATTTTCGTTCTCCGAGGCTTAAGGCGCCTTCCTGGTGTAGTCGACTGAATTTTACCTGTTTTTTAAAAACATGTGGAAAGAAGTCGGAAAAAGATTTTGTAATTCTGTTTTTGGCTTTAGTTGTGTAGAAAGTTCTCGGTCTCCAAAGTAGGGTCTTTTAAAAAAGGTGTGTTGATGGTTCACAGCTTTCCTGGGACTCACCATTATCAGAAAGGAAAACGGAAAACTAGTTAGTATGAATGCATTTATGGCCCGAAGAAGAATCATGAAAAATAAGTAATAAAGTCTGTCATGCCCGACTATAATATACTCTGTATTTCACAAAGTTTGTGTAAAGGAGTATGAAGTGCTGCCCATCACCGTTGCGGCCAGTGCATAATTGTTTGTTTTCCTTATAACTCGACTACCGTTCATTCGATCTTTATCTTTTCATAGTCGGATCGATAAATAATCCTAATTACTAAATATGTCCAGAAGGTACGAATCTTCTATATTCCAAAATGTGGGAGAAATAACGTTTTTTCCAAATTGCAGGGGCGGGAGGGGACGTGGCCAAAATTGAAAACTTGTAAAAAAGCGTTATAAGGAAAACAAACTATTATTGGCGTGCTGCCGGTAGCAACGGTGATAAGCAGCAATTCACAAGTTCAGCGTATATTATAGTCGGGCTTGACCGACTTTCTTTCTTGTTCCATAAAATTTTGTTCTAAAACTTTTATAAACTAAGATAAATATAAGTAAAATAAGGGTTCTTAATTAAGTTTCTTCTACTTATCTTCCTTCATACGAGGACAGACTATTTTTAACCAACCTGCCTTCTCTTTTCATTCGCAAAAGTTTTGAACTATTCATTAAATTAAAATTAATATAGATATAGCAGAGTTCCAGTTATGTATCACAGTCACTGCCACTGCTCATCTCTAAGGCGATACCGTTTCAACAGTGCCTGAAGTGTGGTATTTTCAAACAAGCGCTTTACGGTCACATTGTGTTTGGTCACAACAACTTTAGACATTATGAAAACCCAGCGCATTACCCGAAACTTAAAAGAAATATCGTGGAGTCGATTGGGTTTCATACCAGCCAAGGGAAAGAAGTATCGGGCTCATTGCATTCACTGCAAAAAAGATCAGGCCAATACCAGCATCGACAGACTCATAGTGCACAGGTAAGCAGCTCAAAGAAGGAGAATTCTGGAAGTGATCCAGTTTCAAGTAAGATTCCACTTGCAGAAAGATCTGCAGCCAGCACAAGGCGGACTTATCGAAGGAGGTGGGTATACTAGAATCTTGAACACACATATCTGATCCTCAACTGATTTGCTTTAGTTTAAAAATCGGATCCAACGAAGTCGAGAGGCACCTGGCACACCAGGCAGCCTAAACAAAGCCCCCCTGCAGATGCCAGCTCCAATTCTAAAACCCGAGACTACCTCTCCCGGTACAACAGCTCTTCTCGATAAACTGCTGGAGGAGGATGATGCCACCGAGGTGTTTTTAGAGGACATTGAGCAACTGGTGGCTCCTCAAGCTCAAACGGATGCCAGCCGCTTGCAAAAGGATTTGCTCAAAGCGGAGACGGAATACCTGGAGGCCAAGGCGGTCTACTTTGACAAATTGAACGACATTTCAGAACTAAAACGCACAATGGCCATGCTGGAGTTTAAGAAGACGCAGCTGGAGATTGTCCAGCTGCGAGCGGAGTGCGAGTAGTAGGCCTTCGATTAGTTTCAAATGATTTTTTAACAGAAACCTAAACCTTTTTAAAATAAACTTTTTTTAAATTTTTAATGGTAAAAAATAATCCAGAATGCACACTGCAGCGTATTGCCAACTTGCCGTTCCACATTGTCTACATGGTCAACATGGCGTCCACCTTGCTGTCGCATCCCTTGGACGTAGTGCGTGCTAATATCCAGGCGAATGTCTTCCACTCCAAGTCGATGCAACGGGTGGTCCGGCTGATCTTTAAGTATAACGGCTTTCGCGGTTTCTACTTTGGTGTGGGCGGTGCTGCGATGGGCTGTACAGTGCATACCATCACCATGTACACAATATACCATTATCTGCATAAATTGAAGCCGTACAGTGTCACCTCAGTCCCGGGGTTAAGTGGCTTTGGTGCTGGCCTGCTTGCAACGCCCCTGGCCAAGGTGACGCTGATGCGACAAACTGATCTGACACGTATGCCCTGTCGGCGTCGCAAGTAATTGAACGAGTTTGAGTCATATGCCATCCGTTTATTTTAAAAAGTATTTCCCATCTCTTGGCAGCTATAACCACGTCTGGCAGGGACTCAAATCAATGTATGACAAGGGTGGAATATCATTCCTTTTTACCGGCTTCAAACTGCACGCTTTTACCAGTGGGACAATGGTGGCACTGTACTCACCCCTGTACTATAAGGTAACTAAAAGTTTTTATAGGTTCCTCTCAAGCGAAATCTATTTGATGCCCTGTGCATAGGGCAAACCTAGTTCGTTTCTGTGGTGAAATTGGCATTCTTTACATTTTACCCATTTTAGCGACTTGGTCTCCCAATTTGGGTGCTTCTGATTCTTTGCCAATCAACCATTCGCATTTATTCTCCCATTTTAGGCTATCCAGCCAAAGATCCCTCGAGCCCTCCTTCAGTCATCCATGATCTGTGTGTACTATACACTTACCTACATATGCAATCAATTGTGGCTCTATTTCTTATGGTCTCTAAGATCTAGGCGATGAACGCCAGACAGACGGACATGGCTATATCTACTCGGCTATGGATGCTGATCAAGAATATTTATTTATAGGGTATTTAATATTTGTCTTTAAAATGCTTAGCCGAACCGCAAACCGCTCAACAAAACGGTTCAATTTAATGACTTATTTTAATTTTGGAATTTCAATCGGTTTAGGTTGACCAGTCCAGTCATATACTGCGTTTAAGCTTGCAAAAAAACATATCAGACCAGGATTTTTCCAGCAAATGCAAGTATAAACACAAAATCATGATTTTTTGAGGTTCAAAAAGGTCCAAAAATATAAAATAATAAAAATCTAAAAATAAAAACTTAAAAAATTGTTGTTTTCGGACTAAAATCCAACAGAAACTTAAAAAAAAAGAGTGGGCGTCGGGGGCACCCAGTACGAGCGAAGCTCTTAACGAGGGATTTACTTGAAATTACTCGAAAAGGAACTATAAAGTTATTTTGTTTTGTTTTGCTTAGAGATGGGCGCGGGACTCGGGATTTGCGGGTGCTACGACATTCCTCATTTTTCCTACGACATTCCTCATTTAACGTTTTTCCGTTCATTAATGTTTTTCCTCTTCCTTACCCCAAACAGATACAAAATTCGATAGCAAATCTCTACAAAATGCCCAAGGATTCGTGGCAACTTAATTTTACAACAATCGTCATAACGGAAAGTATAGTATCAGTGATCCTTACCCCAGTGGACGCCGTGAAAACGATTATAATGAATGCTGATTTTGAAGAGATTCGTTCGAAGAAAAATGTGCCTTATAGAATTATGGCGTTGCATGGTTTCAAGGGTTTCTTTTTAGGACTAAAGCCAGCTCTGGTGGCGGTGTTGCCGCATGCAATGATAGTCACCATGGGTTACCACAAATTCGCCGGTTACTATAACCAAAAATAAAAATTTTAACAGTCGTGTTTATTGGGCTACCAAGTGCAAAAGATGTTTCAGTAGATTCTCCAGGGCCTCTGAAAACGGCAGCAAATCGCTGGGCAGAGCCTGGGGGGAGCAGTTGGCCAATTGAAAGCGAAAGAGCTCCAGGAATTGCTGTACCAGCTGAAACAAGTAAGGGAGTTAAATGAAGACCAAGACTAAGTGTACCCATATTAACAGCTCACCTGTACAATGGGTTGGGCTCTCTCATGTACCACCAGACACTCCATCAAGACGGCCACAAATTTGGTATAGAACTCCCCTAGATGATGATGCAAAGCTTGCAATGGAATGGGCAGAATACACACCAGATAGCAACGTTGTAATTGGCCTAACATTTGCACACAATTATCCACACTTTGGAGTAGTTTATCTGATTCCAGGACAAACATTTCCAAGAGTTGTTTGGCCCAGCGATAGCTGGTGCAAGCATTAAGAGAAGCACACACCTCGCGACAAGCGCACATGTTTTCAGTTTGTGTTAGATCCAGGGACAAGGCAGTTTGGATTTCTTTATGGTTGATGGTGAAATGATAGCCAAGTTTTGTAATAATCTCAAGCAGGCAAATCGAGTTCTGTGCCTGAGAAGACATGGTTACATTCTGTACAAGACGCTCGAGCATATCATCGCATTGGTTCCACTTGGAGGGGAAAAAGAAAGGAGAAGAGATTACTAAGAGAGTAGGGTTAGGGGTACTGTAGACCTTCAGGATCCATTTTTTTAGGGTTTAACATTACACAACAAACATTTTGGTTCTTTGACTGCTCGCAGCTGACCAACTTGAACATGTCAATCGAATTCTCGTTACTTCTCAGTACTTATGAAAACCATGAAATTTTTGTGTTTGGTTTTTCTGTAACATTATTCAATGTAGCTTATATAAAAGTCGAAATTGGTTCGATTAGGCTACTTAATGTGGACACAGGACCTAAAAATATGACTCGTTTGGAACTCGTTTGTCCAAATGAGCAATTGATTGAAGTCCAGCGCCTAAAAATACATAAGGAAAGCACCCCTTATAAAAATTTTGTTGTGCCCCCAATACTTTTTGGAACTTGCCGTCCCTGACAACAGACTCATTTACTTGAAATTTGGCGCACATACCCTCCACGACAATCCCTGATTTCAAATATTCCAAAAACTACGGGGGCACTTTTACCAGGCTTATTCGACTATGCCTTTTAAGACAAAAAAAAAAATTAAAATAAAAATTTCCTGAAGGTATTTAGTACCCTTAAAGCAGAAGTTAAAGCAATACCTTAAAGGCATCTAGTTCGGTGAAGTGATCCAAGCAGAGACACAGGCAATTCCACATGGAAGTGGTGGCCTTTATAGAGTCCTCCCTGTTGTAGGCATCTTGCAGCACATGCTCATAGATCACGCTGTGTATGTTCAAGTCCTGTATATCCTTTGGATTCTGTTGAATGATTTGGAAAATAATGGACTAGCATTGAGCTAAGTAAACTTCAAACAATCCTACACTTTGTCTTAGCATTAGGGTAAAGATTTGCACTCCCAGCTGTTTATAGGCCTGCAGATGGCATTCCCTGACATTAAGACCCACGGCCAGGCCAAAGTTTAGCATCTGCGTGGACATTTGGTTCCCCAGTTCCTCATACCGTAGCTGCAATGGCATAAATAGTGAATGTTTCCAAGAAATTTCACTTACTTCCTACCTGCAAGTAGCGCCCAAATCCATGAACCGCACCCAACTGCCGTTTCCATTTGTCTTTATGCAATTTCTCCTCATAATACTTTAGAATGGATCTGTCCAAAGTTCCTGCATCTATTGTGGATAACTTCTTTAGCAATTCATTTGCATTTTTTAACAAAGACTGGGAGCTCGCCTTCAGTTGGAAAACCGTGTCAGCTGCGGTCACCTCACACAAAAGCAAAACCAGTTGAGCTCTCAGCTATAATAAGCGAAATGAGTCAAGTTCCTTTGGAAAATGTAGAATATATACCTCCTGATGGGTGGCATTCCCTTGGAAAGACTCATTTTTCCTCAGGCTCAGGTATTCCTGCACCAGGTCATACAGACCGGGGATTCCGGTCCGAAGCAACTCCTGGTGGCTCTCAAATTGTGAGGGCAACAGCGGCAGGCTATCCAGATCTTCCTTCAATTCGGGCAGCATGTAGAACTTCACTAGATCACCCATACGAGCCATCAGTGGCTCAATTGTATCGCAGGTCATGGTTTTGTTATAATAAATTTACATAAACATAAACTTTAACTTCCAAGCGAAATTGTAAACAAATGTGCGCCGACCACTGCGCTTAACAGCACCTCTTCGCAGTTAACAGCAAACTGTAAATCCAAGTGACTTTCAAACTGTATAGAGAAAAACTGCAACGCACAGTGGCTAAGAACATATTTGCCTTGGACCAAAATCGCTAACATTTGAACTGCTAAAAATTTGGAGTTCATAGACCTCAGGTTTTGCACATTTTAATACCGATTTTAATCCTCGTAGACCAGGGCAAATGTGTTTTTAACAAATTTTTGTTATTTTGTTCACATTCATTCTGTGTTTTGCTGACGGTTCAACTTATTAAATAATAATTTGGAATTAAAACGGATTTTTTCGGAATTTTATTCGCGTAAAGAGTCAGGACAACATACACTTACTTTTGCTTACTAGGATTAAAATGTATTTCAAAATAAGCAAAATCCGAGGTCTAGTTATGAGTAGATATCGAATTTGAGGTTTTTTTTTGTTTTTGGTCTAAATCTCAATTTGGCATTAGTCTTATAACACTGTGATTCATTTTTCAACAACATTTTTTTGATACCACCGAGACCCACCGAATTTGAAAGCTACTACTAGAAGTAAGAAAACCCTGTATGGGTTTGTTCTGATTGGCTAAGGTTTTTTTTGGAAAAGACTCGTGAAGTTTTCATAAGAAAATTGACTTTTTTAAAAAAGTCAGGCCTGTCAGCTATGCTCCCATTTTCGCATTCGTAAAAATTTTGCGAGTTGAAATCGGTTTATTGAAAAAATTTGCTCTAAAAATCGCAACATTTTTGCGAATGCGGAAATGGGAGCATGGCTGATTATATCATAAACTATTCGAAGTTTTACTTTACTGTCTTCAGCTATTTTGTAACGCTTAACCAGGCCTACAAAAACGCTTTCGGACTTCTGGAAAATCTAACCTCCTTGGTGGAAATTGTGTGGTAAAGGTTGTGCTGGTTGAAGTTCTATGGAACAGTCGAGGTGGCCTTGAAATGTCCATTCATGAATTCGGCCTGACCGGAAATATTCTTGAGGTGGACCTGGAGGTGGACCAGAACCTCTTTTTTTTTAAATTTAAATGTTCTGAAAAACGGAACATATCAACTTACATCAAGATTTTGCGTTCTCAAAAGTATGAATTTAGAGACTTACAAATTTTGGAGAATTTACAAACACAAATGCGGGCGAAGTCGCTGGTATAAGCTAGATTTAATATAAACTTCCACACAATTACAAAACTTTCTGCCAAAAATGAATCAACAAAACCAGAGCATCAGCTGTTTTTGTCCACGTTTCGTTTTAAACGTCAACAAAATGGTGTTTTTCAATGGAAACGGCAAAATTTTCAAGAAATGAAAACTATAGAAATGATGCCAATGGAAAGGTGCCATTAAATTTATGTTAGCTCTATGCTGAAGCAACCGAACCTGGGCGAATGGCAAAAATATCCACCCCGACTTCGATATACCCGTTACTCAGGGTAATTAACGTTAAACAGCCTTCCCTCATGTTAGTTAACAGAGCATTAACATTAATGAGAACATTTCAACATTATGTAAGCAAACAGCGCATGATGCGCCGAAAAGTATGCATCGTTTTTTTATAACTTTAATAACTGCCATTTATTATCCGATCTTTATGAAAACTTCAGAGATTATACATATTGGACACATACACTACACTGCAAAACATGAGTTTGATATAATTAAACATTTTTTATTGTGGGGCGTAAGGGGGCGTTGCCAAAATTTGAAATAAACTTGATCTGCGTAGGGACAATAGGAGTCTACATACAAAAATTGGTCGCTCTAGCTCTAGGTATGTGTTTATACAGACAGACGGTCAGACGGACATGGCTATATCGACTCGGCTGTTGATGCTGATCAAGAATATGTATACTTTATCGGGTCGGAGATGCTTCCTTCTGCCTGTTACATATATTTGCACGACTTTAGTATACCCTTTTTACTCTACGACTAACGGGTATAAAAAGTGTTACTAGACCGCGCAATTTAAAATTGTTATCGTAACGAAACTGTCTTTGGCTATAGTTTCAATTGCTCCATAAAGTCTTGATCAAAATTCCACTACTCCTCCACTCTCCTCTCCTCAAAATTTCCTTTAAAAAATCATAAATCCTTTCCAATTTCCCTCAATTTTATTAACACAACAATTTAAGGCTAAGATAATGCATCTCGTCCTATCTCAATCATAATCGAATCTCAAACCGCTGCCACGTGTTTGTTGCTCACTCCACAGATCAAATCGTTCGGACATCTCTTCGCTCATATGATTACGCCAATCGCCAATTTTTCCTTTACGTATAAACTTCAAGGACGAATCTCCCTGCTGCTGTGGCAGCACACTGTCCAGATTGACGGCCTGATTCCGTTGCATGCTGTCGAATTGTAAATGCTGACATATCTGCTGCAGATTCCGCTCATTCAGCAATTTGGAGACATTCAGGAATTTGGCGCAACGCTGCACCACCCTGGGAAGATCGTGTACCATGTCCTCGTATTTGATGAACAACACATTATCATCTCGACTGCGCTGCCAGAAGGGCAGCACATGTGTCCAGTATGAGCCCATGGGTGTGTGACCACTCAAGAAAAGATCCACAAATTGCTCAAAGTTGCCCTTGAGGCCATGCAACAGTCGGCAGTAATGATAATAGGAGACACATAAATCCTTGGGATTGCGAGCGGTGTACACAATTTTGGGTTTGACCTGGTCAAACTCTGCGGGTAACAGCTGCCAGGAGAGATGCGAACGGGCATAGCGAGGACGTGGTAGATTACGTACCAGCTCCACCGTGTTTCCAAACTCTTGACTGGTCGAGGAGAGAGGAGAAATGTTACATTTGGTTGAACTTAAGTCATTTGAATTCCTTACTCACTTTACCCACTGATCATGATCTGCGCTAAACAAAGCCGACAGCTCTATAAGCGGAGCTCGGGTTCTCAAATCCTGCTTAGCAGCCTCATAGTCCAATTGATGTCCTAACAACCAGACCATTTCTTGAGCCCAGGTTGATCCCGTGCGCGGATACGAAACCATCCAAACATCATTCTCATACACAGGCAGCGATCGTATCGTTTCACCCAGTTCCATATATCTTCGTGGTATAATCAATTGATCGGGCAGCACCTCCACAAAGCAATCCTGCACCGGGAACATTGCATTCGTGCGACGTACAATATCCGCCTCCAGTTCGCGATAGATCAACTGCATTTTGGCAACCGTTGAGTCCAAATGGCTGCAATCCACTGACTGAGCGTTCGGTTTGGTGAAAGTGAAGCCTGTAGCTGTAGTTGAACTTGTGTGGTTTTGGCCAAAGCTTCAAGTGCAAGTTAAACATTGCAAGTTAATGACCACTCCCTAGGAAAAACCACAGGAAATCTGGTTGAGCTTATTTCCGCATGTCGGAAAAACCAGTCGTTGGAGCAGCTTTTTCTCACACTTTAACACTTTTTCCGTTCACTTAGGAAAAGTTTTAAAGTTCAATTTAAAGCCACATCATTGATAAATGGGAAAGCAAAATTAACTTTGATTGCATTGAATATTGTATACCCTTGACAATTTTACAGATGAAAATAGTTCTGTTGTCGTCATAGCTCGATGATGCACCTATTAAAAACTGGAAGTATTACATATTACATGCGGTTCAGGGGGTCATTGTTGTTTTAAACCAATAAGCTAACATGGTTCTCTGTTCGACATATGAGACATAATAGTCTAATAGATATACAGGTAAGTTGTTTTGAAAGTGTATAGCTCTTTAAGTTCATAGGCGAAACAATATGAAATGCAGGCCTACTAGATTATCATTTTACATTGTAAGGTGAGCTTCTTATGCCCGATTTCTCAATGTGAGGTTAGTCAACTTGATAGGCAGCTTAACCGAATTTGCGTATTTCGTGCTGTGTGTGTCGCAACCGGAGGAACAGACTTAACCGCTGCTCGAGCACTGGTTAAAGTTAACCGCGAGTTCAGTGCCGATGAAATTATCGATATATTTTATCGCTATACAAACAGCTGGCTCCAACATTTGGTTTTTCTATTTTATTATTTGCTGCCACAAAATGTTTATGAATAAACGAAGTTTTTAACTCCACGCAATGGAAATGGAATTTTATGAGGCAGAGCAACATATACAAAATGCAAGAGTACAGGAAGAGGCCTAATTACTTAACTGATCTGAAAGATTCCACATTTGTTCAATGATTCAGGTTGACAAAATCTACATGTAAAATGATTTATGCTAGGATTAGAGATTCAGTTAAAGCCTTGACTTAATTTGCGATTCAATTTGCTGTGACTAGGATTGTTAGCAGGACTTGGCGGCGCTGCTTTCTTTTGCATGAGGCAACTTCCTTATCACTGCGGCTGACTTCTGTGTAGTCAGCGTTCCTTTGATAAGCCGTGCAGGTAAACAAGTGTCCCCAGCTATAGCTTTTGATTCATAGCAATCAATTTGAATAAATTTTCGCAAAAATATTACCAGCAGCATTTAAAAGCATTAAAAAAGCCATACAAAATACCTAATTTGATCACCGTGACTGGTCGCCCTAACGCAGCGATAGGAATTTATCGATATCAGATGAAACTGCTGTTGAGAAAACCAAATCACTTGACCGCCTGTCAACTGGGGGAACAAATTTGACCGGCGGTTATCCAACCGACAGTGGCGACATTTGATATTTTCCACGTTTGAAGATACAAGATTCGATACTATATTTAGTATCGCCAAAATGTTTCGTTCCTTTAATAGGTTAACTTTCAAATTTAGCATCTGTACACAGAGAAAAAAAATGTAAGTACTACACGAAAATGTAGTTTTTCTACACGTTTCACAGGGATTTAACCACCCACTACTTTGGTGTAGCTTTTCTACATGCCTCGTTAAGCTTTCACATTTCTACATGCGGCGTGTAGCTTTTCTACTCGCCACGTTCTGCCTTTAAGACGGTCAAGCCCGACTATAACATTCTCTGTACCTGTGAAATGCTGCCCATCAGCTTTGCGAGCGGTGCTGCCCATAATTGTTTGTTTTCCTTATAACTCGAATATCGTTTATCCGATCTTTAAAATTCCTTCAGCGGATCGGTAAAGAATCCCGAATACTAAATATGTCCCGAAGGTTCGAACCTTCTATCTATAAAACTGTGGGAGACGATTTTTCGATATTGCGGAGGCGGGAGGGGGCGTGGCAAAAATTGAAGTAAATTTTATCTGCCTGCAAGTATAAGAAACATCCATACATGTCAAACCTCTATCTCTTACCATCTCTGAGATCTGTTTGTTCATACGGACAGACAGACAGACGGACAGACAGACGGACTCTTTTGCACAAACTTAATATGCTCTGTGTACTACTGGTAAAGAGTATAAAAAACCTACCTACACTATACTATTTACAAAGAGGCACAAAGAGGGTAGGGTGTTCCTTCTGAGAAACGTACAATTTAATTTTTTTTTTCATTTTTACTTACCTTGTCTGGGATACGAACTCACAACTTACTTACTTTGTCACGGGAACTTAGACACAATTACCGGCAGCTTTGCCGATACAACTATTAATCATTCCCTCGGCAACTCCGCAAATCACAGTTATAAAGGAGTAAAGGTTTTTTTTTTAATAAATCCAATTTATCTTCCAATTTATCCTTCAATTTATCCTCTTAGAATAATTCAAAAATACTTTTCCTCTCCCTCGTAACACCCATTAAAGTTTTAGTTTCTGTTGCTTCAATTTAAATTTAAATGTATTTCAATTCGTAATACTATATACACACGAAACGCAATTATAGCTAAACAAAATGGTCTTAATGATCACTCGCCGGTCCAACTACAACTCATTGTGTATGTATTCCGTGGTCACCTTGGCCTCACCCTCGTGGAAACCATTGCAGTCGACTGGATATTTCGCCTGTTTAAAGCAATTGCAGAGAGTTAGAAATGTAACGGCATGCGGATGAATGTGGTACTCGGACTCACCTCACAATTATATGGCGCATTGATTACACCGAATAGCGTCCAGAATGGTGTACCGGTTTCTGTGCTAATGAAGATGGCTGCACCCATGCTGCCGATCTTGACAATTTTCGGACTAACGCCGGCAATGAGGGCAGACGTTGAAGATGCAGCCTGTTGCGGCGGCTGCTGCTTTGGCTGCTTCTGTTGCTGCTCCAAGGCAGCTGCATTCAGCTGGCACAGAACATAGCGATCGCATTGCGGCGTCTTCGAGATGTATCTGTAGGCGCGATGTACTTTTAGCACCGGTTCGATAACCTGTTTTTTTGTTTAGACATTCAGAGATGCGTGTGCGCCATGTGGAAACAAAAGAGAAAATCGTAGTGTAATTAATTTGATTTGTGCTTCTAATTGCCCAGCAGAAAGACCCCCAGATCCTACCTCCAGATTGAGCGTATCCGTTAGTTTATCACTGATCTCGGTGGCATTAAACTGGAGCAGTCCGCGGGCCTGACCCAATTTCAGCAGCTCCTTGGCATAGCCCACCGCGGGCTTCACATACTGCCTCGAGTCGATTTTCACATTCAAATGATGCTTGGCCACATGATCCAACAGATTGGATATGGTCTCACTGGGACGTGAGGCATCGAAATGTGTTTGCTTGGGATAACCTTGAGACTTGAGTAGACCGTTGAACATGATTTGCGCTGTCTGGAAATATCTGTGGAAAGTGGCAGCGAGAAGAAGGAAAGAAATGAAGAGCTTATAATGACGCGGCATTGTCAAGTGAAAGGGTCGCTAGAAAGTGGAAGTTATTTTATTTGTTGTCTAACCAAGATGTTCATAATGAGCATAATGATGATGAGGCGTAGAAAATGAGCAATCGCATTGAAAGAAGACACAACCCACTTGACCCACTTAAGCCAGACATAGCACTATGGGCGAAATGTCGCCTTTTTGAGAATAAAGTACAAAAAAATGATGGCAAAAAATTTGGCATTGTGGAATATTACTTTCACTCTGGATAAGAGATGCGTAAAGGCCACTATTATGTTAGAATCGATTTTGCGATCTTTATCTGAGCTCAATTTTTCAGTGCACTTCTTAAGTTGCCTTAGAAAAGGTAAAACTGGCTCTTGAAAGGCGAAATCTAAGACAATAATTTTATTTTTGACAAGACTAGAAATCTCTAAATCTGAAAGAAGCCTCTGAAATTGCGCAAAAGGTTTTATTCGGAGGTTCATAGTGAAGTATAAGGTTCTGTTTGCGGATTGATTACTTAACTTAACCCCAAATATTAACTTCTATCCTGCGTTCATATGGCCCTTGCTTGCGATTAATTTTATCAAAAAGCGACCGATGTAACCTTTAAGAATGATCCTGTAAGTATTCTGAAATCTTCTTTAAATACCTGTCACGAGACTGCAATCTTTTCTTGGAAATTGATACTTTAAGCTATTTACACTAAGAGTTCGTTATGCGTTAAAAGCCAATAATCAGCTCTTTTTCCCATACACCCCTAGTGTAAATCAGCTCTTAGCTTTTGTCATCCTCCACGGTACAATAATCTCAATATTCTGTCGTGGTTTTTCTCCTTAATTCAATCTTAATCTACTGGCAAACATTCAACATCATTTAAAAAATGTGAATCGGCCCTGTGCCGAATTTCGAGTCGGTTTTCGTGTAAACCTTCACATGTAGAGTTTAAACTTGACAATGTTATTAGGAAGGTGACAATCATTTCAACGGTACTAGATTAGGTTTAACGAAAATCGCAATTGATTAAGCAGCTGGAACCGATTGCTCAATGCCAAGTGGATTCAATTCAGCTGAAAAAGAAGACCTGATCTTGTAGCCACAGACATTCTGCTTATGAGCATTATGGTCACTCTAACGAAAACAAAGAACAGCTGGTTGGATTGCTTTGCTTTCAATTTTGAATCAAAGTTCGCCCTCGACAGGTCAAGCATGATGCTCTTATGGTTGTCATGTATCCAGTTTTCAGTATGGATTCATAAAAAATATGAAGGCGCTTACCTTGGCCATACACAACGCATGGACGCAGTCAGTTTTCAATGAAGGGGGGCTATAAACTTCTTCCTCTGTGCGAAGACCCTCTCCCACTGAGCTAATACCCTCTCCTATGACACAGTAGCTGCTCCTATTAGTGACACTTTTAAATTCAATAGCATATCGATAGAAAATCTTGATAATCTTAGGAAATACACAAAAAGAATGAGGTCATTTATATCGTACAAATAATGAAACAAGCTTATAAGCGAGGACAGTTTTTTCTCGCATAAAGTTTGTTAAGAGCTTGGTAAGTATTCTTTTAATGCCGAGGATGCACTGCTTTCGAAGGGCAGTCCTAAAACTTATAGACGACGTCCGCAAATTCGACTTCGTAAATTTTTAATCAGTACAAATGTTTTGCAGGAATTCATGATCAAAATCATAATAGTCCATAATAAGACTTCATAACCACCGAACCAAACCTTAAACGAGGTTCAGTTAGCCTTAAAACCCTTGTTATGAGCCGAAACGGTTTTTCATTTCTTCTTTCTTATTTCTGACAAACTTATTTTTGATATCAATTTAAGGTTTGTTTCTAAGAGCCCCAGGTCCTTAGCTATGTACTCGTACAAGAATTTTCATTCTTCCCAAACTTCTGACATTGAATATTCTTGATCCAAGATCCTAGATAATTCCCTATTTCTATGGTACATTTGTAGTGCCCTTTTTCAACTTGAAAATAACTGTAATATCCCGAATGTGGATATGATTAATAAATCGTGTCTTAAGTAGATAATGCACCGTCCAATCAAGTAATTTTTATATGCCCTTGTGCAAAATTTTCTAAACTTATACTTTTTCTAAAAAGAGAAGGTCAGGTTGCGGTTCAGATTAGGAAAGACATACATTTTTGAAGGTTTGGTTAATGGCATAGCTCGCAAAAAACTGTTAACACTTTTTTCAATGCGACCAGCCTCAGTGAAAAACAGAAACGAACGCAGCACAAGCGGTCTCTCACTGAGCGGAACACTTTTTCTTGCACCTAATGTTACGTGTTTTCGGTTGAGCAAAACAAACGAGTCGGTCATCCGACAACCTCCGAAAGCAACTGTTTTGAGCGGGTGCTCACTAAACAACTGTCTGCAAATGAGCAGAGAACACAATAAGTGTCAGCAAAAATGTTTGTTTTGTTTTAGTTTTGTGCTTTTGGTAGGCTGTATGTATATGTGTATTGTGTACGCTGGAGCGTTATAAAAAGACACACACGAGCGCAACACACAGCCACATATACATACGCAAAAAACACTTCGGAAGTATGCTCTCGGCAAAAGTGTCAGTGAAAGACAGGAGAGAAACAGGAACGAAAAAAGAGGTCTTTGCTCTGAGCACAACAGAATTGAGCAAAAACAGAACTGAAACTGTCTTTAGCTCCCTGTTTTCGTTGTATCCATAACCAAACAGTTTTTTGCCGACACGTTGAAAGTGTTGAGAGTGTTTTGCTAGCTCTGGATAATGGTACACAAAAATACATTTTGGACTTCACAAATACACAAATACTATTAAACACATTAAATGTCGAATTCCAACGGGTCAAAATATTTATCTTTAGCGTTTTCGACAGATTTATATTACAATTCTGAAAAATTTTGAATTAAATTGATTTTTTCTATTTTGTAAAAAAAAATCAAAATTTGTAATTTTCGTCGATCAATTATAAGACTCTTTAGGTTTTAGTATACTAAGCAAAAATTAGAGTCAATAATTTGAGTGAACTTCAAGAATTTTGTTCTTGAAATCGAGCTTAATTCTTTCTCATTCTTCTTTTTATAGGCGAAGGGAGTAAGAATGAGTTTTTGAATGGAGCAAAGTTGGAAGGTATAGAGTTGAAAACTCATTGATCAAGAAATTCGGGAACAAAAAGTCATTCCTGTATTATGAAATTCTCGCTTGGATGAAAAATTTTCATTCTTCCTAACCTTTTGACATCGAACATTCTTGATCCAAGTAAATTCTCTATTTCTCATCTGTGTGCTCTTAAAAAGTAAACTTTTACAATTTAAATAAGATAATCCAGAACTTTATGGTAGATCCTCCACATAGAACATTCCTTTATTTCTCAGAATCCGCCATCTTCCAAGTTAATTTATGTGAAGCTTGGCTCATTCTCCCCAAATTAAGTTTTCGAGATCATAAATTCAACAGTTTTGTTAAAATGCCTTTGAATGAAAAAATCCTGAAACCGTAAAAAAAATACTAATTTAACATTGCTAACAGACTATTCTCTAGTTTCTCTATGTAGTTAGGTTAGTCTTTTTCTTTTTTGTGCTGGTAAATTACAAATCAAGCGTTGAAAACTGAGAAAAAGGGTTCCTTTCTTTGCAGACTCACACAAATTTGGTGCATTAAAATTCTCTATGAATCGAATATTGCATCAAGGCATATGGGACGTTTTATTTTTATTATATTATGCCCAAAAAAATGAACATTTCGCCCATAGTGCGTTGAAGGTATGCAAAAATGTCTTCTGCGGGGCACTTGGATTCCCGAAAAGATAAACCAGTTTATTTTGTTTATTTGTTTACTTTAACGATGCCATTGACTTGGTTTTAACTGTAACTGGACTTGGACTTGGGCTGTGTTGGCCACTCCGATTAACAGCCATGTTCTAAAAGCCAAAAAAAAGTGTGTCAAAAGGTAAACGAAGAGCGTGTGTGTCAGAGAGCCTCCCTCTCTCACCACCCAAACATGTTCATGTTCGATGCCAAACAGGTAGCGCAACCTAACGGTAACCGTTCGACAACAAACAAGCAGCTGTTTTAGCCGCAAATCAGAATCGTATGGAATCAGAAGGTGCTAAATGCATTTGGAACCGTTAAATAAAGCATAACAGAACGTGATCTTCAATTAACATGCATCGATTGGCCACGTAGCACCACCAAACACCAACTCGACTCACCTTAAATAAACATCGGGATTGGCCAAATAACTGGCCCAGTCAGCCAGATACAGTGTGGCCGATTTGATCCAACGGCGGCGGAAGGATTGATTGTTCAGCGATTCGAAAAGTTTGTCATAGTCCAGTTTGCCATCGCTACCCTTGAACCCCTGAAAAGTAAATTTATACATTTTATTATTGAGTTTTAAAAGTTGGTTCCGGTTTACTAAGAGGAGCTCTACAAATTTATGAAATTAAAATTTTTGTACACAGTTTCTTGGAATATATATTTTTCCAGGTTGCGGCTGTCTTTTATTTTCAGTTTCTAAATTTACTTATTTATACAACATTGTTCAAAATTTAGAAATCGTTTATAAAAAAAAAATAATTCTGTATTTCAATTTAATTATTAGGCGAGAGCATCGATTTGTGGAATCAAGAGTATATTGCTATTCTGATTCATCTTAAAATCCACGAACTCGGAAGAGGAGGAAGAACAAACATTCCTAACTGAAAAAACTAATTGTTCGGCTACAAGAGTTTTTCAAAGTAAAAAGCTGATCAAATATTCAAAAACGGTTCCGATAACGATCAGAAAATTATTCCATTGTGGTAGAAAAATAGTTGCTTACAATGATTTTCAAAGTTAATCGTAATCTCCCCCTTTAGTGACGCTTGTTAAGCTCGCTTTCTTTTCGTACATTTGATTTTTGCTGGCTATTTCTAGAGTGCGTTAATGGGCATTCAGTGAATGTTCGTTCAAAACTTTAGATCGATCTTAAAAACAAAATGTTAAAGAATTCAAGAGTGTTTGTACCTAAATTATTCGATCTACTTTTTATGTTTCTATATATATATATAGTCGAAATCAAAACAGCTAAGTAATATCTTAAGGCACAGAAAATAAGATAATTATTTAATTGCTTTTTTATTGGAAATGTTGGGAAGAGCAGTGTCAAATCAAAGCAAGAATAAGATCGACGTCGAAGTGACGTTTCAAACCAGTGCTGATTTCAGAAATATAACACGTTACTTTTGATTGTGAACTGGTACAGGCCCTAATGTTTCGGACCTTTCTAACGAATGTTCGGATTTCGATCATAGGACGACCACATGTATAATAGTAATGCCAATGCTCGTCCACAACAATAATAATAGATATAAACCCCCTTTTAGTTTTGAAAACAATACCGTTCCTACTCTTCCTCAGCGGTTGTGACAGTTTAGATGACATCTAAAAGTAACAAGTAATATAGGAATATTTGTTCGTCTTCCTCTTCTTAGTTTGTGGATCTGAAGATGGATCAGAATAGCAAAAGAAACTTGATTCCAAAAAACGATGCTGTCGCTTAATAATTTAGTGGAAATACAGAATTGTTAAAGTGTTCTATAAACGATTTCTAAGTTGCGAACAATTCAGCAGATAAATCCGATTTACGACTACTGATTTTCGACTTGCAATTTCTGAAGATTCTCTGTTGAATGACACTGCATGCTTAGTATAGGTTATTCTCTGGCTTATTACATTTGGTCAAAAATACATTGTCACAATTTTGCAGGGCTTTTAACGCTGTAAGTTCGGCAGTTCATTTCCAATTTTGAGGTTAACAGTTGGCCGTACAGTCGATAAACTTTCTCATCAATCATGATTACCAAATTTATCAGTCGCAATCGGCAATCACTGTATTCACCGCATAAAATCGGCTTTCATAAATCAGTAATCGGAAATCGGATTTATCTGCTGAATACGCCCATTGTTCTTCGTTATTGTTTTTTAAATTTGTATAAATATTTCAATTTCCTGAAGTAAAGATCCAAAACAACGTTAAAGTACTCCCACAATTTCATTAAATAGAGTTGGGATGCGTTCACCTGGCAGGCTGCCAGATTTTTGTATGAAATTTCTTTAGTTCTTAGCAGATCATGGCTCAAATGATTCGGCATATTTTATAGAGAATTTAACGAGAATCCAAACTCAGATACCTTAAGTATAAATGGTGCCGGGAAAGATTCAAAGATAAATTAGGGGGAAATAGGAAACTCTACTGAGAAAAACTTTTTGTTTTCAATGGGATCGTCCCATTAACATTGGCATTTATATATCCCAGCCAACATTTGGTAGATCGTTTTTACAAAAATCACTTTGAGGAGTCTTTTTCGAGTCGCCTTGCTGATTAAAAAGAGAGTGGTGATTTAAAGAAGACTCGAAAATGACTCATGCATATGCTTAAAATGTGATTCATTGAAATAAGACTAACAAAACGTAAAGCAATCGAAAATTGATCGCGCGGGTGATTGAATAATGATTGTTTTTGGTCTAACTATGTTATGCTTTTCTTCTTTTACTAACGGTGCTTTCTTATCTGAGTTCAAGTCAAGTTCTGAATTTTTCTTCATTATTATAGTTGCAAAGTGAAGCGAAGGTCAGGCAAGCGTTAAATTTTGAGTAAAAAATAAATTTAAATTAAAGTTTATACATTTTGAACTTAAGCATTCAAAATAATAATTTAATAAGATAATGTCAGCTAAGCAATTGGCAAAAAAAGAAGGCAAAAAAATTGTGTACAAAAAAGTTCCAATTAGTACAAAAAAATGCAAGAGCAGAACGAAACTAATTTTAGATCTAAAAAATAAAAATTTTTTATACATTAAATAAAATCGTAATATATTTTTTGTGAACTATAGGTAATACGACTCGAAAATGATTCGGAGGGCGAGTCATAAATGACTCTTTAGAAGAGTCATAAAAGACTCTTTCGGAAGTCATAAACGACTCTTTCAGAGGAGTCGCGGCTAGGGTACCATTTTCTCCCGACGAAAGAGTCGTTTTGGATCGGAAAACGAATTTCTTGAAATGCTGGCTGGGATTATATATACTTTTACACAACTCTACAAAGTTTTGTAAAAATCGAATAACTATAGCATATAGCTGCAGTATGAAAGAAGCGTCGAAAAAGAAGTTCTTATGAGAAAAACTTTTTGTTTTCAATGGTAGCATCTTTAAACTGGCCAGACATTAATATTATCTGCTTCATCACAATTTGGCCGACTTTGATGAATTCGGGTCGGATGAATATAGCGAATAGCTGTCATATAAAAAACTGGTCACAGAAGAGGCGCCATCTATAGGTCAGCATTAGAAATCACACAGCTAGCATTGTTCAAATTGTATAAATTCATTTTATACGTGCTGCAAGGGAGGAATCATGGCCGAACCGAAGTTAACTTTCCTCTATTTTTTTTATAAACATGTCTAAGAATCACGATACTTAATCAGCTATCCTTTCAAATCTTGAAGGAATTCCAAATTCTGAATTTATAAACTAAACAATACCTTTCTATAGCGGTTATACGTGTATACTGAAGTCTTCAGCACTAGCGGCTGATTTCTCATGGTCCCGTTTTTGCAAACATATATTTATTTATATTTTCATAAAGAGTACACACCCTAAGACATATATTTACATCCGGTGGTTACGTCATTTGGTAACGTCAAATGAATACGTCATTTGTTTAATTTTTTAGTAACGTTATTTGATTACCTCACTTGCTTACGTTAAAGCGTCACATTGGAGGGTGTCCCGGAAAACTCTAGAGATTTTCGTATAAACGAAGAGATTTTTAACTTAACTACGAGGACTTTATATGTAAAGTGATAAGAATAATATAGGCTTCTAGATTAAGGGGAAGGAAAACCGTACGCATCAAATCGACTTAGCCTTGAGCAGTCGGTTTCAAATCTCTCAACTTTTGTCATCTAATCTAGTAGCCTAGCGTTTAAAAGACACTTCACATATAAAGGCAAGCATATTTATTTTGAAATGAAACCGTTTATAAGAAAATCTCTAGAGATTTCTGGGACAGTCCGATTATACTATACGCTTCACCTTATTACGTCCCAGCTACTCCAAGCAGTCGAGTTTAAGCTTTAAGCCTATATAAGTTAAGGTGAGGTAAGTTGAGCTAAGTTACGGGATGTAATTTGGTTTTGTTACGTAATATGTTTACGTCATTTGGCGCTTAACGGCATTTGATTAATTACATTATTAACAAACTCCACAACTCCTCGAAACTCAACTAAATTTCGAAGGGATGAAAGGGTTTTTATTAAAAATTTTAGAAAGACTTTGAAAATAAGATAATTGATTTCACGTTCAGAAGATGACGGAAGTCAACTCTGCGATTTTGGCGCTTACAAAAGTGTTTCAAATAGTTAAGAGATTGTTGACATCAATAGATTCTTTCATTTTTTAAAGTCTCTGTTGATAGGTCCTTAATTCTCGTGTTGATAGGTCCTTAATTCTCGTTTAGTCTTATCGAAAGTATAAACATTCTGAATATTATTCACATAAATAGCTTTTCTATTAAAGTTGGTCCAAATCAAGTTTCGAAACAAAATTTCCCAAAAAAATCTAACCCACAATTTCCGAACGTTAACCATTCTTAAATTTGGGTTAAAATCCAAAAATACGAGCTTCGATTCCAAATCAGAGAATACTCTTCCATATGCAGACCAAGAATGTCGTTCTATATGTTATTAAAGCTACATGTTTAATTTTCAATGACCTAATGGAACAGCTGCTTCCTTTGTGTAAATTCCTCTAACTTCTTTTCTCGTTCCTTACTTTTCACATAGTTTCTTATATATTCAGATTTCGAAGTAAAGCTTCCTCTTTTTAAACTTATTCGTTTTATATGTCAATAAGAAACTATAAATACACCTTCATAATCTTGTTAACGCCTGACTTGGCGTACAGCGCATCGGCCAGTTCCGAATTGGAGAAATGATCCCACAGCACATGAATGTGTTCCAAGAATGGAGGCAACACCCAGGCATGATTCTTGTGACGTTCCTGAGTGCTCTGACCTTCAGGACCGGCAAATGAACTAACGGCCTGCATGACCAAGGGTAGCAAATTCATTAGACCATTATCCGAATCTGTCGGCTCGCTAGCCGAACGCTTTTGCTGATGATGAGATGAGGTCTGGCTCGCTCTTCCACTTCCACCTCCTCCTCCGCCGCCCTGGGTGTTCATAAATGCCGAGGCCACCTGCAGTATGGTATCCAGACCAATGCCCGACTCTGAACCGCCACCTTGGCTACGTTTCTGTGCGGAGTCCGTTGGCTCTTCGTCATCGCTTTGGGTGAACATTTCCAAGACATTGCCTATAATAGAGGGATCAAAGCCACCGCCGCCACCTTCACCATTACCGCCGCGAGCATTGTTGGCCAGCAGACTGCCCAGACCCGATAAAATTTGCATGGCTCCGCCACCGCCGCTTCCACCAGATTTGCCATTGGCCTGCATAAAGGTTCCCAGTAGAGAGGCCATGCCAGCTAGACCAGCACCCGCTCCACCTCCTCCTCCACCTCCTGCTCCGCCATTCTGGTTATTTAAGGCTTCCTGAAAGAACATGGAAGCCATGTCCAGCAATGGATTTGACTCATCCTCATTCTCATTGGCCAAATGCCCAAAGGGCTGGGCACAGATCAACGCGACCAAAAGCAGCGCACGGTTAAAGTACATTTTGGCAGGAACTTTCACAATCACACACTTGAGATACTTTTTTAATATTAATTTTTTTTGCTGGGCCAATTAAGCCACGCAGCGACGGCGACGACGACGCGAAAGACGCTTGACTGAGCGCACCAGGCACGGCTGGGTAGTAAATTGGTTTGTAGGAGCCTGGACAGATGCAGCCAGCTCAGCCGAAAACTTTCTTTCTTCTGAGACATTGTGCCAGCTTGTAACACTTCTTAAGCTCCGATTCTGGTGAGCTTCGAACATGTTGCAACCAGCACTGTCATACACTCACCTGTTTGCACTCTCTCTCTCCTCCCCAGCTCTTACTCTGCCTGGTATTCTTTACGCCTGCGCTTTGTCTTTGTCCACGTCAGGTTTTGCTGCCCGCATACAAATCCAACCAAACAACAACACTTTTGCGCTGTTCTATTGGATTACACTTTGTTTATGTTTCTCTACCTACTTTCTTTTTACACACGATCGCTGGCAACCGCTTTGAAAGTTTGTTCTCTTCTCGGAATGGATTGGTTAAAGCCAACGATTTCGTTAATGCCGAACGCCCGCTCGATCGATCGATTTAAGTAAGAATGTTGAAATATGTGTACATTTGTATGTAAATGCCTCAACTGGCTTTGGAATATTGGGAGTTTGCTGTAAAAATTAAAAATCCTTTGGAGTTACTGAGTTACTGGGTTACTTTCTCATTTTGATGCAAATCACAAATTCAATTTTTACTTTTTAATGCAAATGTGTGACACAGTCGAAAACCTGGCACATTTGTCATATGTCATGACCCATTTTTGAATTTATTCGTTGAAACTAGATTTTTGTGTGCTCGTTACATAAATTTATTCTACAGTAAGTCCTCACTATGTTGAAACTTTCGGAGGTTATCATATTTCGGTTGCGGTTCTGGTACATACCGAAACTGACGTTTCGGTAAAAGGTTAAGTTTTGCAAAGGGTATTATAGTTTTTCCCAGAAGCAAGAAAATATTCATTGCCGACACCATAAACTAAGGGTGATTTTTTAAGAGCTATAGGAAAGTTTTAAAAAAAACACTTAAAATTCAGAAAAATGCATGAAATCTTTATTTGAATCGATAGTAAGGTCCATATATTTTAATGTTTTAAGATTATTTCATGCAAATTTTGACCGTGACTGCGCCTCAAATGGTCCATCCGCTTAGTCCAATTTTGGCATACTCTTTCCAACATTTCGGCCGGTATCTCACGAATAAATGCTTCAATGTTGTCTTCCAATGCGTCAATTGATGCGGGCTTGTCTGTATAGACATGAGCTTTAACATAGCCCCACAAAAAATAGTCTAAAGGCGTTAAATCGCACGATCTAGGCGGCCAATTGACCGGTCCCGAACGTGAAATAAAATGTTCACCGAACTCGCCTCTCAATAAGTCCATTGTTGCGCGTGCTGTGTGGCATGTGGCACCGTCTTGTTGAAACCACATGTCATGCAAGTCAAGCTCTTGCATTTTGGGCAAAAAAAGTTGGATATCATCTCACGGTAGCGCTCACCATTCACAGTTACGTTACGATTCGCATCATCTTTGAAGAAGTACGGTCCAATGATGCCACCAGTCCATAAACCGCACCAAACTGTGACTTTTTCTGGATGGATTGGTAGCTCTTGCAATGCTTCTGGCTGATATTCACTCCAAAATCGACAATTCTGCTTATTTACGTACCCATTGAGCCAAAAATGAGCTTCGTCGCTGAACACAATTTTTCGGTAAAAAAGTGGATCTTCGGCCAACTTTCCAAGAGCCCATTTACCAAAAATTCTACGTTGCGGTAGGTCGTTCGGCTTCAATTCTTGCACCAGCTGTATTTTGAAAGGCTTCACACCTAAATCCTTCCGCAAAATTTTCCACGTTGTTGAGTAACAGAGGCCCAATTGCTGCGAACGGCGACGAATCGATAATTGATTAATAAAATTCAATAATTTGCAAGCGTTGTTCCTTTGTAAGACGATTCATGGTTAATTTATAGACCAAACTGAAGATGTTTGACACTGAAACAAAACACGAAACGTGCTAAAAAATCACCCTTTATATACATATGGGCATTTCCATGATGTCGAACGTGACCGTTGCACAGTGGAGCCATTTGAGTTTTTTCGTTGCAAAAATCATAACTTTTGAACCAAATAAGATAATCGAATAATTTAAATGGCATATGATAGATAACTGTGAAATATGAAATAAGTGTTTGGACAAGTGGCTACGCCTTCTAGATGCTTACTTATGGGTTATCAAAGTTAAAATTTGTAAAAAAATTAATTCTGGTAACCAAAAAAATATTTTTTTTATTTTTTATTTTGATCTTGTTATTTTGATCTTGTCCTATAGCTCTTTTATATTTCCTTCCTCACCGAAGATTCTGGAATTATTTTTCCTCGATGGAACGCGAATTATGAAGAATTATCATGCAAAAAAGGCGCGGCGGTCATCCATGGTTTCTATTTAAATGAATTTTGAAATCTGCTGCTTAAACTAAAATTGTGTGTGTTATTTGATATTTGAAGAAAGGCACATGCTTATTTTTGGTGCAAAAATAACAAATTTCAAAATTCATTTAAAAAAGAAATTCATTATATTTCGCGGGGTATCGAGGAAAAATAATTCCCAAATTTTTGGAAAGGAAAATTCTCTGAGATCTGTTTGCTCATACGGACAGATGGACACTTTTGCACAAACTTAATATTCTCCGTGTACATCTGGTTTTATCAAAATCTCAATCTCTTACATCTCTGAGATCTGTTTATTCATACGGACAGACGGACATGGCTATATCGACTCGGCTGTTGATGCTGATCAAGAATATATAGAAAGTTTTTTGCCTTTGCTGCCTGTTGTGGTAAAGAACTAATTGCGAAGTGGTAATTCATTTTCATGCAGCAGGCACACAAGCCATTGCAAATGTCCACTTAAGATCCCTCTAGCGGGTAAACATATTCTGCGAACAAACTCTTATTTAAGAAACATAGAAAAATAGTTTTCCCAATTTCTTTCGGAATTTTTTGCTTTCGCGCCTTCTATTCAAAACACCATAAACAAATACATAAAAAGGTAAAATCACCATTGTAAAATTGTTTAAAAAATAAAATTACATATTCTCGCCACATTCTATTATTTAAGAAGTTTAGACAAATAGATTTCACACTTTTTAGGTGTGATTTTCATTCGCGCCTTTGCTTTCCAGCTGTTCACGAAATCTTAATCAAATCAGTGTGCAAAAAGGATCGATCTGTCTACTGACTTAGAGTTGCTTTCAAGAAATCTAAATCAAATCTACATCTCTTTCAGGAATACCACTAATAAGTTAAGTTAAATAAAAATCCGTTTTGACTTTTTTAATTTAAATGCATTTGACTGTCACGTTCGACATCATGGAAATGCCCATATATTGTATTTTTATAAAAATCAATTATAATGAAATTCATTCTTAAAGTTTAGTTATTTTGCGATTCGTATATAATTTTTGTCTACAAAAATGTGTTAAGCCAGGCCTAGATTTAAAAAGCGCGCCACAGTTGCTAATTTTCTTATACAAATTTGTGGTATCTTCACGCCTACCTTTGACGGTCACACTTAACCAACACCAACAGCTGTTTGTCGTTGCGCAGAAAAAGTTGAGGAAATTGCATTTGTTATTGTTTAGTGAAAAAGCAAAACGGACAACTTATTCATAATTTAAGCTTATCCAGCTGTATAGCAATTGCTAGCAGAATGGGCAATCAATTGGTTGGCATTGCCCCATCGCAAATCTATGCAGTGGATCATTATTTTTCGGGCCAGTTTGGCAGTGAAATTAGCTTCAGCTCCAAGTAAGTCGTCTATGTGGAAAATAGAGGAAAAACTAACATTGTAGGCGTACACTTTCAGCATGGGCAGCACCCGATTCTTCAAGGTGGCCAAAGCCATGACGGATGAGGGACTGATTGTGGTCAAGGTGTTTGTCAAACATGATCCAACGCTGCCGCTGGAGGATCACAAGGAGAGATTGGAGTTCATTAAGAAGACATTGAGTTTGGCCAATGCGGTCAACTGTTTGCCCTTCCAGAGAGTGGAGGTGAGCCATTTAAATCATTTCGTTTGTCGTTCTGCATAATTAAGTGAATCATTTTGTGGCCAGCTCATTGACAAGGCGGCCTACATCATGCGGGAGTATGTGAAGCATAGCCTCTACGATCGCGTCTCTACGAGACCCTTTCTTACGGTGCTGGAGAAGAAATGGATTACCTTTCAGATACTCTGCGCCCTCAATCAGTGCCACAAGCAAAAGATTTGCCATGGCGACATCAAGCTGGAGAATATATTAATTACCTCTTGGAATTGGATTTTATTATCAGACTTTGCCTCATTCAAGCCCACCTATCTGCCCGAAGACAATCCGGCTGACTATACGTTTTTCTTTGATACGAGCAGACGTCGTACCTGTTACATAGCCCCCGAGCGTTTTGTCAAGACTCTGTCCTCGGACGATGATGGACACAGTGGGAACATGTCGGTTATACACTCAGATTCTATAATACGGTTGGGTCCCAGTTATGCGGGTAACACTTTGCTGCCTGCCATGGATATATTTTCCGCGGGGTGAGTAAGATGCACTCAGAGATAAAACAGCAGCACTTTAAAATTGTATGCTTTTGTAAACTTTCCGTCCGGGGGTTTCCTCAACTGTTATTCTATTGGTAAATTTTTATACCCTTGCAGAGGGTATTATAAAATTGTGCGGATGTTTGTAACGCATTGAAGGAAGCATCTCCGACCACATAAAGAATATATATTTTTCATCAGCATGACGAGCTGAGTTGATTTAGCCCTGTCCGTCCGTCCGTCTGTCTGTTTCTATGCTATCTCCTCCGTCAGTTTTAAAGCTATCCTTACCAAACTTTGCACGAAGTCTTTTGGTACAATTACGCTGCACATTTGTCGGAACCGGCCGGATCGGATGACTATAGCATATAGCTGTCATAGGAACGATCCGTCAAAAAACTAGTCTTAGTGAGAAAAACTTTTTTGTATTTAATGGAACGACTCCAAAGTACGTATTTCTTAGTTTACTATCCTTTCCCATAATTTCACTAAGTTTCGACGAAATCGGATGACTATAGCATATAGCTGCCATAAGGAACGATCGGTCGAAAAACTAGTTCTAGTGAGAAAAACTTTTTGGTTTTTAATAAAAACGTCCTTATCATTGGCATACACATATTTTTTATACTTTCACACAATTCTACAAAGTTTGGTCGAAATCGGGTGACTATAGCATATAGCTGCCATAGGAACGATCGGTCGAAAAACTAGTTTTAGTGAGAAAAACTTTTTTGTTTTTAATGAAAACGTCCTTATCATTGCCATATTCTTATTTTATATACTTTAACACATTTCTATTAAGTTTTATCAAAATCGGATGACTATAGCATATAGCTGCAGTATGAATGATCGGTCGAAAAAGAAGTTCTAGTGAGAAAAACTTTTTTGTTTTAAATGGGATCGCCTCCAAATTTCGTGATTAACAGTGAATTATGATTTTCTATGATTTCACCAGGTTTGGTCGAAATCAGACATCTAGCAATATTTAATTCTTTTGGGTCTCTAATTAAAATAAAAATAATTAATTTGTTGAATAACAAGTTTTTCTTTAGAAAAGCTGTTCCTAGAGAAGGCTCTTAGTTAATTTTTTTTCAACTCAACACGTTCGCTTATCTCTCTTAACAACCTTTAACTCAATTTAAAGAATTAACTGTCCGAGCGAAGTATAGATCCCATAGAAAAGTAAGGTCCAGGGTATAGGCTGCAAGGTTATACAAAACTTCGGCCGAGCCGAAGTTAAATTTCCCCTATTTTTTGATACTACGTTCCAAATGACCCTGTCCGTGTTTGCTTAATTTTGTTGATTTGTATCTTGAACCATTAACAATTAAGTTAAAATTGTTGTCGCTTTGTGTTGCTAGTACAAAAGTTCCCATAAAACGCGAACCTAGGGTACAGTTGACAAACTGGGCATAAGGTGTTGCTTACAAAAGTCCCTTCAATCAGAATTTAAGGGTCTCATCCCGGGTTTTTTCCAAAAGTTTGATTTTGTCATACGTATGCCACAAACTGAACGACACATGAATCATTTTACTATCATTTCCCGACCCGTATGCGAGAGTTTTGTTGGGTTATCTCACGCAATTCACTCGCTTGCGATATCGTTTGCGAGCGTTTGGTTTGCTGGGACTGTGTATTAAGTCACGAGGCTTTAACTTTAAGATAGTGACTTTCACCATTTTTTGATATGGGTACATGCAATTTGTGGTTCTATTTCTTATAGTCTCTGAGATCGACGCGTTCATATAGACAGTCGGACGGACGGGCAGACGGACATGGATATATCGACTCAGCTTTTGACGCTGATCAAGAATATATAAATACTTTATGGGGTCGGAAGTTCCTCGGACAAGATTGCCAACTCGGTCTTTCTTTTGGGTTTTTTTGCAACCGGACTCGAACACTCTACCCCCATTCTATGAGACAAGCACTTAGGGCACAACACCATCGAAGATCCTGAAGTATATAGAAATAAACAAAATTGTTTATGGGCTTATGATTGATATTGGTTCATTGACTGACAACCGAAAAAAACATTTCACCAATAGAATAACATTAGACAAAGTGCGCCTTTTTATATTCTCCCTGGGTGTTGTGTTGAGAAAAAGGTGAATTCTAATTATAACTTTTTGAATTACCAGCTGCGCTTTGCTAGAGCTCTGGACCGAAGGCACAGCTCCCTTTGAGCTCTCCCAATTGCTGGCATATAGACGCGGGGAACGGGAGCTGGTGGAGAAACATTTGGCTGGCATTGAGAATGAACGCTTGCGTCATCTCTTAGCCTCCATGATTGATATACATTCGATGAATCGCAAGAGTGCCGAAGATTATTTGGATCAGGAGCGTGACAAACTGTTTCCCGAGTATTTCTACTCGTTCCTGCAGTCCTATTTGCAAATGTTCTCCTCCACGCCCATAATGACACCCGACGATAAGATCCAATGTCTGCATAAGGATATAGGACATTGCATTAAGGTGCTGACTCAGAGCCAGGATCTGACGCCCGAGGAAGAGGAGGCAGCTGAAAAAAAGGATCCGGTTAGGTGTGCCAGATTGCCACCCGAACATGATGGTCTTATCTTAATCATTACGGTGGTCACCTCGTGCATACGTGGATTGACCCAATCGAATACCAAAATTTCAGCTCTGCAACTGTTGCAAAAGTTGTCCAAGTATACCACCTCCGAAACAATTTTAGATCGCATTTTGCCCTATATTGTAAGTGCTCTTAGAAATTTTAGAATCTGCCTCTATTACTCTCTCTTTCTCTGTGTTCAGCTCAATCTGGCCCAAAAATCTCCCGCCAAGGTGCAAGTGCAGGCCATAGAAACACTTACTGCCTGCCTGGCCATGGTCAAGGATATCCCACGCAGCGATGCCAATGTCTTTCCCGAATATATATTGTCATCTATCACAGAGTTGGCTGGTGAACCAAGTGCGGTCATTGTGCGTGTGGCCTTTGCCCGGAATATAGCCGCCTTAGCCAAGACGGCTGTTTATTTTCTGGAGGAGACACAGCGCAATGCTCCAAATGAGATGCCCACTCCACGCTATGAGGCGGAATTGAATGCTTTGCATGACATCGTACGTCAGGCTGTGCTCAGTTTGCTGACCGATGCTCAACCCATTGTCAAGCAAACCCTCATGGAGTCGGGCATCTGTGATTTGTGCGCCTTCTTTGGCAAGGAGAAGGCCAACGATGTGATACTATCACACATTATGACGTTTCTCAACGATGAGGACAAAAATCTGCGTGGCGCTTTCTATGACAACATAGCCGGTGTGGCTGGCTATGTGGGCTGGCAGGCTTCGGATATATTGGTGCCATTGCTGCAGCAGGGATTCACGGATCGTGAGGAGTTTGTCATTGCCAAGGCTATACGCGCGGTCACCATACTCATTGAGTTGGGTCATATTAAGAAGCCCACAATTACGGAAATTGTGCAGGAGGCCGCCTGTTATCTGTGCCATCCGAATTTGTGGGTGCGTCACGAGATTTGCGGCATGATTGCCACCACGGCTCGCAATCTAAGCGCCATTGATGTGCAGTGTAAGGTTATGCCCGCGATTGGAGCTTTTCTGAAAGTGCCACTCATCCAGGTGGAGAAGGCACACATACTGCTAGACTGTGTGCAACCGGCCATACCTAGGCAGATATTTGATAGTGTGCTGCGCTTTCAGGATATGCCGCAATTCCTGGGGGCGCTGGAGGATCGGGCTCGAGTGCGAAGCAAGACACGAGCTGGTGCTTTGCCTCAGTATGAGGATATGGGACAAACTTTGCGTAATGTAAGTGCAACTGGAGAAGACTGGAGAGACTTACTTAACTGTACAATACAAGATGATTTCTGTAGCTTTTCAGACGTCTGGCCTCGGAGGGATTAACAGAGTTGATAGAATTGCAGCTCTTGGCCATGAAACCATATTTGATATCACTCAAGCACAAAGCCTCGCAGGATTTGGATGATTCGTCGTTGGGAAATGGACGTATTGTGGTCAGCCGTAGGCAGGTGGCTTGTCATGAATATCCATTGGCGGATAAGGCCATTAAGCTGGCACCAGAGATTCGTAAGTTTTGTTATTCTTTCTCTAAATTCTAAAATATTTCACTTTTGAATTGGATCAAACTGTTTCGCAATCGAAACCAAGTCTATCAGCCATGCTCCCATTTTCGCATTCGTTAAAGTTTTGCAATTAAGATAACTTTGGTCGGAAATGGGAGCAATTTTAAATCTTTTTAATTTACTTTTGGATCGGTTCAAATTGCTTCACAGCCGGGTTTGTATAGGGAATAATTCCAAAATCATATTTTTAATCTACACATCAAATTTTCGTAGGTAAAATTGTGTTCAAAACTTAAAAAATTCTTAAAATATGTCACATTACCTATTTTGAACCTGAACAAACTGGTTTGGAACCGGTAATGAACCAGCAAATTATTTTAAATTTACATTTTCGGTTCATAGCTAAATTTATTCTTAAGATATGACTCTAAATCACTTTTGAACCGGATCAAGCTAGTTAATAACCCGTTCTAAAATTAGAAAATATAACTTCTTGTCATCCTCTCCTTAACTTCAAATTTCAAAATCTTGTTTTAAATAATTTTAACAGCTGATTCGGAATCGGTTCCAAACCGGGAAAATACGTAACTCCATATAAACAAGCTACAAACCGAATTCCAAGTTCACAGCCGGAAAACTTTCGCATATTCTTCACTTACCCACTCATTGCTAAGATATGGCTCTGAAACACTTTTAAACAGTAATGTGTTAGCTTAAGCGACCTGATCTTCCGTAATCCAAAGGTTTGGGTTGGCTGGCCCGAGGTCATCCGTCTCATACGAAAATAAAACGGCAATTTATTTACTCTTTTTTGTCAAAATTTGTTGATTATAGCAAATAACTGCAGTAGAAATGATAAATCGAAAGAAAGTTCTAGTGAGAAAAACTTTAATGTTTTAAATGAAATCGCCTCCAAATTTCGTAATTGTTAGTTTTTTATGCTTTACCATAAGACCACTAAGTTTGGTCGAAATCGGGCATCTACATATCTCGTACTTAGTATAGCTCTCTTAGAAAAGTAAGGTCCGAAAAGTAGTCTTAGAAAAACTTTTTGTTTTCATTGGAGGCTGCAAGGGTATACAAAACTTCGGCAGAGCCGAAGTTAACTTTCCCCTTTTTATTATAAATTTGCATCTTTTTATACACTTGAAAAGTGTATTATAATCTTGCTCAGAAATTTGGGACGCACTGAAGGAATCATCTCCGGCCACATAAAGTATATATATTTTTGATCAGCATGACGACCTGAGTCGATTGAGCTTTGTCCGTGCTTCTATCTGTTTCTACGCAAACTAGTCCCTCAGTTTTGAAGCTATCGAGCTGAAGTTTTGCACACAGATATCTTTTAACTGCACACTGCACATATGTCGGAACCGCGAAAATCGGATGCTCACTTTTTGCCACGCATATTTTTTTTTAGTTCTTATACCCTTGCAGAGGGTATTATAAAATTGTCCGGATGTTTGTAACGCATTGAAGAAAGCATCTCCGACCGCATAAAGTATATATATTCTTGATCAGCATGACGAGCTGAGTTGATTTAGCTTTGTCCGTCTGTCTGTTTCTATGCTATCCCCTCCGTCAGTTTGAAAACTATCTTCACCAAACTTTGCACGAAGTCTTATAGTACGTAAACGCTGCATATTTGTCGGAACCGGCCGGATCGGATGCATATAGCTGACATAGAAACGATCGGTCGAAAAACTAGTTTTAGTAAGAAAAACTTTTTTGCTCTCAATGAAAACGCCTCCCAACTTCGTATTTCTTAGTTCGCTTGGCTTGTCCATGATTCCACTAAGTTTGGTCGAAATCGGACATCTATTTCGTATAGCTGTCATAGAAAGTAGAGTCTGAAAAGTAGTCTTAGTTAGAAAAACTTTTTTGTTTCTAATGGAAATGTCCTCAAAATTAACATTTATTTATTTGGAATGCTTTCACACAAGTCTACAAAGATTTATCAAAATCGGATGACTATAGCATATAGCTGAAACGATCTGTCGATTAACTTGTTATAGTGAAAAAAATGTTTGCTTTCAATGGAAACGTCCCTATCATTGGTATATACTTATTTTATATACTTTTACACAATTCTACAAAGTTGTGTCAAAATCGGATGACTATAGTATATAGCTGCAGTAGTGTTGTGAAAACAATCGATAGCACTATCGATACTATCGATAGTTGTAAATTTAGCCAACCATCGATTGTTGAAACCCACTATCGATACTATCGGAGCAGAAAGTTGCGCTTTTCTAGAAACGTTGTAAGTGCCACAACCTTTTAAAGAGAAGTCATAATTTGCAAAGCATGATGTTTTAAAACTGGACTGCATTCAGGAAACACATGAAAATTGCAAGCTAATTGTTTAATGTTTAAAGAGTAGCGATATATGCAAGGGATAAAAAGCGGAGCTGAATATTATCAATTATTCTCATTATATGCGTTCTACATACCGAACTACTTTAAGCAACACAGAATCAGAAGAAAACCCAAAAAGGTCAATTGGTCTGCAATGTGCTTCTTGAAAAACCTAATACCAGAGTTTCCTACTATGAGAACCGAACAATGACCAAAATAGCGACCATTTTGGACCCCATATTTAGTGTTGCTCCAAACGCAGTTCATTTAATTGAAAATGAACTGGCATCCGTAAAAGGTTCTACTCCCGAACAGCTTCCAGCAGCACCAAATGTTTCGGAAGGATTCAACGACTCTTCCACCGATCCACTATTCAAAATCTGAGCCGTGGCAGCTCGTTATCTGCACATTCCCGGGACGTCGACCGAATCGGAACGACTGTTCTGCAAAGCGGCTGAGATTATTTCAAACAAAAGATCGCTTTTGAAGACGGATAATTTAAGCCGTATATTATTTTTAAACATAAACATAAATATTTGAATATACAGGGTGTCCAGAAACTTTTCGTCAGAACTTTAATACATGATTTTGTTGGTATTACTCTGCTATGAATTACTTATCTTAATTTTTCTGTGTATTACCAATGATAATATTATTTAATTTCTTAAGTTCCAATGAGTTTCTAAAGAAAGTGACATACTTCTTTTTCTTACAATTCCTTGAAAAATATTGGAAATAACTTGTTTTGGTTGTTTGGCTATTATAATTATTTGTTGATTTAATCAAAACAGAATTTTTTCGATAGTACTATCGATAGTGAAACTATCGATGGTGCCCACTATCGATGTTTTCACAACACTACTGCTGCAGTACGAATGATCGGTTGAAAGATAAGTTCTAGTGAAAAAAACTTTTTTTGCAGGAATGCAAACCGGTTCTGAACCGAACCGGTTTTGTACCGAACCGAACCGCTTATTCCAGCTGGTGAACCGAACCGCAAACCGAACCGGCTTACTGTCAGAAATGCTGAACCGAATCGAAAGCCACAAAGAAAATCGGTTCGGTTCGGTTCAGTTCTCCGACGAGTTTCAATACGTGAATGGCTTTCCTCTAGCCAATGATAATTATAAATTTGTGAATTTAAATCGTTTTCCTAAGATAACTTTTATACGACATTTCGTCCGACACTCAACCTCCTTAGCGATGACGGATCGATATAAATTTTAAGGATGACTTGACTCAAATTTTACAACGTAATCCTGTAAGTCTTCTGCAATTGCCCGCCGAACTCTTAATATACCTGTCATCAATCTGCATTCTTTTCTTAAAAGTTAATAATGGGTTTTTCGTCCTCTAGTGGACAATATGTTCAATTTTCTTTAGTACTTCTTTACCTTAATTCAATCTTAGCCTGTAGGGTGTGTAAGATGCATAGTACGTATTCTTTTCTAGCCGTCATTCTCTGCTTTCGAAGTGCATTCCTTTAGGAACCTAAAGACGAACCCGGAAAATCAGACATCATCAATTTGGGACATTCTTCTAAGGATATTAAAGATATTGAAATGGTGTAGAGGAATTCAATTTCCAAAGAGTGCGAAAAGTTACATTACGACAGAATTCATAAAATTTTATATTACAAAAATAATTTGTTAAATAGTTTGCAAAAAGTAACATAAACGCCACTAAAACGCTCGTTTCTAAATCAATTGGCGAATATTTATTTAGAGCTTGGTTTTTGGATTTCACAACTCCTCCCTTCTAAGCACCTTAGCGAATATTTATCGAATATTTTAATGAAGCACTATTATTGGCCTTACTCGTTTTTGAGATCGTTTTACCATTTATACTTCTAGCCTTGTCAACAGTAAGTGTGAGCGGGTCCCAGTGGACATTTTCTTAAAAAGTTTAACATTTCTTTGCAAACATTTTTGTTTTCTTGCCAATTAGTCGAAATAACTAACTTTTCATATTATATTTAGGTTCGAATGAAAATGCTCTGATCTCACCAGCCTCAGATGTGGCGGCCATTACTCCTTTGGGTGGACCCGGCACTGGCTTGTCGGGCAGTCCCGCCTCTGGGGCTTTAATGATGGGTATACCTCCCAGTGCCATGACTGCGGCCACCTCTCTGGGGGAGTACACTATGCCGGAGCGTAACCACTGGCTGGAACGTTCATCGGAATGCCGCCGAGATTTGGAATCCCTAAAGCTAAAGATCAAGAGTCGCTACAATGTCTTGGCCATTTCGCAGCGTTGTAGTCAAGACAGACTGGTCACACCGTATCCACCGAATTGGCGCTTAAATGGCACTTTGGTGGCTCATTTGCATGAACATTCCGAATCGGTGATTAAGTTGGCCTCACTGCGTCCGCATGGCTCACTCTTTGCCAGCGGCAGTATTGATGGCACGGTGCGTTTATGGGACTGCAGCAAGCTCAATGGCAATCAGGGGATTAACAAGTCGCGTCAGGTGTACTCGGCCAATACGCCCATCTATGCTTTGGCCGCCTGCGATAGCGGTCAATCCCTGGCGGTGGGTGGCAAGGATGGCAGTTTGCTGATGATGCGTATCGATAGGAATTCCACCAAAATGACTTTGCAACAGGCGCTGGAACAGAAGTGAGTCAATGGCTTGTTTTGTTAACTCAAGTGTCTTTAATGTTTTCCCCATCCTCTAACTTAGTGAGCACAACGATGGTCCTGTGGTGGATATGCATGCCTATGATCAGGCCACACAAAACGTTATAGTCTATGCCACGCTCTATGGCGGCATTGTGGCCTGGGACACACGCATGCAGCACAGCGCCTGGCGTCTGCAGAACGAGCTGCGTCATGGCGTCATTACCACCATATGTGCCGATCCTACTGGTTCCTGGCTGGCCACAGGCACCAGCGGTGGCAAGCACATTTGCTGGGACTTGCGTTTTCGTTTACCCATAGCCGAGATAAAGCACCCGGCTGACTCTTGGATACGTAAAGTGGCCTGCCATCCCACCGAGCCCTCGTATTTGATCTCTGCCTCGCAATCGAACAATGAGGTGTCCATCTGGAATATAGAGACGGGTCAGCGGCAGACGGTGCTCTGGGCTAGTCCCGCACCTGTGCTCACCAATACCAGTCTCAATGATCCGGCCACCACATGTGGCATACTCAGCGGTGTGGCGGACGGTTCCCCTTTTATATTGACAGGCAGCTCGGATCAGCGCATTAGATACTGGGACATAGCCTCGCCAAAGAACTCGTCGCTGAAAGTGCCCGCGGCCAATGACAATCTGGCCGATGTGAGCTTTAACTATAGGTAAGGATTAATGATAGCCACAATTTTGGATCATCAAAACTTTCGTCTTCTTTTGCAGCTCTCGTCTGATTGATGGCAGCCAGGTGATAGAGGAGCAAATCATTTCACTGAGCAACACGGCCGATTCCCAACAATTGCGCACTTCCACCGAGGAGAATCCCCGTTCCGGTCCTGATATGCCAACGGCTAGCCATCATGATGCCATCACTGATCTGTTGATGTGCAAGGACAAGGGACAAATTTATGTAGCCTCAGCCTCACGTGACGGTGTCATCAAGCTATGGAAGTAAAGTGACTGCTTAGTTTTAAGTATTTTATTATTCCAAACTGTGATTAGTCTAATTAAAATGCAATATTTAATCAAACTTGATGTGTAAGGAGTTGCGTCATATCTGCCAGCGCCCTATTGCGATTTCTCTAGATGGTAAATGCCAGAGTGTTGAAAATGTATACTTTTGTAAACGGACGACTGCGAAGCATATTTCGCATTTTCTAGCCTGACAGTGCCAGACGATTTGTTCGATTGGCAGTAATTTAGACCTCTGTACTGGCGTCCAAGAAAGACGCTTAAAAAACACTAAAATATTGGTTTGACTAACAATGATCCTTTTCTTAATGGCCTTTTTGGGGTTTCTCGAAACGGACTTTAAAAATGAATAAGCTACCGAACTTGAATCCTAATCAGCCCACCACGTTTAGGCAAAAGGTTCGGTCTTTAAGTGGATAAATACTTTTTTGAGCAATTTCCCAGTCAAATATACAATTAACAATTTTAAAGACGCTTATCCAAAACCGAAATGCAAACCGCTAAAAAGACTGGGTTGTATTCACAATATCCTCTTTGGAATTTACCGAACCGCAATTTCAATTTCTGATCCTACTAATTAGAAAACTTGTGAATTTAAAGTTTTAAAACATACTTAGGCAGAAGCCTTACATAAGTTCTAGGAGTGTCTTAATGAGCAAAGATACAACACATTCAACAGATACCGAAGCACTTCGAAAACGGCACTAGGGGCATCTAAAAAAAAAATCCTGGTAAACGTAGAACGCCATCCCAAAACTGTTCAAGCAGATGATTACCTAGCAAATGCAGCATCTCTAAAGCTATCTCTAATCTTCTGAGCATGGTTTTCTAAAATGTCCATCGGAGATGAAAAATCTTCAGGTTACATCATTGATAAATCGCAGTTTTCAGTTCCTCCCGCAAATTAATATCGGCTTTGCTGGTTTTGGTAAGGACTTCGAATCGTTCCATCGTGCTCTTCTGCGCAAACTGGGACTTTTGGGGTTCCTAGCAAAGTAAATTTATACAACGAGTATTATTTAACAAAGTACTACACTTATAAAAAATGGCCCAAGCTTGACTATAAAATCCCCTAAAATAATCGTACATTTTCGAAAAAATACCAAATATTATGCGGGTGTGTCTCAGGAATCTCTAGAGATTTTCGTATAAACGAAGAGATTTTTAATTTAACTAGGAGGACTTTATATGCAAAGTGGCAATAATAATGTCGGCTACTAGATTTTAGGGAAGGAAAACCGTACGCATCAAATCTGCGTTGCCCTGAGCAGTCGGTTTCAAATCTCTCAAATTTTGTCATCTTATCTTGTAGCTTAGCATATTAAAGACACTTCACATAAATCTCTCAACTTATGTCATATAATCTAGTAGCCTAGCATTTTAAAGACACTTCACATATTAAGGCTTCACATATCTCTAGAGATTTCTGGGACACACCCGATGGAGAGCTTTTCTGAAATATAATGCATGTGTTTCTTTACCAGATGGCAAAAGACCGTTAATATTAGGAAAATATTTTTAAGAATCTGAACTTTTTTCTTAAGCCTAGAAAAATATGGGTTTTTAAAATAATAAACAAGAAAGAAAGTTGGTCAAGCCCGATTATAATATACTCTGTACCTGTGAAGTGCTGTCCATCACCGTTGCGACCGGTGCTGCCCATATTTGTTTGTTTTCCTTATAACTCGACTAATGTGCGTCAAAATAGCGTCGATCTGGAACGGTGGAATATGGAACAAAAATACTTTTTTTATTTTTTAATTTACTCAGGAACCATTTAACTTTTTGAGACAAATTAAATTGCAAAATGTTAAGAAAATCACAATCTATTGTATTTAATGAGGTTTGGGTGGATTTGAGAATTGCAGGTACCGAAAATGTGACACTAAAAAAACGGCTCGCCACATTTTTGGGTATATCTCCTCTCTCAGATAATGGCATGATATGCACGGTATACCAAAACTTCGGGCACATATTTAAGTATATGCTCACAAAATTTCAGCTCAATCGACCGTACAGTTTTTGATAAAAACGGCTAACAGTGGACCAACCTCTAAAAATTCCCATACAAAAAACCTTAAAAAAAATACTTTTTTAAATATGCGTCAACTGCTAAGTTCCAAGACAATGGCACACATTGCATGGTATATTAGCTTATAGGAGAGATATTCAAGAGTGTACCTAGCAAGTTTCAGCTCAATCGACCGCACCGTTTTTGAGGAAAACGCTTTACAGTGGGGGTGGCTCGTCTTCTTATTTTCCACTGCTAAGGCTGCCAGCGACAGTGGCGCCAGGCCAACAACAGTGGCAGCGACAGTGGCGCCAGCAACAGTGGCTCCAGCGACAGTGGCGCCGTGATCAATCTGCAGCAAAGGTCACTCTGAGACAATGGCACGTTTTGCACGGTAGTGTCAATCATTGGCAATAATTTAACAATGATTTTAATGAATAGATCATTCAAATCGACCGTACATTTTTGGAGAAAAGTCAATTTTTCTATTTTTAGCAAAATAAAGGGCCTAACGCCAGCCTTGGGCACACAAACAAATTCAAGTTCGGCGCGCTATCGACGCTAACTTTTATATTTCCTCTGAGACAATGGCACGTTTTGCACTTTAGTGTCAATCATTGGCAATAATTTAACAATGATTTTAATGCATAAATCATTCAAATCGACCATACATTTTTGGAGAAAAGTCAATTTTTCTATTTTTAGCAAAATAAAGGGCCTAACGCCAGCCTTGGGCACACTAACAAATTCAAGTTAGCGTCGATAGCGCGCCGAACTTGAATTTGACTGTACAAAAACTGTACGGTCGATTGAGCTGAAATTTTGTGAGCATATACTTAAATATGTGCCCGAAGTTTTGGTATAACGTGCATATCATGCAATTATCTGAGAGAGGAGATATACCCAAAAATGTGGCGAGCCGATTTTTTAGTGTCACATTTTCGGTACCTGCAATTCTCAAATCCACCCAAACCTCATTAAATACAATAGATTGTGATTTTCTTAACATTTTGCAATTTAATTTGTCTCAAAAAGTTAAATGGTTCCTGAGTAAATTAAAAAATAAAAAAAGGTTTTTTGTTCCATATTCCACCGTTCCAGATCGACGCTAAACAGTCGACGCTATTTTGACGCACATATTTTTTTAAGAAAAATTAAGGAAACGATTTTTCTTAAGACTTTCAGTTCAAGTTGAATTTTGTAAAACAAATGGAGTTTATTTCAGGGATCGCAAAGAAGAAAATAAGAGTTAATAATAATCAAACCTTAACAAAATAGATTTTAAAAAAATTAATTACGGAAAACTAAAACAATTTCAATTTTAATTAAAAAAAATTAAGTTCTTTTCCATTTTTATTTTAAATGTAAATATTTTAAGAACAGGGTAGTGTATTACCAAAATTTAAAAACATTCATTCAACATAAAGGACCCTTTAGGTATGACTTCATGTGGTCCTGATGTTTCATATGAAAGGTATTGAGCCACACGTTTTGAATTTTTTTTAAATTTAGTAATATACCGCACGGTTCAAAAGATATTTAAATTTAATTTTTATTTTTTTATATTGTTTATTGTAAGTACATACATTGTACATATTAAAAATTAAAAAATAATTTTTATTTCATAATTTTAATAATAAATATGTTGAATTTAACAGTAACATTAAGTTTTAAATAAAAATTTTATTATTTCTTCGTAATACATTTTTTTTTGATAACAAATCATTTTAAGCGTTGCGGCCCTGGTATATTTAAACTATATCATATCGACACCTAAGCGATAACGATAGCTTTTTAGTGGCGGCAACCCTGACCCTAACCAGGCATCGCTTCTTTTTACCATCGCACGTGTGAAAAGTGAAAAACGTTTCCATTAATTTTACTGTACTGTACAACTGTGTTTTTCACATCGCATTCAAATGGAGACCGAATCGTTTTATGGTGAGCATCATTATATATCTACTCTTTGGCTAAACGCCATTGGTGCCCATTCTGCTACCGGCGAACATATTCATTTACATATTACCTTATCGCAGGTGTTACCCTTAGTGAGAAGGAGCCCATTGCACAGTTTGATGTGCCCGATATACCAGAGGAGTATATCGTACACTCACACAAGTTGATCATCAAACAAATTGCTCTGGGTGAGGAGGCGAAGACGGGCGAATTCAATGTTGTACAGGTAGGTCGAAGGAGAGAGGCAGCCACCAGGGCAGTTAATTGACATCAGCATTTTGTTTTTTTTTTCTCCAGGCGGAAACAAACATCAATGACGATGGTGAGAAGAAGACCGTCAAGATTCCCATTGCTGTTCTGAAGGTTGGCGAAACAAGGAGCTTGAGACCAAATGTGGAATTCCCCAACGGCTCCGTCACTTTCAAACTTATCCAGGGCACAGGGCCGGTCCATGTGTGTGGCAAGGCGGAGATGAATTTCGGGGAATTCGACGATGGCCAAATCTATGAGGAGTATTCCGATGATGAAGACAGTGAATTGGATCTGGACGATGAGGTGCCGCCACAAACAAACGGCAAGAGCAATAAAAAGAAGTAGGAAATACAAACAAGAAGGAAAAAATACATAGTAATTAGCAACAAATCCAATCATAAATGTTAACAAAACATAAAACGCTAAAACAAAATTTTTAAGAAAAACATATTTTTGCTAAAGAGAATAAACAAAAAAAATTTAAAACAGTTTTTTCATTTCTTAATTTTATTGCAATTTTTGTTTAATCAAACCCTTTTTAAAAATAGATTTTTGAGCTTAATCAAATATCAAATTCATTTCATTATATCTGAAACACTGCATCAAACCAGAAATTGAATCCATTTTTTTTAGTCTGCCTTTAAAAATGTAATAAATCTGGCAATAAAGATTTAATTGATCGAAGAACAACAATCTAAATTATTACTTCTGGATGAACTTGTTTTACAAAAGAAGAGAAAACCTTGCCTTGAAACCAAAATTATTCAGTGGCCAAAAGTATTTATAAATTTTTAAGATATTTTAAATATTACATTTATTCAAAGAACCTTTCCATTCGGCACAATATTATCAACTGCCAGTAATTCCAAACAAGAGATGACAACTGTCTTGGCACAACCTATTTTGTTTTTCCACAAAGCCCTTTGTGAATAAAAACAAATTGAATCAGCGCATTTCAAGATATCCAGTTGATTCTATTTCGGGACGAACCGGAACCAAAATGTGTTTGGGATATGATCCTGGGTTCATTCCTATAATATTTAACTACGTGGTGTGTTAAGAGATTTTTGTATTGTGAAAGATCGGATGAACGGAATAGTCGAGTTATAAGGAAAAAATAAATTATGCCGCAGCGGAGATCGGCGGCACTTAACACACCTTAAAACAATCCTTGGGAAATACAGAGTGTATTAGAGTCGGTCTTGATCGACTTTCGAACTTGTTTATCTTAATTTTTGCCCATTACGAAATGAAAAGTTTCTTCTTAAAAACGGGAAGCTGGATATGGATTTTAGACCCATGGTTTGTTGGGCAAGCCTTCTTATAATTCATCGTAGATTACGATTTTGATAACCGCTTGGTGCATTTTTTTTTTAAATCCATACAAATTGACACACTGCTGCCCATAATTATTTGTTTTCCTTATAACTCGAATATCGTTCACCCGATCTTAAAAATTCCTTCAGCGGATCGATAAAGAATCCCGAATACTAAATATGTTCAGAAGCTTCGAAACGTCTATCTATATAACTGTGGGAGAAATGACGTTTTTTCGATATTGCGGGGGCGGGAGGGGGCGTGGCCAAAATTGAAAATAAACTTAATCTGCCTGCAAATATAAGAAACATATGTTCCATACATGTCAAACCTCTATCTCTTACCATCTCTGAGATCTGTTTGTTCATACGGACAGACAGACAGACGGACGGACTCTTTTGCACAAACTTAATATGCTCTGTGTACCTCTGGTACAGAGTATAAAAACTGTGGAATTTACAAACCGGTGCTGCAATCCCCTGAAGAAGGTCCCGGCTGCCATAATCAAAAAAATACCAAGTATGTCAGGAAGAAAAATCTGCGATTCTTGTAGGAAAAGAATGTTTAATATGCCACTGACCGATCTTCAGCCATTCTTTGCTAGTAAATTGGATAATCCTGTTGCCTCATACCCACATTGATGCTGATGCTGCATACTGCACTAGTGACAGCGGATGTTGAGCATCCGATTGCCCATCTTCCTCAAAGAGGCGAAAAACGGAGAATGAATTTTATGCTGAAGCAGGACGTGAAATGCTATCACAACTAAAGGAGAAGTTCCATTCATCAGAGGTGAAAAATTTAGAGCAAATACGCATTTTAACAATAGTTCCTAAAAGTTGGATTTTTTTTGTACATCTCGTCGAAAAGCACAGCGTGCCAAGGATTTAGTAACTTAAAGAGGAACGGCAGACTACTAGACATAAGTTTGGCTAAACAAATATCTGAATTCTATGAGAATGATGCTAATAAAAAAAATTTTTTTTTTTTTTTTTTTTTTTTAAAAAAAATTTTTTTTTTTTTTTTTTTTTTTTTATAGAAAAAAAGGGAGAGGGAAAATAGAAGTTTATATTTTGTTTTTTTTTTTTTTAAACGGGGGGGTGGGGGAGGGGGGTGTGTGTTGTTTGTTTTTTGTTGGTTTTTTTTTTTTTTTTTAAAAAAAAAAAAAAAAAAAAAAAAGAAAAATGGTAATGTGGGTGGGAGGGGGGAAAAATGAATTTTTTTTTTTTTAGGGGTTTTTTTTTTTTTAAAAAAAAAAAAAAATGGGTTTCCCCCCCTGTAGTAGAGAATTGGCTGGAAAAAGGATTAAGTGTCGGTGAAGCAACCAGATGGTTTGCGAAAACAAGGTCAAAAAAGGTTTGTTTACTGTAATCTAAAAGAACTTTATCAGTCGTTTGGAAAAAAACATCCTAATGTTAAGGTCAGTTTTTCATCTTTCGCAAAATTACGAAAAAAGCATTGCGTTCTTGCTGGAGCGAACGGAACTCACGCAATAAGTATTTGTGTTCACCATGAAAACAAAAAGCAAGTGACATGTCCGTCCCATTTTGAAAACTTTAGAACTCACTCAAACTATTAACGTCATATCTCCCACAGTTTTATAGATAGAAGGTTCGTTTCTCTGGACATATTTAGTTATCGAAAGTCTTTATCGATCCGCCAAGGGAATTGTAAAGATCGGATGAACGATAGTAGAGTTATAAGGAAAACAAACAATTATGGGCAGCACCGGTCGCAACGGTGACCGACCTTCTTATTTGTTTTCTGTTAAAGGGGGTATTAGTCACACTATACCCTTAGCTTAGCCCCAGCGGAAAAGTTGTCTTTTTACCTACCTCTAGATTAAGATCGTCTGAGTACTAAGCTTTACAGTTCAAAGTTACGCGAGGTAACTTCAACAACCCTACACCGGCCCCCAAAATGTAGATGTAGGTCCGGGTAAAACTCAAATTGTTTGAAAATTTTGTTATCAATAAGAACTATGAACCTAATAGCAATACGCCAGCAAACATTTAGAACATCAGTATCGCAACGCAATTTAGTAACTAGTAACTTCAAAGGTGGCGCCTACAGCAAGTAAAGATGACCGGGTGCGTAAGTTTTCCAAAGACCAGCTAAAATGTAAACAAAAACCTGCTCAATCTAATTGGTCTATATTATATGGAATTTTATTCATTATATTTGTATTTTCAAATGGGTTTTTAATGTTACTTAATTCAAAAGAATTTGTGGCAGTTTTGAGAAGAATGCTCTCGGAAGATAAAACAATGGCCGCCACAGGGTTCTGTGCTAGTTACAGGCACGCGCCACCGAAATCTTCTGGCGCGGCACGCTGAAAGAAGAAGAGATTGAAAAAAATGGTTGAGGGAACAAATCAAAGTGGCAACAATTACCGTATGTGTATGATGCGGCGCCTCTCATCGCTGGGATGTATGAGGTCAAGTTTGTGGCTCCACTCTATGAGTTTCATTTCGTGGCGCAGTTTCTTGCGATCGAAATATGAGATGACACAACTGACGGGTATCCAAAAGACTGTGGTGACCAGCACAACGGCCACTGTGAGGAAAAAACAATTGGGTGAGCAACTAACTGAACAAAAAGGAGCAAACGTATCTAAATCTACTTACTGACTATGTTGTCTTTGAGGAAACGCAGAGTTTTGGCCACGTTTATCTCCTCAATGATATCCCAAAAGCGTTCGACCACATCCTGTATGGTCTTCTCGCAAACGCCCTGTAATTGGTTCAAGGATTGGATGAGCCAAGTGTAATAACCTCTCTCTGGATACAAATCTACTTTACCTTATTGCAGAATCCTGTTATGCAGGGCGTGCCATCGGGCAGTACATCCGGTGGCTCCACCGGAAAACAAGTCTCATTGATGCTCATGCGACAGCAACGCTTGCAAGCATCCGCTATGATATCGCACATGCAACTCTGCAGTCCTTGCGTCTCGCAGTATGGCACACACTTGCCATTGCGACACTGGCCGCGCTCCTGGCAAATAGTACCATCCGCCATGGCCGGCGATTTGGGGCACTCAGCATGGGAGCCCGTACAGCGTGCCTCCTGCTCACAGGTGGCATACTGAGCCTCACGACATTTCATGCCGGAAGCCATAAACTGACAGTTCTGGCAGCAGGGTGAGTTCTTATCGCTACACATGGCGCCCTGGTTGCGACGCAGCTTGCAGTTCTTGTCACAGCACGAGTCATTATCCTCCGTGCCAAGGAGTCCGGCATCGCACTGCTCATCGCCTTCGACACGTAAATTGCCGCAGAATGATTCCTCCGGCTCCGAGAAACAGCGTCCCGATTTCGCCTGCAAGACTTTACGTATGGAGCGTAGCGAGCAAGGTGAGAATTTCTGGGAAAATTAGATGGGTTTATATTTGAATTGGGGTATCAAAGCGATTTCCGAAGACGAATAAATAGCAGAACTGAAAACAGAAATTTTATTTCCTTGAAATTCGAGAATCCATCCATTATTCCCCTTCGAATCGGTTCTGTTCAAGTTTCTTTTAACACTTCACTCCACTCTCTTACCTTGTTATTCACATCATAGCCGCTGACGGAGTAGGTGTACATAAGGAAACTGCCACCTTGTGAGGCGCTGGGTGAGCATTCTGGTATATCCGGGTCATGCTCCGATCCCCAATTGTGACCAAACTCATGGGCCGTGACCAAATCCGCTTCGCGCGTAATAACGCGTTGTCCATAATGATTCCTTGAACTGCTCAAACCAGAGTTCAAGTACAGTGTGTATCCATTTTTGAAGTATTCTTGAGATTGAAAGAACAAAAAAACAGAAAACACCAATCATATCAACAAAAAGGATCATTTCCAAGGTAGCACCAGAAAAAAACACAAAGGCAAAACGATAAATGTGAATAAAAAACATGTCTGGGAGATTAGCAACCTGGTGTACATATGCCGCCCACGGAATTGCGACGCGGGGAGCCAACGTAAGCCAAGCCTAAAATGCCACCTTCGAATTTGAGATCGGTAAAGAGATGAGCTAAGCAAAAGTCTTTATGGCTGTATTCCCGTGAGAAGACCTACATTGTTGTTGGGTAAATGCAAAATATCACACGGGCGAGAGACGAGACGAGACAATTAGCAGTCATAAGAGGGATAACTATGTACTAACTACATGACCATATTGACTACATACGAAAGCTCTCGCAGTCCAACTCACCTCAAGCAAATTCCGCACATCCCATTTCTCGCGTATCATATTATAGTGAGCCTCACCGCCACGCAGACGCGTGGGTTCTGAATGGACCACTATCTTTTTGATCACAAATCCCATGCCCTTGAAGCCCTCCTGATCGGAGCGATCCTGCCATACCGTATCATTGTAAATTTTGTGCACACGATCAATGAGACTTATCTGGAAGAAGCAGAAGGAAAGATGATTGGTTTAAACTATTTTTCAAAGCAAAGAGTTTATTAAAACAAACCCATTTTTTGTATTTCAAAATATTCTAAACTAAAATCTTTCACATTCGAATCAATTTTCAAAACAATTTTGATACTCCGAAATTTTGAGTACAGATACAGCGTTGGTCGGCAGTGCTAGAGGGTAACGCTTTTACTCATTGTGAAAACCGTAATAAGCCCGCATAACTTGCAACAAGATTGTAAGCTTGAGCCGAACCTTGCATAGTTTCTTAAACTTGGCTCATTTATTTTTGTACTTAACCAAGGATATCAATATTTATTCTAGTTCAATATTATTTCTAGGCCTCTTCATCTATTCTAACTAAATCTTTATAATCTTGACATATCTTACCAAATAGTTAATAGTGGTCTTTGTATTGCCTCCTCCCATTTCCTGAAAGAAACGATAGTCGGCAACCAGAAGAAGAGGACAGCGCGTCTTCGTGGGCGTATACTCATACTGATCGGATTGACGTTTCTCCCTCAAATGCGACGGTACCTCATCCTCTTTGCTCTCCAACTCGAGACCTTCTTTGATATAGCCACAGGTCTTGGGTATGGCCGAACCTTTCTCATTCTTAGCCATCTTAACATCGGATGACTTATAGGCCACCATGGTATCCTTTTTGGCTGTGGGCAAATGACGCCAGGAAGGCTCTATGTGATAGGTTTCATCGGGCAGATTTATGGACATGGTCATGGCACCATCTTCGATATGGGCACGCACCGAGGATTCCAGTTCGCCAAAAACTCGACCCGTATAAAAGCTATCGTGTTCTGAGGAAGACAAAAAAAAAAGGGGAGCGGATATAAGGACGAGTTTCTGGACTACTTACCCATATGCACCACAGTTTCATTGCCATCGGCGTCCACTGCATAGGCGCGGAACTTGCTATGCAGGACATCCCGATGCGGATGCAAAATCAATCGAAAATTCTTGCCCAAGGTGGTAAACTCCACCTCCTTGATGACATTGAAGAGATTACTGCTCGGCTTGATGCCACGCTTGACCAGGCGATGTACCACTTCATCTTTGTGGAATATCTCATAGTGACGCAGAGTCCTTTGCAGGGCCACTGCATAAGAAAAAGGACATAAGACGAAAGTAAAATTGAAGAGGCAACACTTACCGCTTTTTTCCACCAGAAGGCAGACGAATAATGCATAAACAATTGCCGAGCCACAGCAATTAATGCATTTTGTAAACATTTTTCGCCCTCAATGGATATTTTTCTGAACTATTGATTTTTGTTGTTGGGCCCGAACAGCGAAAGCTCGGCACCACCCCCCGTCCATATCAGCTGTGGCAACAGTCCGATACTCACAACAATCAGGGCGGGTTTTTTTAAAAGGACTAATTGGGACTGCGTCGCAGCACCGCATAGTGACGCGGATCCGCCATCACGGGAATGGGAGCCAGCTTGTAGTCAACTCCATAGAATTGACCATTTAAAGATTTTCTTCTTGGCTTGGGCATGCTAAAACCAAACAGATTAGCTGAAGTTATGGATAGTTTTAGTGTGCTGGAAACTCACTTATTTACGTTGCTGCCATACACTGAAATGGTTACATATTTATCCGGTACTTGATCCAGAAAACTCCTATAACGAAAGCGTAAATACTTGTTGTTCCGACATGACAGGAATGGTTTCAAATGCTCGAGCTGATTTTTAAAACTGGGCAACACCACCCAGTTGTCATCGGGCAGGTGGAGAAAATCCCTTGGTCCTTTGTCCTCGTTTATACTGTGTTCTGCCTCCTTAGGCTTCAATTCGGCCACCAATTTGTCTATGTCAAATTTTACGGGTAAATTTACGAAGGGATCGCAGGGAATTGAAAACATGATGAAAAACAAATAAAATTTTCGACAAAAATAATGTGTAACTAGTCACTGACGCTTAAATGAAATATCATGACGTTTAATATGTTTTTACAGTGTAGTAGTGCCATTTGGTGTCAGCTTTTGCACTTATGCTGCTTTGTAATTCCCAAGCAGTTATAGCACTGATGACATGAGGAAGCAGCTGCAAACTTGCAGTCGATGGGGCACAGACAATCTTTCTTTTGATTGCTTGAATTGAATAAAGCGGGGCCCCATATCCTTTTCGAACAACGGGAACATTATTTATGGCATTTTGCCTGTTGATTGCCTTGTCAAAAACGGATTCATTTATTGTTTTTCCTAGTGCTGTTGTCAACACGATAATTTAATTGGCAGCGATCTGTCGTCTCCTTACGGATTTGCTTCTTCCGTAAATCTTTGACAGGCATCAGAGGTACCAGAGGCGTTTCTTTAATTAAAACGATTCTTTTGTTTACATTGTGTTTTGCCGTTCGTACGACCGCTACGTTACATTTTTAGTTTAGCGGGCGGTAAATTAGATTAATTTTCTTGAAAATAAAGTAAAATTAAACTCAGATGAAGAAAATTAAGTTAATTTAGCATAAAAATCTACGCTAAATATTTTACAACTTAAAATACTAACTTAAACACATACGTGGGTGACACAGAAACCTCTTCCAACCACATTCCAAACGAAAACCAATTCTTAGGTGCCACAGAAATCTCTGTCAAATCTCTCGTATTTTGTTGTAAGATTTTGGCAAACCAACCAATATACAAACCTACACAAACCAACTAAAAGCGACTTCACGAACCTGTGCGATTTAGCACTGTTTTTTGTAGTGGGAGCATAATCTTTTACACACACCTTTTAACTCGACTTTCGAAGAAGAAAACGAAATCTCTCGAAGTTCTGTGGCACCGACGGTTTTCTTGAGAGATTTGCAAACTAACCGTCGGCAAAATCTCTAGAGATTTCTGTGTCACCCCCGTCTAAATACCTTTTGCGAGGTTTCTACCCTATGCTGTCAAGTTCGAAAAGGTTTGTGAACAAGCTAAATCACTCAAAGTTCTGTGGCATGGCGAAAATTTTTAGGCGATTTGGCAAATCGCTAGAAGCCAAATCGCTAGTTAATTTTGTGGCATCCCCGTATACTACGTTTATGCTATGCTCATTTTGCAAAATCGTTTCATGAAATGGGTCCGAAAGTGCGTGCATAAACACCATTTCATGAATTCGTCTGCTCACGAAAGTTCACTATGAATTCGCCGTTAGTTCATGAAATGCTGCGGCGCAGCCAGCTTAAATTGCGTTGGTGTTGCCAGATCTTTTGTTTTCTCATATGTGCGCTGGTCATTTTGTGAATTGGCAAAAGCTGCATAAGCAGAATCAAATTCCATTTTGCAAATTGAAGAAATCGTGAATTTCATAGCATAAACGTAGTATATTACTAGTCAGCCTCGTTCTTAATTTTACTTTCGGAAAAGTTTTGCGACTTGAAACCGGTTTTACAACGAAATTCGGTCTCCAAAAAATCTGTTACGAGAGTGACAAGGGAGCATGGCTGATAACACAGTGCAACTTATTTAAGGTCATTGACTGCTTACGCTTTCGCAACCCGCTATTTTTGAAGAATATGCCGAAACTAAACAAATCCCCAAAGGACTTGGCCCCATCACATCGTTAATTCATTCATTTTATACTCTGTACCAGAGTATTATAAGTGTAACAGTATACTTATTTGAAGTATGCAGCCATCGAAATTTAAATGTGCTCTGAACCAATTTGTGGCTAAGCTGGTAAGAAGAATGATTTAGGTTTGGACGACACTAAATGATTCTTATTCAAGCTTGTGAAATTTTGTTAACAATCATTTGAAATCATCTTTTCGAAAATATTCCCCCTTCTTGATACATTTCGTTCCACCCCCGAGAATAGAAGTCACTTGTGTATCGGGGTTAAGTCGTTTTGATTCCACTATATTGTATATTTGGCTTATTGAATTAAAATGTTACATAGTTATGTAAATTGTGAAATTCTTTTGAATTTTTACATCATAAAACACGATTCTTTTTTTTTTTTTGAAGTAAATTGCAGCGATTCGATACATCAAAAGCTAAGAGAGAATTTTTCGAAAACTTAGAACTAATACTTTTGCTAAAAACTGTAGTTTAGTGGCTAAACCGTAGATTAAGACATTCATTTCTATTTTTGCAGCTCGGCCATGTTGGCCTCAAAGATGGCCGTGTTGATTTTGTGCTTGAGCGCAATGAGAACTTCTCGGTTGCTGATGGCGCGCATCTCATTGGCCACATACTCGCCATAGGTGGAGAATTCATCGCGTGGCGAGGAGGGAGGTGGTAGGGGGTTGGGCGAACTGGCTGGTTTGGGTGGTGTCAGCGTGGAGACATTAGTGACTCGGGGCAGACGTAGTGTTCCAGTGCCAATGGTTGTGGTGGGGCCATTACTGCCATTCTGATTGCTATTGCCACCCAGAGTGGTGGTTAAAATGGCAGTGGCTGGATTGGTTTCGTAGTACAGACGTTTGGGTGCTGGCGGATGGGGTGGCTCATCGAAATAGCCCTCCTCCTGGCTGGGGGTATTCCGCCTTTGTATTTTGATGATGCGAGTGGGTACCACTTGAACCGAACTGGAGGAGCTAGAGGCATTGTTGGTAGCAGATTGATAATGCAGTTCACCGCTCTCGTTGGCCTGAAAGCTGACTGCCTCCAGGGCTGGTGGATGATGGTGCTGGTGCTGCTGATGATGCAGATCAATAATGGACTGCTGCTGCTGGTGGTGGTGGTGGTGACTCTCCAAAGTGTCCGCCTCTTCCTCACTGAGCTGCTGTACATAGGGCTTGGGTTTGGTCTCCACATCGTCCACATCCTGCTCATCTATATCGTCCACATCTTTGGTTGTCTCCTCTATGAGTTTCTCCAGCTCCTGGGCCCCCTTGCTGGCATGCGACTTGATGCGCAGTGGGTACTCCTCGTTCATGTTGCTGCTATTGTTATCCGCACTGACCTCGCCCAGTACAAATTTCTGATTGTCCGGCAGTAGATCCGTTTTCAATCTGCCCTTCGTGGAGCGACACGCATAGGGCGAACTGAGAAAGCTGAGATTTTTGAACCCAAACCACTTGGAGTTGTAGGGCTCCTTCCGCTTCATGCGGTTGATCTCTCTGTGGTACTGTGTGCGCAGTGTGTGGAACTTCTTCTCCAGCTCCTGTACGGGTATATTGCCGCCCAGCACACCACCCACCTCGTTCAGGAGGCGATTTTTGACATCTTTCTTTCGATATTCGTCGCATGTCATGTCCCATAGCCCGCGCCGCTGTCGGTACTCGCTGATCAGCTGCAGAGTTTTCTCCCTGGTCCACTCCATTTTTAGCCGCAGCGAAACGATGTCACCACTCGGACTAGGCCCCAGCACAACAATAAGACGACGGGGGGCGGGGCGAGGCGCGGCTCCCTTTGATCGAGAAGAGATTGTGGCGGATACTTTTATTAATACACCAGGGGCGGCCAGAGCGGTTTTTAATAGATCAAAGAGTTATCTCTGGCTAGCCCTGGCCAATTTATTTTGGTGTTGTGACTCCAAAACACAGCAGCAGCTGCAATTCGCAATCTCTGTTTTAGCTCAACTTTCCCCGATGACCCGGGCTGTGTTTGGGTCGTGGGCGTAGCTGTTGCACGCAGTTTCTGGTATTTGTTTTGTGTTTGTTTTTTAATTCACAATAAAAAATTTACGCTCGACTGCCCCCCTTCCCCTCTCTGGCAAATGCTATGTATCCATCGCTAATCGCGATTATCGATTTGCTAACAGCATCGATTCGCTTATCGATAGCTTTTGTTTCAGTGCTAGACAATACCAAATTGTTTTGTTTACGAACGTGTGGAGGTAGGACAAGACACGATATATATAGGAAAAATTGTTAGATTTTATTTTCTAATCAATAAATTACCATAGCAATTACTTACCCTGAGATTTTTTACCACGTATTGACCCTCTAGTTCCCAAGACCGCCTCTATGCGGGCTAAATTAAAAAAAAATAGTTTTTTTTTAAATTTATTTTTATGGACCAAAATAATTTTTTTATTCAGAAAATAAATTTGGGAGTTAGAGGTTTAATCTTAGCCCAAATTTCTGGGTAACCAATCAACTGATTTGGCTGAAATTTGTATTATGTATTTAATTTTATTTCATCTGTTATCTATTCAATAAAAAGTGATTTAGATTTTGTAAAAGCAAATCTAAAACTCTTTTTGCGCACTAAGTTTATTTAGATTTCGTGAACAGCGGAGAGAGTGAACGTTCGTCGGATAGACAATAGCCACGAAATCAAACACAGAAGAAAAAGCAAACAAGCCTAAAAAGGTGTAAAAACTTTTTTTAGCTTCTTAAGGCCCTCTTCTGGTCTGGAAATTTTTTTTCAGCTTAGATGTTAAAAAATATTATCCCAAAAGGATTTTCAAAATTCGCAATACTTGGATGTGCTCAATGTAAAAAGGCTATAAATCACTTTCAGGAATACCTCTATGATGAAACAATCATTTGTTGGTTAATTTATTTTTTCTGTGGAAACACATATGGGCAGTCTAAGCAAGGTCATTTACCAGCTTTTTCACTTATGTGAAATTTCCCATGCATTTAGATATTTTTTATTTATATGCGCCATCTAGTATGTTAAGTGTCTTTGGTTAAAATATTGCACCAGCTGCTATCGATAACTAATCGATAGACTGCAGGCGCATGAAAAATATCGAGTGACAGCGCTGCCACTCTTTCCCCACCAAATGCTCCTGCTGTTGAAATAATAACAATAAAACCTCCAAACATATCAAACATAATCTAAAATTAACACAATGGAAAATAATGGTCTAGGCAAGCTAACGGAGGAGAGTATGAAGCGTAAGGAACGCCTGCAAAAGCTACGCGAGCAAGCGCAAAACAAGAATACAGAAGCATCCGCAGCAGCGGAGGCGGCGGCAGATGAGAAATTGCCCAAGTACGAAAGATTCAAGAAAATGCCAACATTTATTTATATCCAATCCATTTGCAGGCCCATATTCCGCAGCTACAAGCCCCAGAATGAAAATACCCAGGGCGAAGTAAGGCCCCAAGAGCCCACGGGGAACATTGAATCAGCGGTGGAGTCTCAACTGAATCTGTTGCAGCAGCCCCTGGTGATAGATGAGATCGACATAACCAATTTGGCACCACGCAAGCCAGATTGGGACTTGAAACGTGATGCCAGCAAGAAATTGGAACGCCTGGAGCGACGCACACAAAAGGCCATAGCCGAGTTAATACGCGAAAGGCTGAAACTAAATCAAATCGAGGACATCAGCCAGGCGGTAAATGTGGGAACTGCTCTGGCGGTGGAGCAAGCAAACGAGGATTATGACTAGACATATAATTTAATTAATAATAATTTACAAAACAAAACAAAACTTGAACTATTTGCGATTCTCTTTGCCCGACGAGGAGAGGCGCTGCTTCAATGCGATTATCTCTGCAAGGAACAAAGGTGAGTATAGGATTTTTTCTTTTAAAGGAAAGATTAAGTTGTCTTACGATTTGAATATTTCTGCTCCAGGCCCTGAGCAAAGTGCCGCATGCCCTCCAGCTGTTGGGGAATCTCTTCCCTCAGCTGTTGTATGGTCAAACGTGCCTGCTTCACTTCCTCCTCACGCAACCCCAACAGTTTCTCCTTCTCCTTGATGGCCTTCTCCTGCTGCAGCGCCACCTCGGTGCGCCAGGCTATGGTACGTTTCTGTTGGAGCAACTCTTGATTCTGCTTGAGTATGATTTGATTGGCTTTGGCTATTTCCTCCGAGGCCATTTCCAATGCCTGACGTTTGGTGTGCAGTATCTTCTTCTCTGCCTCCAATTCGGCCGACATGTTGGCCTGTGGTTTAGGTAAGGTTTAGTAAATGAGGAGGATTAATTTCCTTTACCTAACAGACTAGATCAGATTTAACAAATTCAGGAAATTGAAAAACTCCCTACGGATTCTGAAAGATAAATATGAAAAAATATTTTCCAATCTTTTTTCGGAATTTTCATTTGTGAAAAAACCCCTGGCAAGAGGCCTCTGAAGTTCGTAAAAACTTATTCTATGAAGTAGCTCCCATAGAGTCGATTTGATCTTAAGAAAAAAGAGAATTTTGGGACAATTTCTTTGTTTGTAAAGATACCTCAACCATACGCTGGGATCATCACTGGCCTAAGTGCTTGGGTGCGCTAACTAGGGATTTCGGAAATAATATCGTATTATCGCTACCGTTATCGTGATTGATTTCGTTATCGATTCAGTTATCGCTATCGTTATTGAATTCTTTATCGTTATCGATAACGTTATCGCTATCTTTACCTTTATCGTTATCGCTACCGGTATCACTATCGTTATTGATTTCGTTATCGATACCGTTATCGTAACCGATGTCGTTATCGTTATTGATTTCGTTATCAATACCGTTATCGATACCGTTTTTGCTATCGATACCGTTATCACAATCGTTATTGATTTCGTTATCGATACCGTTATCGTTATCTTTATTTTGAGATAGTTCTGACGAATAGCTTCACGAAAATTGTGCATACCTTGCAGGTAATATTCCTTATTGACCGCTTTTTTCTGTGGCAAGAAGTCGTGGTCTGGTTTGGAAGATTCCGCCTTGAGACATCTAATGAAAGTTTTTTCTTTAAACTTATACACCCGGTCATCTTTCACCAGTTGCTAGCGCCAGCTGTGAAGTAACTAGCCATGAAAATGCTTCTCAAACTTTGCCCTTCGGATTCGGGGTTAAACTGAAGGTCCGCTTACTCTTTTGCGAAACTTAGAAGCACACAAGCCATGGAAAGTTTACCGACATCAGGGTCTTGCATAAGTCTGTGTAGAGTGTGCTTTCACAATTATAATTGGGGTCTGGAGCGTTTCTGGTGTTTCTCAGTTGTGTGCTGAAGAAGTTGCGGATTTCGACCAATCTTTAGAAATCATTTTTTCGGTTTAGAGATTCAGAATTGTAATTTTTTATTATCGTCCTAAAAACTATCCAATCGTGTAGAGATGGGGTCTTTTTGGGTAGGAAGCGAATTGTAGAACACATGGAACACATTTCGTAGTCTACATATGAAAAATAGAACCTATGTAATCTTAAGCTCTTGTTTTGTGAATCATTTAATAAGCTTTGGAGTCAAAAATCTTTAAAAACAGTGGCTATTATGGGTGGAGATTCCATAAGTTATTCCGAAGGGTTTTCTAGATGTTTTATTGAGATTTTCTGCCGATTATAAGTCAGTCGCCCAAAGCAGATCAGATAACAGAAGAAGACGCTAGACCGTAGGTTAAATTTTTTCATTTCTATCATTTTTGTTGAACCGAACCGAACTTTTAGGTTCGGAACAGGTTCAGCTTTAAATTTTAAAGAGGTTCGGCTCACAGCAAAATAAGTCGGAACTCTGGGTTCGAACCGGTTCGGTTCAAAACCGGCTGCAGCTCTGGTACATATATATAAAAGTGAAAGTATGTTTGTATTACAGTTTGTTTGTTTGCTTGTTTGTTCCTTACAGGCTTCTAGACCGCTAAACCTTTCATCACAAAATTTTTACATTATGTTTATGTCGATCAGAAAAGAGTAATTTTTTTAAAATTACGAATCTTTTGACTTATGCAGCCAATAATTCCTCTGTATAAATTTAAAGCAACAGTTTACAAACAGAAAAGTTATCCCACAAAACTCTTTTTAAAGAGCAATCTCGTCTATGGGAGCTACTTCATAGATGCGGGGTATCCGTTATAGCAGACCTTAAAAAACACACCTTTGCAAAGTTTCAGCTTTGACCACAAGAATTAAGTAAAATTTTCAAACTTCAGAAATTCGAAAAAAAAAATTTGGAAAGTATTTTTTCATATTTATCTTTCAGAATGTTTTTGATTTTTCCATAATTTTTTAAGTCTGGACTAGTCTATTACCTACCTTCTCCTTATTCCCCCTTTGTATGTGTTCCTGCAGTTCGCTGGTGTGCTGTTTCAGGTCCTCAATTTTATACTCCAATTTACGTTCCTGCTTCTTGGCTGCGGCCAGCTCTGCATGTAGCTTATCATTTTGTTCTTTTAGGCTGCAAATTCTTGTCTTACAGCAGCTCAACTCCTCGCTTAACTTTTGATGACTTTTCTCTAGCTGATCCTGCTGGGACTTCAGTTCAGTCTTATCCAGTTGGGCTCTATCCAGCTGGGATTGCAGGCCTGAAATGGTACGACGTTGACGCTCTTGATCCTGGCCACGTTGCTCATTCAGTTTTAGCAGCTTGTCCTGCAGTTGCTGCAGCTCTGAGGCGTGCTTTTCATTTAAATGAATTGTATTCTCTGACAGGGCTTCCCTTAGTTTACTATTATCCCCGCCCAGCTGCTCCAAGTGCAGGCGCTGCGAATTCAATTCCATTTGCAGCTGTTGGGCCTGCTGTTCCGCTAAGTAGCAGCGCTTGTGCGAGGCCTCCAGCATGAGATTGATGTAAAACAGTACCGTATTCAGTGGAGCCGTGCGGCAGGGCAGACTCAGATGAATGAGATTCTTAAAGGCACGTTTCTCCACAAATTGCAACTGATAGTCCGAGGGCTGGCTCTCGTTCACCAAAGCCAGCTGTAACTCCAGTTTTCCTGCCTGACAATCCTTCAGCATGCGCACCACATTATCCATAAAGCCGGCAAAGGTAACATTCAGCGACTGATCCTGTTTCAGTTCTTGAAAGGAGGCACTGTCCACTGTGGTGATGTACATGCGACGCTGATCACATTTCTCGGCCAGACGCAGTTGCTGCAATTGGGTTTGAGTTAGTCCTTTATTTACTAAAGCGATTGTGGGCTTTTACCATCAGCTCCTTGAAGTCCATTCGCTCGGCGTACAGTAAACAAGCCTTCTTGGCGCCCATCACAATGCCACTGAAGTTAACGGACATCTCGATGCTCGGCATGATGTTCACCACATTCTTGCTGTAATCCATGTTGACAAAATAGTTATCCTCGTTGCTGGGCGGCCACATTTCATGGAAATTATAAACATTTGGGGAATTTAAATCCGAATTTAAGCCTCGATCATTTCGGTGTGACCAGCTTAGACAAAAACACACGACGCTGCTGTGTGCCCGTATACGACTTATCGATAGATGTAGAGTTGGGCGCCAGCGCTGCAAACTTAGCTATTTTTACGCCATTTCTGGAGTTTTTTAAACGTCGAAGCACAATGCATTTTTAAAAATGAAATAGCTTCTTTTGGACCCTAAGAATCTGGCTGCACTCTTAACTATCGCTCATTTCCAAGTGTAACCATTGTGCTTGGTATTATCGGCATTTGTGGCTAACGTCCTCTCTGGCCATATAGAAAAATAATCAGCCTTGTTCTTAATTCTAAATACACAAAAAATTTTGTGATTTAAAACCGACTTTTGGTACATGCCGTCTCTTGGCAGCACCGCTCGTGATTAAGTCGTGAGTCGAAGAGCTGGTCACTCTGCTGAGCACTAATACCAAAAATAGTCAAAGGTGGTCGCTCTAATCTCAAAAATAGTCGAGCGTGGTCGTCCTAATCCCGAAAGTAGTCGAATACGGTCACACGGCCAGTCTGCGTCTTGTTAAGCCGAAGAATTCGGAGAAGAGATCCCATTCACTTATGGCTGTACGTATTTAATTTAAGGATTAGTATAAAACATGACAAACACAGGGCACTGTCTTCACATGGGTCGGGCAGCACGCCATAACGATTTCTGAGGCTGCTGTCAACGAGCGGAAGAAGTCGAAGACGTGCATTTTCCCCCAATCGCTCGTGTCGAGTCTTGCGCCAAATACATCGACGTTACCATAGAAAAAGGGTTCGTTCGGTATCCCACCTAATGTTATTACTTATCTCATTAATTGCAGACCGCCAAAGTCTTTGTGGGCAGCCTGCCACCTGGCTGCAAACCGGATGAGCTGAGGCGCCTCTTCTCTCAGTATGGAAATGTGGTCGAGTGCGATGTGATGAATCGTTGTGGATTTGTTCACTTGGAGACCACAGACATGGCGGATACAGCCATAGTTGCACTTAATGGCACCGAATTCAAGGGTCAGCAGATTGTGGTGGAAGCGGGCAGGCCCAAGGAGGACAGAAGCCGCAAAGTGGGAGTCGGCAATCGTGGCGGGTCAGCGGGTGGCCATATGGGACGCCGACCCATGTCTGGTGGTGATGGTGGACCACCACCTGCGGGTAATTTTGGTGGTCGTGGCGGTCACAATAACTTCCGCGGCGGCGGCGGTGGTGGTGGCAATCCTCGAGGACCCATCCCAAATGGCAGCAATTTCGGACCCATGCGAAATGATGGCAACTACAGACCACAGCGTAATGCTCCATACAGCAAGGGACCTCCTACACAGAATCAGAACAATGATGGACCACCTGCTCCAGGATTTAGAAACAAATTTGAAGGCGGACGCGGTGGCGGCAATCGATTCGGTGGCAATTTGAACAATGCACCCGGTCAGCGTTTCGGTGGCAACAATCAGTACCAGAACTGGGACAACAGTGGCAATAACCCGACTGGACCACAAGGCAATGCAAATAATGCCGCAGGCGGACGTCGAAATTTTCACAATAGTCCGTCTAGTGGATTTGGTGGTGGTGGCAATAGCAACAATGATTTTGGCCCAGGCGGTGGCGGTTCAGCCTCTGGTGCAGGAGGCTTGGGCGGTGGTGGTGGAGGAGGAGCAGGAGCTGGTGGACAAGGCAATCAAAGAGCTAGACAAGATCGACGCGGTTTTACTTTGCCCGCTGTAGATCATCAGCCACAGCAGCCAGTGTCCTTTGGGGGCCCACCCGTACAGCAAGGACGTTTTGGCAGTGGACCCAATAGTGCAGGAAATCGTCACAACCCGGGCATGAATAGGTAAATCACTTAACCCTCTAATAGGCAAAATCGATAGAGCAAACGTATAGTAGTGATAATTTTTTTTCAAGTTCATATTAGTAAAACAGGAAAGTCGGTCAAGCCCTACTATAACATACTATGTACCTGTGAAGTGCTGCCCATCATTGTTTGTTTTCCTTATAACCCGACAACCGTCTATTACCATTCCTTTGGCGGATCGATAAATAATCCTGTTAGTACATATGCCCAGAAGAAACGAACCTTCTATCTATAAAACTGTGGCAGATATGAGGTTTTTTCCAATTTGCGGGGGCGTGGCAAAAATTGCTCTATATCTTACCATCTCTGAGATTTGTTTGTTCATACGGACAGACAGACGGACATGGCTAGATCGACTCGGCTGTTGATGCTGATCAAGAATATATATACTTTATAGGGTCGGAGATGCTTCCTTCTGCCTGTTTCATACTTTTGCACCAACTTTTATCAATATTACTCTCAAGTCAATAGGTATATTGGTTGACGAGTAATCTGCAGAAATACTAAAACATAAATAATGAAATATGGGCATTTTCGCCGAGTGGTCAACCAGCATTGCTTGCAGCTTTAATTTGTATTTTATTTATAATTTGAAACACAGATGAAACATCCGAACCATTTTCATAAAAAAATAGGGGAAAGTTAACTTCGGCTCGGTCGAAGTTTTGTATACCCTTGCAGTTTGCTTTTCTAAATAAGACTACTTTTCGGACTGGGAACATTACGAACATATTATAAATTCCTTTTTTAAGTTTTTTAATTTACAAAACAAAAATAACATGGAATATTTGGAAATACAAGGGTCAAAGAAAAAATTCGGTCGGCCAACAAATAGTTTTTTTTTTGCAAAAGAAAGTGTCGGATGTGCTCGAAATGACAGTACTTAAAAAAATTTTTTTTTTAATTTTGCCAGGGGTAGAAACTACCCTTAATTCTTTGTACTGACATTTTAGCTAAAATTTTATTCCTTTCTAGTGGCCCTCCTCCTGGACGCGGTGGATTCCAGACGCAACGTGGTGGTTTTGGCGGCCGTGGCGGTTTTAATGCTCGGAGCGGCAATAATGAACGCAACATGTCTCAAAATCAAGGTCCCCCGCCCCATAACAATCAGAATGCTTTCGATGCATATCAAAACGAGTTTCCTCCACTGGGAGGCAATCGAAATCGGTACTTAAGCGCACCAAAAGAAATTAAAATCGTTTACTAATTTCTTTCCCCACATTTTCAGTTTCAATGGACCCAGACCAGGACCAAATATGGGTGGTAATCGAAGATTTTAAAGTTTCTTAAGACGCTGATGTATTCGAAATGGGATTACTTAAACATAAATAGCGGAATTTTGATTTCCATTTTACTAAGCGCGAGCGGCATTCTCCCTTTTTTTTCTCTTAATTTAAGCACACAAAGTTGTCCCCCCAATCCATTTTCTGTCATTTGTTTCCCCTAAGACCGACATTCAAAAGTAGATTTGTTAATTGTGATTAAGATTGTTTCACTATTTAATGCAGTACTTGAATATCCATTTGACAAAATGTGCAAATAGAGGTTTTAAATAGAAACGACGAGTCAATCAACCTAAAACTAATTACAAGAGGATGTTTCATTTTGTAAATAAGAAAAACTGATGGAGGAACTTAAAAGTTGGAAACCTTTATCCAAATTCAAATACTTAGTTAAAAGGTGGACATAAACTATTTAAGGTCCGTGCAATCATGGGACTCCAGGTACAAATTCAGAGTCTATCTAAAAAATCAGTCGGAACAATTAACCATGCATTACGGTGCAAAATGCCGCCCTACGAGTGGCCACCGGCTGCCACATGATGTCGGAGATCTTGCCGGTCAGGCAGCGCAATGAATTACTTACCCAACAGTTCCTCATCAACTGCCAAAGTCCAACCCACCTGAACCACGAGAGCACAAAGGTAGCTATGTGCAGGAGAGACAGGCCTGTTCGTTTCGACCTTATAACGGCCTTCCCACAGTTAAGGATCTTATCGCTACAAACCCGTTGACACAAAGCGACTGCATTGAAACCAGAAACATAGCCCACGCCAAGATGGTGGAAAACACCATCAAGGCTCTGCACAAAAAAAGACAAAAACGAGACAACCCTCCCACGTACCACAAGATCCACGCTTGCTCAACCCCGATCAGGGAAGAGTAGGCAACTCAACAGCTACCTGTCCAGGATTAAACCTGAAGCCAAATGTGGCCTAGGGCCACATGACACTCTACACCTGTTTAACTGCTCTATGAACCCCACCACTATCACACCCATTACACTATGGACCCATCCTATCGAGGCAGCTACTTTCCTCGAACTGAACTTGTGTTCCTAACCTCAACATCTTCTTTATTTTAACTCTCTTTCTTTTCATACTACGTACATACAAGTCGACCCAGCCGTTACAGCAAGAACAACCATGCAATACTAATTGGCCCAAGCGTAAAAGCGCTAACCAGAACTAGAAAAATTCTTGCACAACTGCGTTCAGGCACCTGAATAGTTACCTGAGGTTTTTGACTCATGACTAAACAACGGCGTTGCCGTTTTTTTAATTCCAGAAACGCTCAGTTTGGTGATAGCATCAGTGATAGCAACGGCTCCTTAAGAATTAAACATACAATATTTAATAACTTTTCTTCAACAAAAGATTTACTTTTATCAGGATTTCTCCAAAACATGAGGGAACTAGCTGATTTTGTTCATGAAGCCAAATTAACCTTTTGATTTTTTCTTTTGTTTTATTTAATCGTCATAAAAAACCTCTTATAAAATCGTGTTAAATACCATACTGTCTTTTAATTTACTCGGTCTCATCACTTGAGATGAATTCAAACATTTTTTAATCGATTGTGTCGCGCACACTATCGATATACGTATCTGGTCACTGTTTAATCGACCAACCCCCATCGCTAGCGCAGCGATAAAGTCAAAAAAAAAAAAACAAACAAAAGCTGTGGACAATGGGCTTTTGTTTAGATTTCCATTAGGTCACAAATACATATATAACATCAAAACGCAACATAATAACGCCAGTCTTGCGTTTGAGGTAAGCGCTCCCAAGCCCAGAGCTCTGGTTTAAGTATTGACACACACACACACACACATACATACATATGCTCTCCCCTAGTCTCTGTCGTAGGTTGACGACAGGTGTAGTACAAAAAATGTGGAATTATGCACAACAACAGAGCAGCTGTGTCAAGATCTGGCTATTGCTGGGCCTGATTTGTGTGCTCTTGGTGGGTATAGGAAGTGCCCTACACAGCGAAGAAGGTGAGACGGAAGTCTTTGGGCAGCAGCAGCTGCCAGGCCAGCTAAAGTTTGCGCATGTGGTAAGTGAAGTCTAGGGCCAACATGTTTGAAGTAGATACAAAAGCTTTTGCTTGCAGATATTTCGCCACGGCGACAGAACGCCCGTGGATCCATATCCCACAGATCCCTGGAATGATAGACGTTTCTGGTCCACCGGCTGGGGACAGCTCACCAATCGTGGGAAAGAGCAGCATTACGAGCTGGGAAAATGGCTGAGACGACGTTATGGCTCCCTGCTGAGCACCAAATACTCCAATGAGGAGATCTATGTCAAGTCCACGGACGTGGATCGCACTCTAATGAGTGTACAATCGAATTTAGCTGGCTTGTATGAACCGCAAGGTGATGATATTTGGAATTCTAACATCAAATGGCAACCCATACCTGTGCATACCATGCCCGAAAATGAGGATCCCGTATTGGCGGCCAAAGCGCCTTGTGCCGCCTTTGATTATGAGCTGGCCGCCTTGGAAAACTCAGCCGAATTTCAGTTTCTCTACGCCCACTATCAAGATCTCTTTGCTTACCTAAGCCAGAATAGTGGGCGTCCAGTCAAAACCTTTATAGAGGCACAGTACTTAAATAATACGCTGTTTATAGAGAGTCTCTACAACATGACCTTGCCCGAGTGGACCAAGAAGGTGTATGGCAGTGCAGACTTTACCAAGGCCACAAATTTTGCCTTTACCGTGAACACCTACACCCGCAAATTAGCCAGATTGAAGGCAGGACCCTTGCTAAAGGATATTTTCCACAGACTCAGGGAGAAATACTTGAAAAAATTAAACCCTGATCGTTCGCTGTGGATATATAGTGCACATGACACCACCATTGCCAATGTGCTGAATGCACTCAAGCTGTTTGAGGTAGGTTTCGAGGGTGATTCCATACAGATCAATGATTCACTTTTTTATATTTTTATTAAAAAAACAGCTGCACAGTCCCCCCTATACCGCCTGCATTATGGTAGAGCTTCGTGTGGATGACAGTAACATGCCTTCGGTTTCGATCTTCTATAAGAATACCACCGCAGAGCCTCAACCACTGAACATACCCCACTGTGGTGTGGCCTGCCCGCTGGATAAGCTTTTCAGCTTATATCAAGATGTTTTGCCAGAGAATTGGCAGCGAGAGTGTCAAGTTCCCACCATGATGTTGACCTATGAGGAGGCCAATATGGGCGCTGCCGCGGGTAAGTTATGAAAAGTGTTTAGTTTGAGTTGCTTTTAAAATTTATTTTACTTTTTCAGGTATACTCATTTTGATCATCGTTTGTCTGCTTTGCGCCAGCTATGGCCTCATGATCTACTATCGTCGACGAAACTACCATCTGTATACCTCATATGCCCAAATGGCCTAGCTGCCCCCTATTCGATTTTAGATTTCGATTTTAAATCTCAGCTCACCTCTAGACGTTGTGATTGATATTTAGCGTTTTGTTGGCATTTATTTTAATTTTTCTTTTTTGTTATTGCTGCCATAAAAGTTAGCTATAATTATTATAAGCATTTAAATGACACACACAATTCATTTAATTTGAATTCTGGTTGTTAGCATTTAAGGGCTCAATTTTGATCTTGTTGTTGTTGCTTGTTCAGCATTGATAACACAAAAACAAAAACGCAAAAATGAAATGATGTGGAAAACAAAGACTGTGAATGGCGATCCTGAAGTTACATACATATATACAGTATATATATACATTTACATTTTTATGAAATTATCTTGTTGTATAACAAAATTTATTGTATTAAACAAGCTCAATTGAAATCAAACGAATGATTGATAATGCACTTAATTTCAGCAAACGAAACCTTATTGGTTCTGGGATGGATCTTAAAACAGAAACAGAATTCTCAATATTAAAAGGAATATGTTTGGCATTGCTCGATAAGGCTGAAATGATAGATTTAATTTTAAAGAATCGTTTTTGTCTCTGAACTAAATTTTTTTTATCAAATCTAACAACCTTAAAGAGCTCAGATCACGCTTTCTTGGAGCTTGCCATATTCCATAATCATTCGATTTTAGTTGGATAGGACATTTTGGAGGGACTTTGGTTATTAACTTGATTTTACATATTTTATTTAAGAAGTACCCCCTGCTGGGAAGGCTGTTTTGGACCATTTAAAAAAAATTTGAAAACGGAAATAGTTATTTAAATTCTGTTTTTTTTATTGTATTAAGAACACATTGAATTAAATAAAAACATTTTTATTTCCTTTGTACGAGGGCTTTTCAAAAAGTTGTCGGCCTTCAAAGTTGGACGTCGAAAAAAAAGGTATGCTGCTGGCGGCACAGATAACTCCACTTCGGATCATCTGAAATGGAAAAAGTAAACGGCGTTAGATTCAGTACAGATGTAATTCGGTCCCCTATTGTAACGTCTTTCGTTTTATTCTTCCCAACTAAAAATTTACAAACATAACATTAATATGAGGTTTCGTTTTAATACAGCTTGTAAAATGTTCCAGGACATAGGAATTTTACGCCTGGCTTGGCCTGGAAGCCCGCCTGACCTTAACACCGTTGAACACTTATGGCATGCGATATCCGTCAAGGATATCGGCAGTAATTTAGGCCAGAGGAGGAGTAACATCGTACTAATATGATATTTTAAGATTCACTATCGGTTACTTCTCCAATAAAATTTTATATCAGAGATATTAATCGATTTCCATTAAAAAAACAAAAAGAAAGTCGGTCAAGCCCGACTATAACATACTCTGCGACCGGTGCTGCCCATAATTGTTTGATTTTCCTTTAACTCGACAACCATTCATCCGATCTATACCATTCCTTTGGCGGATCGATAATCTCGATTTCAAAATATGTCCAGAAGGTTCCAACCTTCTATCTATAAAACTGAGATATGACGTTTTTTCAAATTTGTGGGGGAGGGAGGGATCTGCCTGAAAGTATAAGAAGTTTATGTCCCATACACGTCAAACCTCTATCTCTTACCATCTCTGAGATCTGTGAGTTCATACGGACATACAGACGGACATGGCTAAATCGACTCGGCTGTTGATGCTGATCAAGAATATATATACTTTATAGGTGCATTTGAACAATCGAAGAATGCCAATCATGTACTAGTCCAGGGAACTCTGCCTCATACAGAGTGTCCCTGTTCTCTCCCATAATAACCACCATTTCTTGCGCACTCAGTGCACTGTTCTTATTGCGACACTTGGGATTTCGGTATGAAATCAATGGATAGTCTAATCTTTTGGTGGTTGAAGTAACACACGAATGGATATTTATATCTTGTGTTCAGAAAGAATGTATCATTCAAAAATTTACCATTAGAATGTGCCAGTGGAAGAAGGGCAAAACCATTAATAGCAAGCATACACCCAGAGAAATGAAGAACGAATCGGAGAGAACGAATTCTTCTTGGTTTAAGTATTTTTATACTCTGTACCAGAGGTACACAGAGTATATTTAGCTTGCAAAAGTATGTAACAGGCTGAAGGAAGCATCTCCGACCCCTAAAGATATATATATTCTTGGTCAGCATCAACAGCCGAGTCGAAATAGCCATGTCCTTCTGTCCGCCCGTATGAACGCACAGATGTCAGAGAATTGACGTCTATGGGACAAAAACTTCTTTTACCTACTTGCAGATCAAGTTTATTTAAAATTTTTGCCACGCTCCCGCAAATTAAAAAAAACGCCATATCTCCCACAGTTTTATAGGTGGAAGGTTCATTCCTTCTGGAAATATTTAGTAATCAGGATTATTTATCGATCCGCCATAGGAATGGTAAAGATCGGATGAACGTTTGTCGAGCTATAAGGTCGCAACGGTGATGGGCAGCACTTCACAGGTACAGAGTATGTTATAGTCGGGCTTGACCGACTTTCTTTCTTGTTTAGTTAAGATTTAGTGTCGTAACAGTTATTTCCGGTCGCTGCATTTTTTATTAAATTGTAATACATTTGAAAAGCGTATGCAGAGGTTTGACCACTTCCTATGCCTCATTTCTTATTAAAAACAGTTATATAAAGCCGTGACCACAGTTCAAAGTTGATCAACTGAAAGTTATTTTGGCCGCTGACTCAATACCGAATTCTCGATTGAGTCTCAATGCGCTCGAGAATTCCCTCAAGGCAGTTGTGTCTGAAAACGAAATAAGCAGTGCAGCTGATAAGCGCACTTCAACATGCAAAATTCCTATAAAACAAGAGCATAGGCTCAATGTGTGAGCAGTGAATGTCGAATTTTTCAAGCAATATGATCGTTCCAGCACTTTTGTGCCTTATTCTCGGTCTGAGACACGTTGCGAGTAAGTTGGCTTTCATCTTAATGCGTTTGTTTAATATGCTCATTTGGAATCTTGATCAGCTGTCTCCGACTTTTGCACCACTATAACGGAAAAACCGGGACAATGCATCTCAATATATCAATGTCCCAGCTTATTTGACTTAATTTCAAAAGATGCAACTAACAGATGAAGAACTATACCTACTGGGCAATAGTGGGTGTCCTGGTCCTGAAGTAAGTAAACTCAATTGATGATATTTTCTAAGGTCAATTGACTCCTTAGGGAATTTTTAAAGGGTTCTGTATGCTGCGAGGATAAAGTCAATAGCACTGGCCTGGAGCAGTTGAAGCAAGAAGATACGTGTGGGATGGTAGATGCGGTAAAAGTTGCGAACGGTCATCAAGTGCCTTTGGGTACAAGGCCCTGGATGGCATTGCTGCGATATAGGTGTGAAAAGAATTGTCCATCTGAATGTCTTAAAACGGAATGCCTTCGATTTGGATGTGGCGGAACTCTTATCACGAATCGTATGTAGTATCACAATTTTCTCGTTTTCCCATGCTAATAAGAGTTCCCTTGCAGGATTTGTGCTAACAGCAGCCCATTGTGTCAATACCAGCGAGCATAGGCTGTAAGTTGAAACTATTTTGGTTTTTCTCACTTCACTTTTATAATATTTTTTTCCTTGGACAGCATTGGAATTCGTTTGGGCGAGCATAACATATCAAGTGTCGATGACTGTCATGGCAAGGATGGCAAGGATTGTGCCCCGCCCTTTCAAGATATTGGAATTGAAAAAACTATCGTACATGAAAAATGGAATATCAGTTCTTCTGGTCAGAATGACATAGCACTGTTGAAACTGGACAGGAATGTTGATATCAGTGGTTGGTTTTACAATACGAATCAGTGATTACCAAAATTAAATTATTTTCTTTTAGCTTACATTCGTCCAATCTGTTTACCCATAACGGAGGATCTGCAGAAGGAAGTGAAAACTGATGCACCTTTCTTTGTAACCGGCTGGGGCCTAACTGAGACCGGAAATTCCGCTGTTGTTCCAATGGAGGCAAGCATTAATATACATGAGCGACAGCAATGTTCGAATGCATTTGGAAGAATAATCGATGATACTCTAATTTGTGCGGGTGATGGACCAAAAGATACATGCAATGGAGACTCCGGTGGTCCATTTTTCTATACATTTCCGTATTTTGGTGCGCAACGCTTCGTGCAAATGGGAATTGTGAGTTTTGGTTCCTCAATCTGCGGTTACCCTGGCTGGACAACACCAGGTGTTTATACCAATGTCGGCATGTACATTCCGTGGATAACCCAAAAACTAGCCTCACACATATCTAATTAAGTCTTTCAAATTCTTCCAAGAATAACCAAGTAAAAGTAACAAACTGCTTAGAAAAAACGATTTTATTATAAAAACAAGAAATAATGTCGGTCAAGCCCGGCTATAACATACTCTGTACCTGTAAAGTGCTGCCCATCACCGTTGCGGCCGGTGCTGCCCATAATGGTTTGTTTTCCTTATAACTGGAATATCTTCATCCGATCGTTTCCATTCCTTTGGCGGATCGACAAATAATCCTGATTACTAAATCCAGAAGGTACGAACCTTCAATCTATAAAACTGTTGGAGATATAACTTTTTTTTTAATTTGCGGGTGCGGGAAGGGGCTGGTCGAAAATTAAAAAAAAAAATTGATCTGCCTGCAAGTACATACTATATAAGCATATGTTAGCTTATATGTCCCATACATTACAAACCTCTATCTCTTATCATCTCTGAGATCTGTTTGTTCATACGAACGGACGGGCGGACAGACGGTGAGACAGACAGACGAACAGACGGACATGGCTATATCGACGCGACTCGGCTGTTGACGCTGATCAATGATATATAAACTTTATAGGGTAGGAAATGCTTCCTTCTACCTGAAACATACTTTTGCACAAACTTAATATACTATGTGTACCTCTGGGACAGAGTATAAAAAAGTGTGTTCCAAATAATGAGCGGTACAAAAGTTAAAGAATTTTGTCCTAGTCAAAACGATTTGTGACCACTGTGCGTTGTTGATGCTGATCAAGAATATATATAAATTCATCTTCTGGTAGTTACATATACTTAATACGAGGTGTGTTCAAAGGAAAAGGAGAATTTTATCGATATTTTCTTTTTGTTATATTCGGACACATATGTTTTTCATATGTTTGCATTAGCAGCCAATTCCGATTAGTAGATTTTTTTGGCAACTCAAAAGATTAGTCACGTTTTTGTGTGCACTCTGATTTTTGACTATATTTTGAGCAAAAGCAACTTCGCATTAGTATCGCTCAGGAGTTGTTGAAAGACGTCAACGACGATCCGGGTTTGCTCAAACGGGTCAGAACTGGTGACGAAACGTAAGTATATGGTTATGACATCGAAACCAAGGCCCAATCATCCCAATGGAAGCGGCCAGATGAGCCAAGATCGAAAAAAGGTTTTACTCACTGTTTTCTTTGATTACAATGATGTGGTGTATCATGAGTTCCTGCCAAGAGGTCGTACAGTTAAAAAGGAATACTACGAGGAAGTTATGCAACGTTTGCGTGAAGCAATACGGCTCAAACGATCGGAGTTGTGGAAAAATGGTGGATTCTGTATCACGATAATTACCGGCTCCCACATCAATGCTTGTTTGGGATTTTTTGGCCAAAAACAACACCTTAATCATGCCTCAACCACCGTATTCACCAGATTTGGCTCCCTGCGACTTTTTCCTATTCCCAAAACTGAAGAGACCAATGAAAGAAAAGCGTTTTGCCACAATTGATGAGATCAAGTGAGAAGCGAAAAAAGTACTGATGGCCATACCGAAAAGCGCATTTCAGAAGTGCTTCGAGGATTGGAAAAAGCGTTGGCGGGTGGGGGGTCGGGGGGGGGGGGGGGGGGGGGTTGACAAGTGGATGGGGTTATATCCGAGGGCGATTACTTTGAAGGGAACAAAATGGATATTGATGAATAAATAAGTATTTTTCAAAAAAATTCAAAATTCCTTTGAACACACCTCGTATATTTGTCATTTATGGGCGCATAAACCGCTGAACTGATCTATACGAAATTTTGACAGTGTGTTTATGATGAGCAGAAAAGAATCATAGGCTATATCTTCTATCTGTGAACCGGTTCAAAAGCGAAAAAGGGTTCAAAAGTGGTTTAGCGCTATATCTTAGAAGTTATTTAAGCTAAGAACTTAAAATTTGGTATATTGGTTGGTAATTTGGAGTATGATAATTTTCTGGTTCAGAACCGGTTTCGAAATGGTTCAATAGTGATTTAGATATCAGAGTAATTTAAGCAATGAACTTGTAAATTAGTCTACATATTAGTAATATGAGGTAGATATTTTACTGTTTCAAAAGGTTTTTAAGGCATTTTCCCGGCTCCGAATCATCCAGCTGAACCACATCAAAAGTGCTTTAGATCCTCACCTTTCGATTTGAAAATTGGTCTATAACCAGAGAAAAAAAGGGTATTAAAAATATCCTTTGGATTATTTCCTTATCCAATTGATCTGAATGTGTCCTTACTATCCTCTTAATCATCCAACGGAGCTTAAAATCATTCAAAGGATATGAATGGGATCATCCTTTGGATGATTTTCATCTCCGTTGGATGATTGAAAGGATATTAAAGACATAGACATATAAAGACGAACGGCACTGAGCATTTTTGGCATAAAATCTCCATTTAAAACATCGGTAAACCCATGGAACGTCAATCTTTTTTTTTATATTAAACTAAATTGTTTTATTACGCACAAGCGCTGCGTTTTTGCACTTAATTTCGTTAAGATACACAGATACAGTTTAAGTTACAGTTAGAATGTTTTAAATCTATATACAACGTAAGCTGATAATGACGATTATGTAGAACCTGTTTGGGCGACTGACTGACTAACTGAGACAGAGAGAGGGAGGAGGAGGAGCAGGAGCAGTGGGAGAGATGAAGATTCGGCTAAGCTGACATGCTTATCTATAGGCCTTGTCGTCGGAATAAATGATGTAAGGCTGATGCTGATGCTGCTGCGACTGATGCTGATGCGTGAGACTCTCAGCGCCATCACCAGCTGGCGCGCCTGCTCCACTGAAGTAAGACATGCGCGACATGGTTGAGTAAGCGGCAGCGGCTGCTGCGGCTGCCGCCGCCTGTTGCTGGTGCTGCTGCTGTTGGTGCTGATGTTGCTGTTGCCGCTGGGCCAGATTCTGTGTGGATTGATGATGTATGGAGGCCGCCTTGTGCGGCAAGGTGGCATAGCTGGCCTGGTAGGGGGGCACCGCATACAGAGCCGCACCGGCGGCATTTTTATAGTTATAGGCCGGATTATGTGCACCGAGGGGCAGTCCAATCATGGCTGCATTTTGCTGATGATATTCGGCGTTGCTCATGCGCAACCGGATGATGCATATGATAATGATTAGTATGGCTATGAAGGCCACCACACCACCCACTATGCCTATGATGAGGGTATCGTCATTGCTTATGATGGGCGTCTGAGCCTTCATTAAGGGTGCCTTGGTCTTGATTTTATAGCTAGGCGGTGGTTGAGTGGGCTCCAGGCTCCAGATGATCAAGGGTTCCTCAGTGGTGGAACTAATGCGGGTGACCAAATGACTGGAGGACTTATGCAAATGTGGTACAGTGGCTGAGGTGGGTCTAGAGGTGGAAGAAGTCAGGCGTCTGGCATCGCAGGTGAGCTCATCATCGCCCACTTCTATGAGTCGCCGTTGCGACAGAAAAGCAGGCGCCTGACAGGTCAGTTCAGCCAATCCAGAATGGGGTAACCAACGACGCAGAGCACGAGCATTGCAGTCACACACTATAGGATTACTGGCCAGACCCTGTAGCTGTAGACTGGCACGACGATCCTCTAGAGCATTAAGAAACTGCGGTACTAAAACGGTTATCTTGGAACCCTCCACATTTAGCTTAAGCTGAGAGGAACGCGGCACGGGAAACAGCAAAGCTGGAGGTAAGGCACTTAGAGAAGTATTCTTAAGATTGATGCTCAACTCGTGACTCTTTAAGCCCGCCAAAGTACCCGAGGAGATGCTCTTTAGTCTCTCTCCTCTCAGACCCAAGCTACTAAGCCGTGGATGCTTAAGAGGTTGTATCTGCTCACTACCTATGCTAGCATCTTTGACCTCTATATCCAACTTTTGTAGACCCGGTAGCAGTTCTAGTATGCCTTGTAGATCCAGGTAACCCAATAGAGGTAAATCATAGGCCTCTAGCGTATCCAAATGGGGCAGCTGTTTGAAGGCATTCTTCTCTATTCTGGTGCATTTCTTCAAGTGATTTAATCTAAGCGATCTCAGCATTTCTAGTTGTGCCAAGTTCGACTGGGAGATCAATTCAAAACTATTGTTGGATACATCCAAAGCCTGTAAAACCTGCAACTGAGGCCAGGCTGGGGCAAGATCATCCAAAGTTTCCAATTCATTGCTTGACAAATCCAGGGATTCCAACAAGGTAACACGCTGGAATACCTCGGGTTTGATGTTCATCAATTTGTTGTACGAAAGATTGAGATATTGCAGGAAGGGAGTCTCCAAAAGCTCCAACTCTTGTATGCCAGTGCCAGCCAGATTCAGTTCCCTCACCGTTTTGGGTTCATTGAGGACATTATGTACAGCTTGTTTAGAGAGCGGATTGAAGCTTAAGTCTATGCTCTTTATATTAACCATTATGCTATCATCTCCCGGCAATTCTCTGATACGATTATGTGACAAATCCACCGAAGAGACAAAGAAGTATTGTCTTTGCAATGCCTTTAGAGGAGCATACTCAAAGCGATTCCTTGCCAGATTGATATTCTCCAGCATCTGTAGCTTATTACGCTCGAAAGAGACCTTCTGATAGTTCCGCCAGTCGATTACCCTCTAGATTTAGACTCTCCAATCTCACCAATCCTTCAAAAGTGCGTTCTCCTATACGATCCAAGCTATTATAGGCCAAGTCCAATACCTGCAGTTGTGTGGAATTGTGAAAAGCCATCTCACTAACCATATCCAGTTGATTATGATTTAAGAGTAAGGCCCTTAATCTGGGTAAACGTGCAAAATCCAGCTCTTCTATGGTCTTCAGCTGGTTGTACGACAGATCTATGCTCTCCAGATATTGCAGTGAAGCTATCAGCTCGGCCGGAAAGAACGAGAACTTATTGTGACCCGCACGTATCTCTCTCAGCCTGGGATGTATGCGAAATGAGCTGGGAAACAGATAGCTTAGCTGGTTATATGAAATATCCAGTTCTTCCAGTCCCGTTCCCGTATTAAAGAACTCTCCCTTAAAGGCCGACAATTGATTACCCTGCAGATTCAATTTCTTTAACTTCATCACATTCACAAAGGCACCCGAACGTATGCTTTCCAACTGATTCTGGGAGAGATCTATAGAGCTTATATTCCATAGATTTACAAAGCTGCCATCCTGTAGCTCCTTTAGCTGATTGTTATTCAAGTGTATATGCTTGAGATCCTGCAGTCCAGACCATAGATCTCCACTCATTTGTGTCATATGACAATGACTTAGATCCACTATCTGCAGCCGTAGCAAAGGCTTGAATACAACGCCCGTATTTAATACCAAGTGATTTCCACTCAGATTCAGACTCTGTAAGTTCTCGAGTTCCTCGAATATGTGACTGGGCAGCTCGGTCAAGCTGTTGCCGCTTAGGTCCAGACTACGTAGCTCATTTAAAGCCCACGATTGAGCACCCAGACCGGTAAGTCTATTCTGCGACAGTTTCAGTGCCATCAAAGTGCTCTCCAATCCTGCAAAGGTATCCGCATTGATGAGTGCCAGAGAGTTACCCGATAGATCTAGTGTGTGTAGACTGCTAAACATTTGAAAGCTGCCGGGAGGTAGTTCGCGTATTACGTTACGGGATAAAGTTAATGTGGTTATATCAGCTGCTTGAAGGGAACCCAGTATTTCGGCAGAGAGTGCCGCCACGCGATTGTAGTCCAATTGAAGGGAAGTAAGTTGTGGTAGGCGACCCAAAGCACTGCCTGGCACCAGTAGTATATTATTATCCTTGAGTATCAGGGTTTGTAGACTGTCCAAACCCTCAAGAGCATCATCTTCGATCTGAAATAGAGAAGAAGTAAGAAATAGCTTGATGTACTAGTTAAACGAGGCGGCAGTAGCTCAGCAGCAATATCTATGCCAGAGGTGTACTATAAAGGTAGTGAAAAGCCTGAGAGGTCCAAGTTGAGCTAAACAGACTGACCCATCTGAGCTGATAGAGCTTAAGAAAAAACTCTTCCCTTGCAGAGCGGCTCGACTTGTTGGATATTATTAGGCGGATTAAGCCAAATAACATTCCTGGAGCAGGCACTGTTCCCAATCGAGCTAAAATAAAAAGGTAAAATTCACGCTCCAACTGCAAAGGTTTACTTCAAAGTTTAAAGTGCGCTTTAGAGATGTTGTCTTTACATAAAAGTGCACAGCTAAGATGCTGAAATCAGAAAAAAACCATAAAAAGTCATACAGACTAATCTGCCTTTTTGACACGTTAGGTAATGTTTCAGTGAAGCTGGTATACAAGAGACTAAAAGAAGCACTAGCTACGAACGCGGATTTATTTCCTGGTCAATTCGATGAAATTCGGAAAATCGAAACGGGTTCTGGTTTGAATTTTAGACGGTGTTCCCAAGAAACTGTACCGAATTGGATATGAGGATGCGAAAAACGACCGTGTCCAAGAGTAGATCCTGGAAAAACTGTTTCAGGCTTTGGTAAGGCAGATGGGATGTGCCTTCCTAAGACAACGTTGGCCTAATCAGCTTATATGAGGTTAAAGGAAGCGTTTTGAACTCGAGAATTTCGGATGGTGAATCGCTTTAAGTAAATCGAATGAACAACAGTATTTTTCGGGGTTTCCAACTCGTCAAGAATTTGACTTTTCCTAAACTGGTCCAACTAAAGGTTTTGGTTCGAGCCATGATTCAAAGTATCTTAGGTTGCTAGAGAAAATTTCGGTGAATTTGAAAGAATTGGTAATTGGAGGACGCTTCTAATATACCAAGCGTTTTGATCCAACAATCTATAGTCGGTGGACCAAGTTCATAAGTGAATTAAAAACTTCACAAAGTAAGTATTTACTTTTGCTTCATTTTCCACTCCTCCCCATACTTTCTCTTTAATTGGGTGTAAATATCCCAAGTTTCAGGGATCCAGGGGCAAGCGACACCACTACACCTCTTTCCTACAAGCAAGAGCTATTTGAAAAACTTCATGAAGTTTGCTCCATCGTGAAAGCCCAGTCTTACTTGTGCGTGAGCGTTGTGTTACTCTATATTCGAAGCTCGATTCTTAGTAATCGGTACTCGATTCGATATTCTAAACTTGACTTTAAGTACTGGAGATTTTGTACTCGATACTGAGTACTCTATACTAAATACACGATTCTAAGTACTCTGTACTAAGTACTCGATGCTAAGTACTCTATGCTAAATTATCGATTCTAAGTACTCGGTACTAAGTACTCGATACTAAGTTCTAAATACTAAAAACTCGATACTAAGTACCCGATACTAAGTACTCGACACTAATCTCTCGATTGTAAGTACTCCATACAAAGTACTCGATACTAAGTACTCGATTCTATGCTCTCCATACTAAGTACTCAACACTAAGAACTAGATACTAAGAACCCGATACTACCTACTCGGTACTAAGTTATTCGAAAATTAGTACTCGATACTAAGTACTCGATACTCAGAGCTACAAACTAAGTACTTGATGCTAACTACTCGATACTAAGTAATCGGGTGTGTGGGAGTGTGCGTGTACCGAAACACTCGACTTCCAATGCGCATCCCCCTTCCTCTCCTCGACCGTAGTCAAACGCTTTACAACAACACCACAAAATATGCAATGGCATCGTGACGCGTGACGATGAAATCAAATTTTACTCCTACTAAAATATCCGTAACGAAGGTAAAGATGTTTCATGTCCAAACAAGTAAGAAAGTCGGTAAATGCTGCTGAGCTGCTGCTACCTCCTCTAAAACATATTAAAGTACTTACCGTTCTCAGCGAGTTGAGACTTAGATCCAAATACTTGAGTGAATTAAGCTCCCGAAACGTGCCTGGAGGTATGCTGGTAATGCTATTGCGACTCATGTCCAAGCTCTCCAAAGATCGAACCACCTGCATATGTGTATAGTCCATTTGTTGCAACATATTGGAGGAAAGATTCAGCGACTTGAGACCTGCAATGGCAGCCAGTGCAACTGTGGGAAACTGATTGATAAAGTTCTCCGACAAATCCAGCTTCTGTAGCGTGGGCAGCTTCTCAAAGACATCGCTATTGAGATGGGTTATACGATTACCCGCTAGCTTGATCTCACGTATCTTTTGCAAACCCTTGAAAGATTGGCTGTCAATGCTACGCAGCAGATTGTAGCGTAAGTCGATAATCTCCAATTGTGGTTGAGCGCTGAAGGAGTCCTGTAGCAGCGTGGCTTTAAGGGGAGAGATTAGTTTTTTTTTCTGGAGAAATTTTTACTGAACTTACCTATTTGATTTTGACGCAAAGATAAATGTCTCAGCGCACTTGGTCCATTCAAAGAATTAGCAGGCACAGCCGTCAGACTGTTCCGATCTATGTAGAACTCTTTGAGATCTACGCAACCCTTGAGAAGACCCTCTTCAATTAGCTTAATCTTGTTGCCAGACAAGTCCAAAAGTCGCAAATTCTTGAGGGCGTGTAGTTCGGCGGTAGAGAAAATGGGATTTAGATTATCACCCAGCAAATTGTTGGCCAAACGCAGTTCATTCAAAGCATCTTTAAGGCCATCGAAAGCCTTTTCAGGTATGCGACGTATTAGATTGTTAGATAGATCGAGTTCCTCAATGGGCAGCTTTAGTTGGCCAAAAGTCTAAGAGTGGTAAAGGTTGGTTGAATGATGTCCGGTTCAGTGTTTCATGTCTACTCACCTGAGCTGGCAACACTTGTTGGCCACTGTAACGTTGCGTATAGGCCACAATGGGCGCACCGTATGGCAACTGTGGGGCATCGCCTTGAAAGACCACACGATCACAGTCCATGGCCACAGCTCCAAGCTGACCAGTCGCTGCAAATGGCACCACATTGCACCTGTAATTGTCGCCAGTCGATGATTAATCACAGAAATTGCATTTGCAATTAACGGATATTAAAATAATACATGGCCACAAGCGGAAATTCGTTGTCTCCGTTGACTCTCGTACTCACTCACCTGCATGGCAGTCGCAAGGCGGGACTGAGCTCCGGACATGGGCGCCAGGCCGTCACACGGTGTTGGGTCAAATGGGAAAGACAGCAAAATAACAACAACAGCAAATGCCGCCCCACGTTTGGCAGCTGTTTCCACGTTTTCATTATGGCTGCAATTGAAACAGTGAATGAGTGAAACTTGTTTCCAAATCTTAATTCCAAGCGATTCACAGTTGCCACGCTCAGTCAGCACTGTGAATTGTATTTGGTCATTTCCTCTTTTACCCACATATCTCCATCTCGTATTCAGTTATGTGTTTGTGTGTGTGTATTAGAACATTTAATTTGCATAGCATTGGAGACTTTTTTTTTTGGATTGAAACCACATATTTGTGACCAACTCGGAGCCGAAAGACAACAAGGTAAGTTTTTTGTGGTTCTCTTTCCAAAGCGAAAGATTGAATGTTATAATCAACGAAACAAACAAAGAGATACAAAGGAATTTACGTATTAGAGTATGCTTACCCCTGAATGATAGAAGCAATTTGTTTGACAATTTGATGAAGCAACTGAAGACACTTGGTCAGCAGTTTGTTTATTTAACTGTTTATAGAGGTGAATGATGACTTGGTACAAGCAAATTGAAATTTATTTTGGTATTTATGTATACCAAGGACAAGGGGTCTTAACCCGTAGTAGAGTTCAACTTTGGGATCGAGCCTTAGACTTTGAGAACGAACATGGAAACAATATTAAGAAGAAAGACTTAAGATTAAATTGAGAATGGGAAGAGGAAACCGCTTGACTAAAAGAGAAAAAAAGGACAAAATAACGTTCAACTAGGCAGACTTGTCTAATGCTGCCATGGCTAAGTAAATTGTCAAATATAAGAATGATTTTTGAAATAAATTAAAAACGAAAGATCAGTACATTTGTTAACTCAAAAAGCAAGCTAAATCTAAACGGCAATCATCAGTAAGGCCAGCGACTATGAATTTATATGCTCTTGAGGCTTAGATGAGTCTCGGCAATCAAATTATCTTACACTCTTTCATTGTGGAGTGATCGACAGACAACACCAATCATACGATTGCATGCCGTTAATTTCTGTTCTAGAATATTTTTTCAAATTAAAAATATTTTAATTTGGATGGTCCTGATGATTTTGGAGAGATTTGAGCAAAGAAACATGGATTTTCTCCCTGTTGCAGTTTCATGAATTGGACTTTTCACAATTTGCCCTATGAACTCCGGCGAGTATAATAGAGAGCTTATCTCGTCAAAAATACTTTTCTTGTTGTTAGCCTAAAGTTCGTAGTATTTATTTGTTGTTTGATTGTTCCATTTGGCCTGATTCGTACTGATAAGTACGCTTAAAAAAAATAGAACTAAAAAATAGTAGGTACTAGAAAATGTTCTCACATCCTAACATGGAGTAAAGCTAACTTTGGTGTATGGTTTTAAGGCTGTAATGACACTTTCAGTTTATAGGGACAATTTTAGTGACAATTTTTCTTTTATGGGGGAAAAGTCGTTGGTGTTACCAAGTCAGAGTGTGCTTGAATTCGACGTAAAATGATTTTGAAAAGGCTGAGATGATACACAACGCCAACTTTTGTCTATCAACAAAAAAATTGCGATAATAATTGTCCAAAATTGAAAATTTCATTCCAGCCTTATGATTATTATAAAGGCGATACATTTAAAGTGTTTTTTCAATTTGAAATAAACCACTTAAAATACAAGTGAGTGTCGAAATCTTTATTATTACCCAAAAAAACATTTTCTGAAATTTACTTTTTAAAAATAATTTCATTCAAATGTTGGCCGCGAATACGTTGAAGGTGGTCCTTTCGGTCCAATTTTCGATCACTCTTTCCTGCATTTATATCGATATCTAGCGAATTACTCGAGTAATGTTAGCTTCCAAGTCTTGAATCGTAGCTAGATTTAATGAAGACTTCAGATTTCACAAAACGACAAAGAAAACAAGAAAGAAAACCCGTCAAGCCCAACTATATTGTACTCTGTATCTGCGAAGTGCTGTCACCGTTGCGACCGGTGCTGCACATAATTGTTTGTTTTTCCTTATAACTCGACAACAGTTCAGTTCCGATCTTTACCATTTCTTTAGCGGATCGATAAATAATCTTATTTTCAAAATATGTTCAAAAGGTTCGAACCTTTTATCTATAAAACTGACGGAGATATGAAGTTTTTTCTAAATTGCGGTTTTTGTCCCATACACGTCGAACTTCTATCTCTTACCATCTCTGAGATCTGTGCGTTTATACGGACAGACAGACAGACGGACATGGCTATATCAAAGACCAATATAATCTCTAAGATGTCAAATGGCCATACAATGGTTTTGCAATATGCAGCTATTTTTTTTGGTGGCTGTTGTTGAGTTGAGAGCGTAAGAATCTAATAAAAGAATGCGCTTGCTTGTGTGAGTAAACACAACGAACAAGCAAGTGCGTATGTGTGCGTACTTGTGCTGTAGAAAACGAATACATGCAGGAGGATTAACAACCCTTCAGTACTCAGCATTAGTGAATCACCAAAGGTTCACCGATGATTGGTCAGAGGTATCGATGAATCATAGGTGACCTCCCATACAAATTATGCATGAATTTAACATTGGCATGTCCTAGGCGTTCACGCATGACAGTTTATGGGTGAATCACTCATGAATTCACGAATCGATTCATCGATGATTCACACGCGATACCCTTTTCAACTCATATTATGTAAGGGCATATCCGACTTAAGAAGTATTTGTGTAAGAAGTATTTGTCCTTAAATAAATAATTTATTTTGGGATAATAATAATAAAAGTCTATATTAGGGCTATTCCACTAACGATCTGTGCAATCCACTTATTCAAAATTCATTAATATACATATAAAATATGGTTTTAATGTTCGGTAAAATTTGAAGGGTATGCAAACTTCTTCGTTCGGCGATGGCCTGTGTGTCGCAGCGCGACGGCTAACATTTTTTGTGACTGCAATAGGTAAATTTGCAACAACAAATAGACACAAATTTCTGTTCTGCCGACGTCGACGTCAAAGCAGATGCGGGAAGAAGGCATGAATTACGATGCATGAATTCTAGAACTGAAGGGAATGCTTGAGAATACGTGTGCATACATATAGTTGTCGGCTGTCGATGTATGCGTACAAGAGAGCGGCTGGCTCTAGAGCGCTCTCTCTCTCTCTGGCTTTTGAATTAAATTTCAAGAGAGGCTGGAGCCAGCACGAAAAAATGGTATGCAAAAATATCGTATGGTGTTACTCATCTTACAGATTATATGGGCTTTGGCTATATCGACTGTCCTGTTGATGCTAATTAATAATATATATTCTTTATAGCGTCGGAGATAGTTCCTTCTGGCTGTTACATACTTTTGCACAAACTCAATATACTCTGTGTACCTCTGGTACAGAGTATAAAAATCAAATGGTGTAATAACACGAAATGAGATGCTCCCCAATATGATTTCTCAACAAAGCCATTGTGTGCAGTAGTACCATCTTGCTGAAACCAAATCTCGCCGACATCACAGGCTTTAATTTCAGGCAACAAAAAGGACCCTATCTTGATGTTTATGTTAATTTTTAAAGAAATACGGACCGATAATTCTAGCAGCCCAAAAATCACTCCAAACAGTGCATTTAACTGAATGCAAAGGTAGTTTGAGAATCGATTCTGGTTGCTCATCATCTCAAATGCGCCCATTTTGTGAATTAATGATTTCATTGCCTCGTCACTGAACAAAATTCGGCACGAAAACAGCTGTTCTTTTTTGAGCTGTTGCAGAACCCATTGGAGACGTTGTTGCGGTTTGAGTCTTTCCAAGATAAATTGTCAAGCAATTCTGACCAAAAAGAAGTGAACTGTCTGTTGTTTGTCTGTCTGTCCGTATGTCCGTTCGTCCGTATGAACAAACAGATCACAGAGATGGTAAGAGATAGAGATTTGACATGTATGGGACATATGTTTCTTATACTTGCAGGCAGAGCAAGTTTATTTTCAATTTTGGCCACGCCCCCTCTCGCCCCTGCAATATCGAAAAAACGTTATATCTCCCACAGTTTTATAGATAGAACGTTCGTACTCTTAAGACATATTTAGTAATCGAAATTCTTTATCGATCCGCCAAAGGAATTGTAAAGATCGGATGAACGATAGTCGAGTTATAAGGAAAACAAATAATTATGGGCAGCACCGGTCGCATCGGTGAAGTGCAGCACTTCATAGGAACAGAGTATATTATAGTCGGGATTGACCGAGTTTCTTACTTGTTCTTTTGTGTGTGGTATATGAATTTGTCTTCAATTCATGAAATGCAGTGGCGCAGCCAACTTACGTTGCGTTGGTGTTGCCAGATATTTGGTTTTCCAATATGTGCGCTGGTCATTTTGTGAATTTACAAAAGCTGCTTAAACAGGAACAAATTTGATTTTGCAAATTGATGAAATCGTGAATTTCATAGCATTAACGTAGAAACAGTCAACTTTCGTGTGTAAGTCGAATTCATAAAATGGTGTTTATGCACGCACTTTCATTTTGCAAAATTATTTCATGAAATGCTCTGGCGGATACAGCTTAACGTTGCGTTGGTGTTGCCAGATCTTTCGTATTCTCATATATGTGGTTGTAATTTTGTGAATTTATTGCATAAACAGGAACAAATTTGATTTTGCAAATTAAATAATTTGAAGTGAATTTCATAGCATAAACGAAGTAGTAGTATAAGTCTGGACTTAAAGTTGATGAAAACTTCATGAAGTTTTTCGAAAACTCTTGCTTGTAGGAAAAAGGTGTAGAGGGGCAAACGATCCTCTTTCCTACAAACGAAAGCTTTTTCGAAAACTTCATTATGTTTGCTTCACCGTGTAAGTCCCGTCTAAGTGTGTCCAGGTCCGATTTGCCAATTAAATTAAAAACTTTGAAATATTTTTTTAGCGCAATTTGACTCAGAACATTTTGTTGTAAGTCCCTGTTTTACAGAAAAATGTAATTAAGTCAAAATGAATAAAATGGAAAACCCATTCCATTAGAAATTAGAAAGAAGCATAAGAAAAATGGTCATTAACAGTGACAATGCTATCGTTTTCAAGACGTCTTACTCAAGTGAGTTATTTAGCACTTAATATATTGAATTGAAGGATTATTCTACTTGCACTTCTCACTTGGGCCCAAATGTCATATAATTATTTATGCTCATAACGTTTGGTACAGACAACCAAAGTTTTACGTTTAAAATAGCCGGTACCCCGGCCAATATATATATTTTACATTAATCCCCAATGATATAATCGAATGGTGCAAAGAAATTTTACTCAAATAATGAGTTCATCTGCGCAACTGCAACCTGGTGATGCTAGCTAAGTTCGTTATATGCAATCTGTTTTATCTCTGCTTTATCGCTTCTTCTCTCCACTTCATGGATCACAAGCTAGTTAAATTTCATCTATGCACATGAAGCCATAATTGTTGGGAATTAATCCACATTTGTCCCACTTAAAGAACAAGCGCATGCGTAATTCGTTCGGGCCAACTTTTCCAATTCATTCAATTTACTTCCATGTACTCGGGTTCTTGATTATTTTTTCTCTTAGCATTTGGAGTACCGTTAACTGATTTGTTGTTGTTTGTTTACTTTATTTCCATGCGCACCGAGTCCGAAAAAAACGCCTTGGCTTCGGTTTTATATCTTTTTTTTTGCGTTAGGTGTGCTATTTGCTCTGCGGTCCATAAGTAAAGGCAAATACCAAATCAGAGGGCCAAGCTTACGTTTTGCTGCGCCGAAGCATTAATACGCTTGCACTATTTGTTTTTGACCGATTGACTCTTATGATGTGTTTGGTTTAAGACTATATAATTTTTTCATTGGTTTTTTTTAGATCGTTGAAACATCGCCAACAAATATCAGCAAATAATATTCGATATCCGACATATCGCCTAGAGAAAATTTTCGATAACTATATATCGTCTTATTTAACAAAAATATCGATATTTGATGTATCGATAATCTTTCCGGCATTTTTAGCAGCAATTTTGCACCTGTTTGCTTAATAGATATCAAATCAAAAATTTGCCAGCATTCGATTCATTATTAGTATAAGTAGAATTTGTTAAATCTTTAAATACTGGACTTAACACAACGAACCATTATAATGTCTCTTTTAATCATACTCTTAGGTTGTAATATTCTTAAGTCAAATCTGATTTACTCTTGATACACAGAGAAAACAAAATTTGCTACTCGGCGCTACATGTAGAAATTGCAATCCTAAACGATACGCAGTTCGGCTTGCAATATTTCACACGCAAAATGTGGAAAATAAGAAGTTACACTTGGTATGTAGAAATAAAAAAGGAAACGTGTCATGTAGAAAACTTAAATGATGCGTGGGCAAAGACAAAGATTACATATCATGAGAAATCAGCTTATTTCCAAATAACTTGGACCTACAATAGTTCTACCAAAGAGGTTTATTTATGGCTTTTTTTGTTGGCTGGAATGCTTAACTCGAAAATCGATTTCCAAATTTTTTTTATTAAAACGTTTTGGAAAAATGAGATTTTTAAAAATTTTTGTGTTTGGCTCACTTACATTTTCCATATCTCAAGTTGGGCATGTTGGGGTCTAATTTCGAAAATTATTGAAATCAAAAGTGGTGACTCCGGAAAGCAGTCCATTTAGAATAGAATGACATATTTATTTATTGAAGATGACCTTAAAATCGAAGTCTTATTGTCCGGATACTGATTTCATGAGCTTTTGCTAAAATTTTCTTACTATTTTACGTAGATTTCGATTTTGCGATACGCTTTGAGCGACAAAATAACATGAAAATGAACTTTTAAAAGTGCCACAATTTACTAGTCGTAATTGGCTTTAATTATTTTATTTTCTGATTTTGAGATTGAAAATTTCTAGACATTCTGTATCGAACTTATTGGATTTCAGAACGTCCTAGCAAAAAGATACTACGTTTATGCTATGCTCATTTGGCAAAATTATTAATTAATGCTGCGTTGGTGTTGCCAGATCTTTTGTTTTCTCATATACATATGCGCTGGTCATTTTCTGAATTCAAAAAAGTAGCATAAACAGGAACAAATTTGATTTTGCAAATCGAAGAAATCATGAATTTCATAGCACAAACGTAGTAAGAGAGTTAAAAATTGTTGAAGCTGCAAAATTGCGAGAATTCAGGGTTAAAAAAGACCAGACTGCACTTTACGCGATAAGGTCTTAAAATCAAAGAAATTTAATTATTTTTTCACTAGTAAAATAGGTTGCAAGCCCACCTTCATGTTAACATATACGGATTAGCTGTGGGAATTGATCACTAAGAAATCAAAATTTCAAATGACGGATTTTGCTACATTGGACTGGGCAGTCGAGGATTGCTGATCAAATACATATGAGATTTAACTACTATGCTATACATTAGAAATTTTTCTATTAATTTCTCTTCGCCACTAAGAAATAATTTGAATGATCGCACTTAAAAAATGTTTATTCGTTACCGGTTTTTTAGGTTTTCGGTTCTTATAATCGAGTTTTATTCGTTCTCATGCCGGATTTTATAGGTGTGGATACGTGTTTCAATGCAGAAAGCAGAAAAAGTGAAATAGTGTTGGTAACTTATAAGACAAAAAATTCGGGATCAAAAGTTGGATCAAGAAATTCGCTTTTGGATTAAGAATTTTCATTCTTGCCGTAATTCTGACATCAAACATTCTTGATCTAAGCATGGAAGTCTCTGTTATACCTCTGGCTGTAATACACATTTCGTTCTAAGAAATTTTTTTTGCATTCCCTTTATATCTTTGAAGATGGAAGGTAGTCTCCTCTGAAGTTTTAAAACAAGTCCTTTGATTTATTTTTTGATAAATTGAAGCCCTCATTTTGACTAATTAAAGCTTAGAAAATCATATAAGTTCTTAGAAAATGACACCAGTTATTTTTTTAGCCGAATCCTTTATCAAACATATGAGGTTCGATTTTGGTTTAGGTATGGGAAGTCATAAGTTTAAAAGTTTCAGCTAAGAACTCTGCCAATTGTCTTTTCTGGTATAGGATCATTACTTATACGCCACCTTTACTCATATACCCTGCTTTTTGCAAGGGTATTCAAATGTTATTTGGTCAGTTTTACGAAACTGCGACTGCGCCTATTGTTTGTAGCATGCCGAGATCTTTGGTAAATACATAAAATAAATGTAAATGTGTATTTAGCAATTTCAAAATCTCACTTAAACAAAAGCAAACTGGGAGGCAGTTATTTGGCTCTTTTACTCATTGAAATGCATATGCGATATGCGATTCGATATACGAAGACAGCTTCAAGGTCTTGCATTGCCACATGAGATGGGGGAAGGGGGTAGACTGGGTCCACTTCTGGTTTCACACACTCACACACACTTGATCAACATTTTTTGATGGGAAATATGTAAATTTTCAGATTGTTTTCTTTGTAACCTGTTTCTTTATATTTTTGTGATTTATCTACGGTAGTTTTTTTGGGGCTTACGTTTTTTTTTGTGATTTTGGTTTTCGTTAATAAAATTGCACTTGGGTCACTTGGGTTTTATTATTTCTTGTTTACATTTGTGTGTGTTTTTCTGCTGTTGTTCAACACCAAAAGAAAGCGCAAGAATATTTTCCCAGTGCCAAAGAAGTTATAACACGGCACAAACACAAACACAAAGAAAAATGCAGACAAACAAGTAAACTTTGTGGGCAATAATTAAGCTGAGCTACCGCAACAGCAAGTACAAGTTGTCTTGCGCATGCGCAGCAGCGTTCAACAGTATTTTTTCTTGTTTTTTTTTGCAGCCGGTTCCGGTTCGGGTCTGGTAAGGTCTGCTCTACTTGAGCTTCGCGGCGCAACTGAAGCTGGCTTAGGCCCAGGCTAGGCATCGAGCCAAGTTTTGCAGGTGAAACTGGTTTCTTGGGGGTACTAAAAGTTGATGAGGTACTAAAAATTCCAAGACCAACAACGCGAAAGATGCAGATGCTCTCTGAGACAGCAGCAGCAGCAGCCGGTTCGTGAATGAGTTTACATTGTTTAGTTTTTGGTTTTGGGTAAAAGTTTTGTGCTTTTGCTGTTCTGAAAGTTGTATTGTTGTTGGCCCTTGTCATCTACCTGTTTTCTTTACTTCTTTTGATCAAACTGAGCTGATTGGCAAGTGCGCCAATTCAGGCTAATGGGGTTAAGTCTTCAATAATGCCTTAAACAAATTGGCAGGCCAAGAGAGTTTACTTTCCTTCTCGCAAATTGTTTGGTGTGGCCAACTAATTACGCGCAGAGAAAGAGTCGCCGCTGATGATCATTCATCCCAAGGCACGCAGCCGAGCACAGGTTGTTCACACCAGACTTACACACAAGTACACACAAATATGTGAGTATAATTTTTATGTTTAGGCATGCATGTTAACATCTTTTGTGGGCAGCAATTTCTTTTTCTGCAAAACACACACACTTTCCATTTTCATGTGAGCAATTGGTCCACAAATCGCAGTCGGATAAAAAACATATTTAATATAATAATAATAAAAATGTATCCAACATGCACCATGCCATGCCTAACCATATAAATCAAACCGTTCAACTGATAAATTATGTCTAAAAGCTCAACACATGACTGGCCATGGAAAAGAGAGCAAACCAAAGACAAAGATTGTTTGCGCTGCTTTTTTTATGTTTTATTGTATTTTGTGAAAACTCTCACATATCACTTCAGACTGGGTTACAACAGCGCCAGACCAATTTGTTGCTTCAATTTGCATAAATGCAAATGATAATCAAAATGGTTTATGTCCAGACTAAGTAGATGAGGCCATGCCCTAAACGGGTACACAGAGCAAAGGAGTTGGGTGGTACATTGTGTTATTATGCATCAAGTTACTTGAGTGATGAACCATTTGAAGACATAAACAATCACTTACACAAGATTAGGGCAAGTTATGGAGTGCCACTTTTTGAAGTGGGGTTGGGTTATAAATAAGCATAGTCCGGGGAATATTTTGAAAGATATTCACTGACATAATTTCAGAGAGAATGAAATGAAAAGCTGCTTTATGGACAGCTATTGTACAATGTTTGCTTCGACTGCGACTAACAAAGGTTTGATAATTTTGGTTAGAAAGCTACTTTTTCAAATCAACAATAAGGGCTGTTTTTGCCTGCACCCTTCTGGCATTATTGCACTTTTATAATATAAAAAACGGAGGGAAGCTACATTCGGCTCGGCCGAAGTTTATATACCTAATACTGTTTCTATGGCAGCTGTACTATACTCATACTTGTGCAGCGTATTGGTACTACAAGACTTCGTGGAAAATTTCGTGAAGATAGCTTTCAAACTGACAGACGGACATGGCTATATCAACTCAGCTCGTCATGCTGTTCAAGAATATATATACTTTATATTGTCGGCAATGCTTCCTTCTATGCGTTACAAACATCCGGAAAATTTTAAAAAACCTTCTATATAGTGCAATAGATTCTCACCCATTTTTCGACTTTGGGACAGTGCATTTTCCAAATTTGAAAGTCACAAAGTTCATATTTATGCATTTGAAGCTTTGAAAATGAGTTCGAAGCTTATCTCTGGGTACTAAACTTTGTCCCATAAGACCTTGATCACCCGATTTGCACCCAGGGGGTTGAATTCTCAGGAAGATTGTTACGTAGTCATTGTAGAATTTAAATTTCTCTACACGGTCAAAACATGACTGAAACAACAAAACATAGTAGGTTCTATAAATTACTGGATTATCATGATGATTTTGGTTCATCATTCAACTTGACATACGTGAAAAATTTTTGTATTTTTTATACCCTTGCAGAGGGTATAATAAAATTGTCCGGATGTTTGTAACGCATTGAAGACAGCTTCTACGACCACATAAAGTTTATATATTCTTGATCAGCACGACGAGCCGAGTTGATTTAGCCCTATCCGTCCGTTTGTCCGTCCGACTGCTCGTCCGTCTGTCTGTTTCTTTGCTATCTCCTCCGTCAGTTTAAGAGCTATTGTCACCAAATTTGCACGAAGTCTTTTGGTACATATACGCTGCACATTTGTCGGAACCTCCCGGATCGGATGACTATAGCATATAGCTGACATAGGAACGATCGGTCGAAAAACTTGTTTTAGTGAGAAAAACTTTTTTGTTGTCAATGGAAACGCCTTTAGGGTTTGTATTTCTTAGTTTGCAATGCTTTCCCATGATTCCACTAATTTTGGTCGAAATAGGACATCTATATAGTATAGCTGTCATAGAAAAGTAGAGTCTGAAAAGTAGTCTTAATTAGAAAAACTTTTTTGTTTTCAAAGAATATGTCCTTAAACTTGGCATTTATTTATCTGGAATGCTTTCACATGATTCTACAAATTTTGGTCAAAATCGGATGACTATAGCATATAGCTCCCATAGGAACGATCGGTCGAAAAACTAGTTCTAGTGAGAAAAACTTTTTTGTTTTTAAGGAAAACGTCCTTATTATTGGCTTACACTTATTTTATCTACTTTTACACAATTCTACAAAGTTTAGTCAAAATCGGATGACTATAGCATATAGCTCCCATAGGAACGATCTTTCGAAAAAATAGTTCTACTGAGAAAAACTTTTTTTTTTCAGTGGTAACGTCTTTATCATTGATCAGTCTTCTACCTATTGCATAAAGGTTCTGTCATGTATCTTATGTGAACGTCTAAAGACGAACCTTATCAGTGTGGCTTTAGACCTGGTAAATCCACCATAGACCAGATATTCACGTTGAGACTAATACTGGCGAAAACCCATGAGACGGAAATCAAATCCTACCATCTTTTTGTTGATTTTAATGCCGCTATCGGCGCTTTCATGGACTAAGCGGTAAGTGAGGAAAAGACGAAGTTCCTAGTTCTAGCGCACAGTGAACCAACGCGCCTTGGACAATCTGCTGCAATGGGAGAGTAGAACTTTAGGGTTGTAATGGACTTTGTCTACCTCGGAACAAGGATTTACAGCGACAACAACATCAGTCTGGAGATCCGAAGAAGAATAACTCTTGCAACAACATCAGTCTGGAGATCCGAAGAAGAATAACTCTTGCAGACCGATGTTACTATGGGCTCAGTAAGGAGTTCAAGAGTAGAGCCCTCTCTCGAAAAACGAAAATTGCGCTATACAAGTCGCTTATTATCCCAGTCCTACAATCCGGCGCAGAAGCATGGACATTAACGGTATTGTATAAGGAGGCGATCGGAGTGTTCGAGAGAAAAGTATTCCGGAGGATTTAAATACCAGTAAAAGTTGGCGATGAGTTCCGCTTCCGTATGAACCACGAACACTGATCTAGTAAAGCGCATAAAACAACAGCGGCTGCGCTGGATTGGACATGCTACTCGTATGGATGAAGAAGCTTCAGTAAAAAGGAAAGGAAGAAGGGTAGGGCGCCCGAAACTGAAATGAGATGATCAGGTTCTGAAAGTTATTAAAGCGCTTGAACTGACCAACTGGTGCCAGCTCGCACAAGACAGAGGCGAGTGGCGGGCATTAATAGCAGAGGCCGAGACCGTCAAACGGTTGTGATTGAATTAACAGGCCAATTAAGAAGAAGAAGAAAATTGATAAATGTGCAAAATGTTTTTTTTACTATTTCCTAAGAACCTATGACGGTACTTTTGTTCTGAGCACACACTTTCATTCTCATCATCTTCATGTCGCATTGACATGTGTTCACGTCTTATACCTCCAAATCTATGGTACCTATGGTATGGCCAATGGTATATTAAAGAAGCAAAGCAGTCATGATAGAAAATTTATATATGTGCAAATTGAAATATTTGTCTTTTAAGGTCAGCAGCGTTAACATCACACCAATTACTGAATATCCCACCCGACAATGTACCTAGAGAACGGATCCATTTTCGACATTATCTAGAAATTTTCTCTTACTAAACTATCGAGAACGTGTTCCGTTTTCGGTCCGAAAAAGTATTATCTGTCGCTCAGTTTGAGGCAGCAAAACGTAAGTTCTCGATACACGTTTTCGGATTCGTTTTCGACACGAAAACGGGTCAAATACGGATCGAAAACTGAATCTTTTCCGTTTGAAACCCGCATATCTAAGGAAAAACGGATTTCGAAATTAAGAGAATCTGTGGTAATAACTGATGTCCGTTTAAAACCCGCATCTCTAACAAAAAACGGACTTTGATTTTTAGAGAAACTTATGTAGTTCTCGTAGGTCCGTAAACATACGAGAAGTTGTCGGGTGGGATGTGTGTAAGCAATAATATAAATGTAATAATCAACTTTTTATTTTAGCTCAAAAGGCATACCCACGTGCATGAAGCTGGTATAAAAGTTGGTGTAGTCAAAGGGTTACCCAACGAGGTACAGTTCCTGCTAGCCAAGTAAGCGCACATCGCTTGTTATCCGGATGGAAGTTTATTATACCTCGGATGGATGTAAATCAATGACCACTCTTTCTTCTAAATGTCTAGTTACCAGGTACCAATATGAAGCCGAATATCCAAATAAACTAGCAAGAACCAAATGAGAATATAGTTTAATAAGTTTCAGTTTGTACCGAAATACGATTCGGTTTGATTCCCTGGCATCAAGCCGATTATGGAAATTTTCAGAATATATCAAATTTGGTTTTTGAGCTTCTTCAAACTGATTAGCAGCAACACTTTGTTTCATATTAAACCAAAAATTTAAATTGATAACCAATTTTACTAAATGAGATTTGCACATCCAATTAGGCACATCAGGGTGAAAATGGCCTAACGAGCTTAGCAGCTTAAACAATGACATTTGACAATGAATAAGACACAGAAGCAGCTGCAATGAACTGTAATAATCGATGAAATCATAATACATTTTGACAACTTCCTATTGTTTGATAATTAAGTAGTTTATTCAGATTACATATTGTCCAAATTGAATGGAAATTGAAGCGGGTAGCCTAAAACTTTAGGCTAAAGGCAATTGGTGTACATTTGATATGGATTCAAGTAAAAACAAAAATATATAAGCCAAATTTCATTGAAGGTAATCATTCTTTGTTCATTCCCCTGGAGTAGTCCACAGTTTCGATGGCTACGTTTGGACCCTGGCATGAAATGAGAGATCCAAGTTACAACTACAATTACAAGACACAAAGTAAAGCAAATATTATGCAGTTTGAAAGTATGAACTTCAATAAGCTGAACCAAATTATAATCTGATGCAATGACTTATCATCTATTTTCTATCTTTCTATTTTCCAAGCTCATATTTCTGTCAATGTAACCCGTTGTTCTTGATTTGTGTATAAATAAGAAAATGAGTTGGAAAAAGTAAGTATGGCGTAAGTCACATATGAGGACAAGCCTTCAGTATGAAGTTCCACCCAAAGTCAAATATTTTACATCCCCTTGGTACTAAGTACTTACATAAAATTAAATTTATTATTAAGATTATTTACTTTATGTATCATAAACAACTCGGTAAATCTACTAAAATTTATGGCCACAAAATGTGGCGACTAAAGAAGAGCAAAACTGAGTCAGACACATAGGTAATGCCCACATCTACTCCTGGATTGTGTGATCTCAGCGTTATGATGATTTTTGTCATTGTGTTGAGTATAAGGTAGACAAGAAAATAAGTAGCTTGTCAATGTTACTTTCTTTCTTTTTCTTGCATCCACTTTTCAATTCCAATAAAGATTAATGCCTTTGCACACAGGACATAAATTATTGTTTAGATGCGACACAAATGTGGACCCAGGACACACACGGGGGAGTGATATGTTACTTAAGAGTGTGCGTGTATTTTATAGGCAAAGCCAAAGCTAATCAATTATACAAATCGAATGGAACGTCAACATAATAAGTTGGAGTACCCCCCCCAGCCCCTAGGACCGGTTACCTTTTTACATGCCCTGTTCAACAGCAAACGGCGTGTAACGCACAATCCTGGGATTTCTATTTTGATAAATTATTTAAACATAAAACTTGTGGCATTCACTCGGTCCCGGGTGCGCTTACTGTTTTGTTATTTTTATGGCCTCGCCGAGGATATTCAATCAAATTAGGCGACAAAGTGACAGTAAACATAATCGTGGGCTTGGGCACCGGAAGCGACTGTCAGTTTGGGTCAGTTTGGCTTTGGTTTTGGTTTATTGATTGAATTTCGCACGTAAAGCAATCAGACTGGGACTGGGCTTTAAGAGAAACAATTCCATTTCGTTGGAGTGTTTACCTAGAATCTTGAATATGTGGACTATTTATTTTGGTCTCAGCAATGCTCCTTGTAAATATGAAACTCGTATTAAAAATAAATAATTTTTATCAAGCTTTTTCGCAACATTAAATTTCAGTGAGAAATATTTAAATTCAATTGAGTTTCATATTCAAATTTACAAAGCCTTTGGCAATCGTGTTTGCCCACCCACATCAAGTGTACGCCTGCCGAGGAACTTATGCACATGAGTGCATGTGGGCTGAAACTGGGAGTTAATCGACACAGAGGAGCTTCAAGGCAATCAAGTGTGTTAATTGCAACTGCAACAGAGGCAAAGTTAATGCAGTGGCAAATGCAGTTGCCTTATTGACAGTTGCCTCATTCACAAACACGCAAAAGCCAAACACTTATCACTGATGCCATTGATAAGCACACACAGATACTTTTGTATTTCTGTGGTTATTGATGCATTAACATTTTATTGGCCATCAAATAAGCCGGATTTTAAAATTACATAGGAATTTATGTTTGCAATATAAATGACGATAGGCTTTGTATAAAATAAGTTACCAAATTTGCATATCACTTTGGCTTATTTTGTCTCTATTTCTGATTTATCCTGAATTTAGTTAATTTGGGAATTGGCTTTTAGATAAATGCGACAAAGTTAGGCTTAAGTGCATGAAATTTATATATATTGCAAAATTAATAGGTCAGAGGTGACCACAGCCAATGCCCAAGACACAGCACCAAGACATGGCAAGAGCAGATTGGAAGACCTTAATTCCCCTGGTTATTGTTGTTGTAGGACGAATGAAAATATGGTCACCCCTGGTGTAGGGAATATTACCTATTACAATCCCAAAAGGAAATGAAAACAGGGTAGTCCCGGATATTCTTGAGCCGAGCCGAAAAAGATTGATCTGCTTCCACTTTTTGTAGTCCACAAAGATTAAATAAATCCCTTGGTAATCTTATAATGACTAAATTAGGGAGAAAATTCGAGCTCAGTTTAATCCCATGGCAGGATCATTTTAGGCATGCTCCAGTAGTATTTGCTCACAGAAAGATTCCAGAAACAAACTCACAACTTTGCACTGAACACGAATGTTATGCCATCTTATCGCACAGCATCATGGAACGATTATTTTTCGCTCTCGCTCCGTAATTTATGAAAACTCTAGTCCAGCGGTGGGCAAGAAATTTGAGTTTGGGAGCACTTCAAAAACAACAACAGAAAACAAGAAAGGTAGCAGCAGTCGAGTGCCTCGACTTCAGAATACACTGTTCTCTTGATTCCATGTCTTTTCACAGCTGACAATGCTGTACCCAGATCTAAAACAATTTTGATCTGGGTATGGTAAACACCTGCCCACATGCGAGAGCTTGTAAATCTATTTCGTATAGTCTCTGACATCGACGCGTTAATACAGATAGACACACAGTTTTTTTGCGGTTAGAGAGGAAAGGGGTAAATTTTTTAGTTACAAACCAAAAAAAAAAGGGGAAAGTTAACTTCGGCTCGGCCGAAGTTTTGTATACCCTTGCAAATTCCATTGAAAACAAAAAAGGTTTTTAAAATTAACTTTTTGGACCTTTTTTCTATGGGATCTATACTGTAAACTTTGTAGAAACGTGTTTAAGTATATAAAATAAGAATATGCCAATAAAAAGGACTTTTCATTAAAAACAAAAAAATTTTCCTCACTCGAACTAGTTTTTCGAACGATCGTTCCTATTGGAGCTATATGCTATAGTAATCCGATTTCTTCCAAACTTTGTAGAATTATGTAAAAGTATATAAAATAAGTGTATGCCAATGATAAAGACGTTTTCATTAAAAACAGAAAAGTTTTTCTCACTAGAACTAGTTTTTCGACCGATCGTTCCTATGGCAGCTATATGCTATAGTCATCCGATTTCGACCAAACTTAGTGAAATCATGGGAAAGGATAGTAAACTAAGAAATACGTATTTTGGAGCCGTTTCCATTAATAACAAAAAAGTTTTTCTCACTAGAACTAGTTTTTCGACCGATCATTCCTATGGGAGCTATATGCTATAGTCATCCGATTTCGACAAACCTTTAAAGAATTGTGTAAAAGTATTTAAAATAAGTGTATGCCAATGATAAGGACGTATTCACTAAAAACAAAAAAGTTTTTCTCACTTGAACTAGTTTTTCGAACGATCGTTCCTATGGCAGCTATATGCTATAGTCATCCGATTTCGACCAAACTTAGTGAAATCATGGAAAAGGATAGTAAACTAAGAAACACGTATTTTGGAGGCGTTTCCATTAAAAACAAAAAAGTTTCTCTCACTAAGACTAGTTTTTCGACCGATCGTTCCTATGGCAGCTATATGCTATAGTCATCCGATCCGGCCGGTTCCGACAAATGTGCAGCGTATTTGTACCCAAAGACTTCGTGCAAGGTTTGGTGAGGATAGCTTTAAAACTGATGGAGGAGATAGCATAGAAACAAACAGACGGACGGACGGACAAGGCTAAATCAACTCAGCTCGTCATGCTGATCAAGAATATATATACATTATGTGGTCGGAGATACTTCCTTCAATGCGTTACAAACATCCGCACAATTTTATAGTACCCTTTGCAAGGGTATAAAAACTTATAGTCTCTGCGATCGACGCGTTTATTCAAACAGACGGACTGACAGAAATCGACTCCGCTGATGATGCTGATCAAGTATATATATAGTTTAGGATATCGGAGATGCTTCCGTATACCTGTTACATATTTGCACTACTTTAGTATACCCTTTTTAATGTACGAGTAACTGGTTAAGCAACCTTTATTAGCAAGGCTCGAGTAGACAATCCTGACACATGCTGCATGTATTTGTTTTTGCAGTCTCCTCGCGCACACTGCACCTGTTTCGCCGCGTAAGTGTGCGCCGAGCTGTTGTCAAAACGCAATGGATTTGTAGTTTAAACAAAATTCCTCTAATGATTTCTGCCTAGCGCCAGGTGCCTTTCCTTTTTCGCTCCAATTTGATCGGGTTTCAGCATAGATTGTGTGCATCCAAGTCTTCCGGGGCAACTTCTATGCCTTGCTGCTGCCTTGCACGAAATCTAAAAATGGTCCTTTTCAAACAAGAAAAAAAGTCGGTCAAGCCCGACTATAACATACTCTGTACCTGTGAAGTGCTGCCCATCACCTTTTCGACCATTGCTGCACATAATTGTTATTTTTCCTTACTCGACAACCGTTCGTCCGATCTTTACCATTTCTTTGGCGGATCGATAAATAATCTTGATTTCAATATATGTCCAGAAGGTTCGAACCTTCAATCTATAAAACTGACGGAGATATGACGTTTTTTCTGAACTGCGGGGGGCGGGAGGGGGCGTGGCCAAAATTGAAAATAAACTTGATCTGCCTGCAAGTATAAGAAGTTGTTGTCCCATACACGTTGAACCTTTATCTCTTACCATCTCTGAGATCTGTGCGTTCTTACGGACAGACAGACAGACGGACGGACATGGCTATATCGACTCGGCTGTTGATGCTGATCAAGAATATATAAACTTTATAGGGTCGGAGATGCTTCCTTCTGGCAGTTACATACTTTTGCACAAACTTAATATACTCTGTGTACCACTGGTAAAAATCGCTTGACTCATCCCCAAAGGGCCAAAGCCGAGCCTCTCCCTATCTCTTGGCTTGTGAGCTTCTAATTTTGGCACAAGAGAAAGGGACCTACAGTTTAACGCCGAATCCGAACGGCAGTTTTGAGAAGCTTTTCATGGCTAATTACTACAAAGCTGGCGCCAACAGCAGAGAGGAGTGACCGGGTGTAAAGTTTATTTAAAGAAAAAACTTTTTTCATTAAATGTTCCGAGGCAGGATCGAACCCACGACCTCTTGCACAGCGGTCGCGCACACTAGCCGCTGATCCACCCGGTACCTCTGGTACAGAGTATAAAAAGTGGATAGAAACAATAGAGCAAAGTATACCCTTGCTGTTTGTCTTTCTATATAAGACCACTTTTCGGACCTTACTAACTTTTTTATGGGAGCTATACTATATAGACGTCCGATTTTGACCAAACGTAGTAGAATTATGGAACAGCATAAAAAATAACATGTATATTTATTGGAGGCGATTCCATCTAAAACAAAAAAGTTTTTCTCACTAGAACTTCTTTTTCGAGCGATCGTTTATACTGCAGCTAAATGCTATAGTCATCCGATTTTGACAAAACTTTGTAGTTACTTTTCAAGTAACAAGGACGACTCCTATTCTAATTTATTCACGCAAACCGGTTCCTTAAGCATATCTTCATGGTGCCTAAGCTAAACGTTTTACAACCGCACATGAAGGCTCATATGGAGTTTGCAAACAAATACCGATTTTTGGGGCGATGAGTGGTATAAGGGCATCTTTAGTACCGAAAAAAATAAACGGCAAAAAAAAATGGAGAAATATCAGGATAGGCGATCTTGTTTCAAGAAATGTTTGGCCGGCGGTTGTGTGAATGCTGAAATGTATATACCCTTTTGGACACCAAACTAATAGAGTTTGATATAAATCTGCATGGCGATGATTGAACGTTTCAACACAGTCTGACAAAAATAGTGCTCGGGTGACTAAAAGCTTCTAGTTAATATACACTGTGTACCTCTGGTACAGAGAATAAATAAAGGCAAAACGCAAAATGCACATTTAAGTACCTGATAGGTAAAAGATAGAGGTTTGACGTCTAGGGGACAAAAACTTCTTATACTTGCAGGCAGAACAATTTTATTTTCAATTTTTTCTACGCCCCCTCCCGCCCCCGCAATTTAGAAAAACGTCATATCTCCGTCAGTTTTATAGATAGAAAGTTCGAACCTTTTGGATATATTTTGATATCAAGATTATTTATCTATATCGATATTTATCGAGGGTTGGTAGAGATCGGATAAACGGTTGTCGAGTTAAAGGGAAAACAAACATTTATGGGCAGCACAGGTCGCAACGGTGATGGGCAGCTCTTTACAGGTACAGAGTATGTTATAGTCGGGCTTGACCGACTTTCTTTCTTATTTTGAATAGTTGAACTCTTTACCGTGATTTGGAGCAACCTCACGCGTGAGGTCAATAGCCAAATGTGTTGAGATGTCGCCATTTCGTATGTATGTTCATTTTACTACACACCGAGGGTCCCTAGCAAAATTTAGGACCCTCATGGCCTTGGCACATTTTTTAGGTAAAATTTTCTACTTGTTTAGGCCATTTTTGGCCCTTTCAAGCAATTTTTTATGTAAGCCATTTGACTCGGAGTTGAGCACAGGAAATGAAACCGAATCGGAATTGCGTTCAAGATGCTTTTCAAATTGTATTGGAAATAAGAACTTGCCTGTATATACAAAAAATTGTAATGGTAATGAAATTTGTACTTACTGAAAGAATCGAGATGATATTTACGACTCTGGTATACAACAAACTGATGGAAGAATTTTCGCATAGTTTAAGTGACCGACAACATCTTAGACCTATAAATCGAACGAAATACACTTCTATTATTGTTACTTTACATAGTTGAAGCGTAAATAAAATTCGGTCTTACTGTTATACTGCTTTTGCTCCCTACCAAAAATAACCTGTTCCAAATATTTAAATTTAATTTCAAAGTAATTTCATTTGTCAGGTTAATCACATTTGTTTTTGGTTTTGTTTTTGTTTATGTCGGCTTGCGCTTTTGACGTGCTGCTGTAAAAAGGCAAACTAAATTGTTTAAAAATAAATAAATTAAAAAGCGTAAAATCCGCAAAGCCAACAGAAAAACAACAAAAAAAATGAATCAAGCCCAGGCACTGACAGCTCGATAAAGGTTTAGGTTTAGGCGCCGTTGCCACAACGGTGGTTGCCAAGGTGTGCGTGTGCCAAGTGAACCCATTTCCAGGGAACTGCTGATTAGAGAGAGAGATGGAGACAGAGACAGCGCTCGTTGCTTTCGCTACAGTTAATTAAAACTTTTTTCCTGCCGCTAAACAACAACTTCTAAGCAAAAAACCACAAACAAAGACGAAATTAGTGTAAAATGGGCGAAGCTTACGGCGTCTTCCATTTCCTTCCTTTCTGGCTTGGTCCATGCTTGAGTTGCTTTGGCGTCTCTGATGAATCTGTTAAAGGTAAAACTTTTGGCACACGCATTTGATTGAATTTAATTGCAATTAAAAGTCGGGCCTATGGTTTTTTAAATTCACTTTTAGGTCACACCCATGTCATATATGTATAGGAACAAATTTATATACTTTGAACTTTAAAATCGAACATCGAAAGCCGCCAACCGCCGTTTTGTGGCTGGCACAAATAATTGAAATATTATACATTTAGTACGTATCAAGTTGAAAATGGCCCACTTTGACAGGTTGTGGTGCACGTGTGTGTGTGTTTGAGGGTGTGAGTGTGTTATAAAGTCAATACTTTAAGGCACGCAAATCTCCAACACGTTTTCGCCTTGCCTCACATTTACATATTAAAATGCTGAAGAAATATTTTTCATACACTTTTTTTTTTGCATATTTAAAATCTTTTGCACCGTAAACAAAACTTCATCAAAGTTGACACATCTTGGTTTTCTTTAGGCCCCTTCAACGAGGTGTGAAATTGGAATTTGTGTCCTTGTTGCATATCAAATATATTTTGGGTATTATAATGTAAAAGTGAACAAGTTTCAAAACATATTGCATGGGCAATCCGATTTAAGCAGCGCGCAGCTGTGACCAACAATTGGGCTAACATGGCGTATGTGTAACATTGTCTTATTGTTGAGCAATTGACATAAATTGGGGCAGAATGGAAGGAGAAGTCACAAATCATATTAACTTGTTTGGCAAGGATTAGGCAGGCAGTCATTTTGTAGGGGGAAAATGCGGGTGGGAGGAGTATTTAAACTCTCTTTTTAAAGTAGAGAGAGTAAAAAAAATTGTGAGCTTTCTTGTCTTGTCTTTGACTCTTGAAGTAAAATTTATGAAAATTAAGAAATTGATTAAGTTTTTAGCAAAATTTAAATAAAGTTGATCGAATTGGTATTCAATGACTAAAATGTCATACATATCATAGAACTAGGAAGAATAAACTTTAGCCAAAGTATGCTGAAAAGACAGTCGAAGTACATCTATTGGTCTGATGCTTCCGCACCTTTCATATAATTTAAAGCAACTTTATTAAGACAGGTGAATTGTTGCACTTAAAATTATAGCGCAGAAATTCCCAAAATCTACTGAGGTCTTAAACTGTCCTCGTGTAATTTGAAAAACATATTATACAGACAGCTTGTTGATTAATTTTATCTAAAATTCGTATTTGTTACATTTATATTATGTTTGTCCTCTCCTGAAGTAATTGCTTCATGTTACTGTGCATATTGAATATTCAATGAAATCTTCCTGCTTAGACACACCCAGCGGAAAAAACAATTATTTTTGTATTTATTTCAATAGCTTTTCCGCCTTCCGCTTTCAACTTGGTGGCAATACAGAAAGGAAAATAAATTAAAATCTATTGATTAATGGCCACACAGACAACGGAGTCATAAAAGTCGCTTATTGAGGCAGGTAACAAAAAAGAGGCACATTATTTCTCTTCTATGCATATTCATGTGTTTGAGTATTTGTCGCTGATTATGCAAATTTCTGAGCGAGGACATAAAAAGGGTGTCATTTTAAAAGGTGTATAATGTTGAATGGAAATAAGGAACTGAGATTGCCACATCCGAGTTCAGTATGTGCTCTGTCAATGAATAGACGAGAATGATGAATAAGTAACAAAAGAAAAACTGACGGCTTTGCTTAAAAAATTCTGAAAATTGTACAAAAATCTATATTATAACATAAAATCTCCACAGTTTGACTAAATATATCTTAGATATTTTTTTAAATTTATTAGCAAAGGTTTTTTGTTACGGAAGATAAGAATGTGATTCTTTCAGTTGCTATCGCTTTTACTTCTCTGCGACACTTTTGGGCGGTACAGAGTATGATACAGTCGTGGTTGACCGATTTCCTTACTTGTTTCAGTTAGACTCATGTCAGACCTCGGATTTTGCATATTTTATTTATTTATTTTGCCAACGATTAACTTAACTGGCTACTACAATAAAACTTAAAACTAACAATTACAATTTTTACTACAAATAAAAGTCCCTAGGTAATCGCTTAACAATAACATTATCGTTGCTAAAGTCGAAACGCATGCTAACTGGAAGACGATTGTACGTACTGAGAGCTCTACACATCGGGTCATTAAGGATATAATTGTCCCTATGAGTCTCCAACCTAAATGGGACCATGAAACGCAAAGGTCTGGGCGGAACATTAAAAGGAATCTTGCCAAGTATTATAGGACTCTTAATATTGCCGACCACAATGTCATTTAAAAAGATTAAAGACGCAATTGTCCTTCTATCCTCAAGGGTAGAAATATGCAATAGGCGACATTTACTAAGATACGGTGGAAAAGGCTCGGAAAAATTTTAGTAGGCTAGTGCAAATTTGTAGAATCGTCTCAGTAGACGCTCAAGCCTATTTACTTGAACGGCAGCGGAAGAATTCCAGATAAGCGAAGCATATTTAATCCTAAAACGCACTAAGGCAGAGTAAAAATAAAGGAAACGCGCTTAATAAAGCCCAGCACTGAAGACGCTTTGGGGAGGATATAGTTTAGATGCTCAGAAAACTAAAATTAGAAGTCAAACACCACTCCCAAATCCATAGCTTCCTACTGTCGTCTCAAAGCATGATGATCCAGTCGGACTTGACACCATGAAGAAGGCACATCTTTCAAAATCTTTTGCACCGAAGAAGTAGTTCCTATAACTGAAAAGTTCCATTCGCTTTTATTATGGCGTGAAAACCAAAAAGAATACACCTTTTTGTTGAAGAAAAAATAAGAATTCTTATTGTTTACGCATGCCAAAAGCACAACCCATAGAAGACTCGGTTTCATGTAAACGTGCCTTTTTGCCTTCTAAGCGCGTGTAAAAAGAATGTTGTGACCATTTCATACAGATTTTTTAACTTCTATCATACTAAAATAATTATGTAGTGAGTTTTCCCCGTAAAAAGAAGTATGAAAAATGGCATTCTCTTGGGAACCAAATTCCGCAAAGTCCGTCTGGGGACTACTGTAATACGATGCTAATATTGGCAGCACGCGCTTTTCATATTTATCAAAGAAGCATTTTGAGAAGTTAAGGCAGCGCATTGCGCCCGCACCAGTCAGCATCCGAATTAAGATCGCATTGAAGAACTTCAACATCTCTGAGGTTAAGTAAGATATTGTATAGTATAAATAGCAATAGAGCAATACACTCCCTTGAGGGAGGCCAGAAGTTGCTATGTAGGGGCTTGAACGTATGCCATTAATGAGAACTTGATACGATCGACCATCAAGATAAGACTCCACCCAATTGAGGATGGAAGAATGAAAGCCAGTATAAAGGTCATTAAAACAGTCATAAAACAGTTACATAAGAATTAATAATAAAATTAAGATGTTTAGAGACTATGCGTTTAAAAAGCTTAGATATATTGCTAAGCTTAACAATTGGCCTATAATTAGAGACATCACTTTTTGAATCTTTTTTGTGAATAGGTATAGCTGATGCTACCTTCCATTTTCTTATGAATTGTCCAACCTCTAGGTACTCTAGGAGAAAATTATAGTGAGAGGCTAGCCAATGCAGTTCTTCAGGAGAAATGAAAAAATTCCATCACTGTCCGGCTTAAGTGAGTCATCAAAGACTTTGATTGCTTCCAAGACATCATCATCCGATAAGCGAATAGTCCCGACATTAAGTATAGAAGGAATACAATCAAGATTGAATTAGTCATCCCAGATACTCTTTGGCTCTAAATTGGCGCTAAAAAAGGCAGCAAACATATTTACTATCCCCTCATCTGTATTTGATGACAGCGAACCAAAGTGTATATTAGATGAAATGGAAGAGTTGATCTTTTCGCGTTTATAAAACTCCAAAATGTCTTTGGATTAGTTTTTAATCGACTTTCGACATTAGATATATAATGCATATACATAAACTTATTCAGGAACTCGAACCCGCGCTTGAGCAGCCTACATTTCTCCCAATCAGCAGGATCAGCAGGTTGAAGCACTTATAGAATTTATTTCGAAGATATTTAAATTTTTTTAACCCTTTTGTGTACGAGCCAGTTCGGTTCAGTGGTTCATAAAGGCACAGTATGAAATATTATGATTTCTGTCGTAATGTGACTTTTCGCAAACTTTGGAAATTGAATAATTATAAACCATTTAAATACCACTAAAATTGTTGGATTTGCAGGATTTGTCTATAATTTGCTAGAGGAATGCCCTTCAAAAACAGAGAATAGTGGCTAGAAATATGAGAAAATATGAGAAATATGAGAAAAACTCTCCTGACTAAGACTGAATTCACTAGAGGACGACAAGTCAGTTATCAACTTTCAAGAAAATAATGCAGATTGATGACAGGTGGGCAATAGCAGAAGACTAACAGGATTACATGTAGTAAAATTTGTGTCGAGTCATCCTTAAAGGTTATAATAGATTCGGCATCGCTAAGGATCATTTCGGTCTTTTACGGGTGTGACACGAAAATCTCTAGTGATTTTGTTATAAGCTTTTGACTTTCAATTTTAAATTCTTTACCTTTAAAGGTAAAGAGACAAGTATATCTTCAGTTGCTTGATCAGATGGTGACTGTCAAGCGGTTCAGTGGTTAGTGTGCGCGACTGCTGAGCATGAGGTCGTGGGTTCGATCCCGCCTCGGAACATCTAATGAAAAGTTTTTTCTTTGAATAAAACTTTACACCCGGCCACACCTCTTGCTGTTGGCGCCAGCATTGCAGTAATTAGCCATGAAAAGCCTCTTAAAAACTGCCGTTCGGATTCGGCGTTAAACTGTAGGTCCCTTTCTCTTGTGCTAAAATTAGAAGCGCACAAGCTAAGAGATTGAGAAAGGCTCCGGCGTTGGCCCCTTGGGGCTGTTGCCATCTTGACAAGCCGATTTTAACTTTTTTTTTTTACCTAAATCTACTATCTACAGTCGGTTTCGATTCGTTCAACTTTCGTCATCTAATCAAGTAGCCTAGCATTTTGGAGACACTTTATATATAAATGCAAGCAGTTTTAGTTTGAAACACAAGCGTTTATATGTAAATCACTAGAGATTTCCGTGTCACACGGAGTGTGAAATCCTAGTAGAAATCCTATTAGACGCTCGAGCGTCATGTATACAAATTATCTTAGGGAATCGATTTGTATGTATGTAAAATGGCATGACACAGCCCCAAAGAGCCAAAGTCGAGCTCCCCTCAATCTCTTGGCTTGTGTGCTTCTAATTTTCGCACAAGAGAAAAGGACCTACAGTTTAATGCCGAATCCAAACGGCAGTTTGAGAGGCTTTTTTATGGCTAATTATTACAAAGCTGGCGCCAAAAGCAGAGAGAGTGACCGGGTGCGTAAGTTTATTCAAAAAAAACTTTTCATTAGATGTTCCGAGGCGGGATCGAACCCACGTCTCTTGCACAGCGGTCGCGCACACTAGCCGCTGAGCCACTCCCGATTCACGTCTTAAAACTTGTCGGAGAACCGAACCGAACTGTTTTTCTTTGTGGTTTTCGGTTCGGTTTAGCATTTCTGAAAGAAAGCCGGTTCGGTTTGCGGTTCGGCTGACCAGCTGGAATAAGCGGTTCGGTTCGGTTCAGACCCGGTTTGCATCCCTGCAAATTAGCATGCGAAAGGGCCGATTTACGATACAGCTTTTAATAGAGCTCAGACTATTATCATCAAAGTAAAATTCAAATTTAGAAGAATGTTGCACAGAGGGCGCAAGCATATAATAATCAACGTTAATTCATAAAGAATTGTGATGCATATCACATGTGGCAATGGGTAATTCACATCTTCTTAACGAATTTTAAAATCAGAGCTAACGAATACTAGATATAAAATTTTATGCAAAGCATTATAGATTCTGTTGATCTGGGTTAGGCCCATTCTAAATACATCATCAAGGAAAAGTATTTCATGAGGCTGGTGAACATTTCTCGGCACCATAGCCGCAGAATTTAAAAATTCATTATGTTTAACAAGTGTGATTTATAAAGCTCATAGTCACTGTTAGGTGGTATATAGGAAACACATATGTACAGCGGACCAAAAGTGCCCACTACCTGAACCGCAATTTGGTCCAGAAGCGAGTCATTATTTTCAAGTCGAACGCTTTCACAATGGAGGGAACGCCTGACAGCCACCAACACTCCACCTCCTTTTGTTCGTTCAGTTCTCAAGGCGTCCCTATCTTTGCGAAATACTTGATACAGGTTGGCATCGAAGTATTCCTCATTATAAAAATTTTCAAACTGATTTTAATCCTAGTAGGCAAAAGCAAAATATTGTGCTAACTCCTTACGCTCAATTTCAAGATGACTAAATTATAATTTAATAAGCTAAATTGTCAGCAAGACACAAAATGCAGACAACAAGATGACAAAAATTTGTTGAAATACATTCGCTCTAGTAGACTAGGATCAAAATTGATTTGAAAATATTCAAAATCCGAAGTCTACTCCTTATGATACGTTCGTTAAAACACGTCACTGTTAAATTTATGTATGTAATTTTGATTCTGTAAATAATATTGATATACATAAGATAAATTAGCTGTATAAAATGAATAGATATTTTTGTCTTTTTGAAGTGTTTCTATAAAGAAGCCAATATACATTTAAGAAAGTTATGAATTTTTTAGATTAGGTTGAACTAATGCCTCGTATGTCGAAAATGGGAACACCCTTTATATGCAAATGACACAAATTGGTAGAACATTTTGTGGCTTGTATTCGCATAATTGAATTAATAAGAATATCTATTGCATTTTTCATTAGTTGAAATGCCACAACTTCCGGTGGCAATTGATGTATGTGTGGTTTTAGCTAAACGGATGTTAAATGCGTTGCATTACGGGCAAGCTTAATGACATTAGGACAAACTTCAAGAGGTAGAGAGGTTGGTTTGTTTTTAACCTTAAATTTAAATTTATCGTCCAAATAAGTTGAAAAGTGAAACGAGAGTTTACAATGAAATATGTTGAATACGGCGAACAGCTGCGCCCCAGCTTCGCTTTGAGTAAAAAGTAAGTAAAAAAGTTGCTCACAAGCATATTTGTTTTACAAGCGCCCCCCACACACACACACAATACACAACTGAGCCAGAGTCTCAGAAAAAATTAACTTGAGAGTGACTTTTTACACGGTCGTGCTTGACAATAGGCTTGGCGCTGATAAGTAGGCAACACTTTAGCACGGTAAATGTATTCCATTTTTATATGTACCTGCAGATATAAATTGAGTTGTATAACATAAAATTTCACCTCTTATATTTTTTTCCACAATTTTGTCAACCTCACATAACTTTTCGTTAAGGTAGTAAGCAGTCATCTTGTCTATACGGTGACATGCGCAAATCTTTCCTTGATGTTTGACAGCTTGGCCCAAGTAAAGTAATACAATTTCCCACAATTTCTACATTCCCCAAAACAGTCGCTCAAATGCACAAACGGCCCCAGTGGCAAAAGTTCATAAACTTGGTCCATGATAAACGAGTTTGCTGTCGACGTCTGCGACTAGTCATTTGGCCCAACAAAATGCGACCCACATTAATAAGCATAAATTCTGTCTGTGGCCACCTCTTTGAGTTTGCTGTGCTGGCCGCGAGGAATCACATTAGCACAAAAGCAGCAGCTAAAGCATTTTTTAGGCATATTAATTTAATATGGCCTCCTCGACGGCTGTGAGCTTTGATTGTGTGAATATTTACACAATATGCCGCACACAGGCTGGCACCTCATTTTCCACTTAAAGTCAAGTGTAGCTCAGGCAACACGATGGTCCAATAAGGTTTGTCCCTTAAGAAAGAAAAAAAAGTGGACTAAATTATAAATTTGACACAGACCGTGTTTACCTGGTGAGGGTGGGAGAGGCAGAGAAAGGTTTGACAAGAGACCTAAAAATGCCATTGACCTTTCTTGACCTGGGACAGCTGGTTTAAGTTTATTAATTGCATTAAGGTCGTCAGGGAGTACTTACACGGTTCTTGAAAGTCCTTACATTAAGTGCTCGTTATTTAAATGAAAATACTGAAAAATTGTATTAAAAAACTTATAAATTTTATTATCAGGCGTGTTCTCAATTCAGCTACGTTTGGAAAAGTAAGCCTAACGCAATTCCTCTTCGTTTTGGTTTTGTTGTTCTCAATTCCGAATGAAATTGCTTAAGCTCAATCTACCCGACCTGATCGCTCAGCTGAGTTTTTCAGACCTGAGTGTCAAAAAACTCAGCTTAGACCTGAGTGTCAAAAAACTCAGCTGAGCAGCTTAGTTCAGCATATACAAATGTCTGAGAAGCTTAGTTGACTTAGTTGCAAAACCAGTGGTTCTTTGAGTGTTCTGCTGTGCGGTCAGTTCAATTTGAGCCGGTTCTGTTACACCTGAGCGCTCAGCTGAGTAGGCTCAGACTCCAGTTTACACGGCCTGACATATACTCAGATACAAAACTCACCTGAGAGATTGAAAAGCTCCATATAAAACTATCTGTTGCGAAAATTTTCCGTGTCGCGATTCCATAACCAGTGTCCACTCGAGGCGAAAAAGACTTCGTATTGCCACTACGTTATGTTACCCCAGTACTTACATGTAAAGAGAAGAGGTCCCCTAGGACATGCCCTGCAAAGAGTAAGTAGTGAATTGCATTGCTGGTCGATTGGGCGGTAAATACCGTGGTTACTAGTAAGTACCGAATTCTACACCCATGTGCTAGTGCATCGTACTGAAGGGCAATTACGTACCGAGTAAGTAACGTGCTGTTAATGCCTCATTTCAAATTATGAGAGAACGAATCGAATCGATCTTTCTCGCGAAAATATAATGAGAAGAAGAAGCACAAAGTGAAAACAAGCGCACCAAAAAAAGATTCGGTCAGAAAGCGGCGATTACAGGCATATTCTAAAGTTGTTAAACTTAATTTAATAATCGAAGTAAAAGTTAAGAGCGAGTTGTGGGACTTGGTAGACAAGAGACACTCGGATTGTCTACGCGGCCTGGATGTGAATCAGATGGAAGCTTAACAAAAGCGTTAAGTCATGCCGCTACATATTGAAACATTATTTATTACACCGAGCTCCAGTGGGAAAAAAAACTGGGAAATGACCTAGCGTAAGCTGTAGAGCAGGTCGCTTATAGCACATCCTCATACTTGGTTTTCCTCGGGGACCCCCAAAACCTGAAGATAAGGCCCAAAACCCGATTATTTTGATCACTTAACTTAAAAATAACTCGCGAATGGACCATCTGATATAAAATTAACTTGTTAATTCCGAAAGCGCTGAGGAGATTCTAGTATGTTTTAATCAATGATTTCAGATATGTAATGCGATGGCTGGTATTTTGTAATTTTCTTTTGAAAAATTTCTACTTTAACCCCCACTGGTTTAACTAAATTGCTCGATACTATTTTTTCTTAGCACTTACTATATTAGTCCAAATTTTTGTAGGTTTTTCCAGTTTTTTGTTAGAAAAATTGTGCTTACATGAATTTGGTTAACGTTTGCCGATGTCATTCGCTGATTTCTGAGCAAACATCGGCTATCTAGTATTCTTTTTTAATGTACTTACAGAATAACTTTTGAGTTAACATAAAAGCCCCTCAAAGTATACTTTCCGAATGTTAGGTGGGGAAATTCAAATACTATTTTTTACATACCTACAAAAACCAATATATATATACGAACTTGTTTCACGATTTCTTGACCAAGATTAACACTTCCAAATACTAGGGTTAATTTTTTAGCATTCCTTTTATTAGGTTGTAGATAGCAACCGGTGCCAAACCAAAATGCCATCCGGGCCACTTTTTTTCGAAAACGCCGCTGGTCAAACGACAACAGTGGACGGCGCGCGTTATTGGGTCATGTTAACCGGGTTTTTTCTGCCGCAATTGGACGAATTGGACTGGAGGACATGTGGTTCCAACAGGACGTAGCAACGGCACACACTGCGCGAGCCATCACCGACATTCTTAAGGCGGCGTACCCGGGTCGCCTCATCTCTCGTTTTGGCGATTTGCACTGGCCTGCAAGATCGCCCGATTTAACCGTTCCAAACTTTTTTTGTGGGGTTTTTTGAAATCCCGTGTTTACGTAACCAAGCCCGAGACCTTGGAAGCCCTCAAGGACAACATTCGACACGAGTGCGAGAATCTGCAGCCCGAAGTTCTTGCCGAAGTGATGAAAAATGCCATAAGACGAGCCCGTATGGCAATCAATTGTAACGGCGCCCATTTGGCCGATATCATATTCTCGAAATGACCAATAAAATTCTAAAGGTTCAAATAAATATAATCAAAAAACAGAATATACGTTTTTTATTTAAAAAAAAAATGAAATTTTTTATAATAAGGCGAAAATATGTTAAAGTGACAAGTACCAAAAAACAAAATCAACTGCTTCTAATAAAAAGTCTTTCAATTGGTTTGGTCATAGTCAGTAACCCTCTTCATCAAGCAAATCCCGAAAAACCCAATCAAAATTCTAAACAGCTTACAAAAGATGTCGCTTTAATGTAATCTGTGTTCTCTGACAAATCGCAATTCATTCAAATTCCTCTAAAAGGGTACAAAATATTCGTCACATGAAAGTTAACCCTCCGCAATTTTTTTATTCTAGACGCGGTTTTGAACGCCCCTCATCTGTGTCTCAATTACATTACATTCCATTATGCTGCGTTGAATTGCCATATTGTCTGGATGAAGCGACTAAGTCTACGCAGCTGCCAAGTGTCTGGGGGCTTTGCTACCTAAAAAAATAAAACCATTCACTGACGAAATTTGCACTTTTTTCAATGGTTGTGAGTTGTAGCGTAATTTGTTTAATATTATCCTTTTAAATTCCAAGTTCTGCAACCTTCTTTTCATTTTTTTTGTTTGCTGGCAAATTGCTTTGCTGCTCGTTATACAAAGAGAAAGGGGGGAAATGGCTGGTTCAGTGTCCCCTTTTATTTTTTTCCTAAATATCCGCTGGAGCCCACAATCATGCTCAACTTAATTTGATGCCAAGGGATGACTACAGCTCAGGATTTTTCATCATCCGCCAACAGTAAACAAATAAGTAAGTATAAACTCTTAATTTGTCTGGTCAAAATGTAAGATTTTGTGCTTGTACCGTTCGTTGGGTCACAAAAGGAACAAACAAGAAAAAAGAATTCTGTTTCATTTTTTTAGCTGGGTGGTGGTATATTAAAATGTAATAAATCTGTCATCAAGTTGATGGGGACAGCACTTTAAGTAAAGTCTTAAAAGGATGTACAACTAGCGGAAGGAAGTCGGTTTTGCTTTCATTCGCTGGCCTTGGGGCAAAAGCCAAATGTGTGGCTTCTAAGCCAAGGACAAGGACAAAGTTTTTATTGCTGAGCAATTGAAGTTTGCATGTTAGAGCCCCTGGAGGATGATGTTTCCATTGTTACTTAAGTGGTTACAAGTTTGTCTTTTTATGAAAAAAAATCTGATTTTTTACAGCGGTCAAGGATGTTTTGTGTACATTTATTCAATGAACTTTTTTGTGCTTTAACTGATTCATTGTGCGAATGGAATGAGGGGAAGTGAAATGTAGCAAAGAGAATGCTGTGAAAATATTCATAAGTTTTTGTGGATTTGCTTGAAACTATTTCAAGCAAAATAAAATATACTTGAAATTAAAATACATTTGTTTCTTAGGTTGAGAAAAAGTAATTAAAACGAGAAATCGAGCATCAAGTTTGAAAAAGTTTTTATGCACTTGCAAATGTTCATTAAATGATCAAACTGATCAATATTTTGCATAAGTAAAGTCATGAAAAGCCAAAAAAGCAGGCTAAAATTAAGTGTAAAATAAATTAGGCTAAGTACGATATGTTTTGAATTTCAATTTGCAAATTGGCTTGCCTTAACGTAGACTAAGGCTGGCTTTCAGCTGTTTGTAATCGAAAACTTTACAACAAGCATGCCTACTAAAATATCATGTCTCATGCGTCGTACCTTCTCCCGCTTGACAAATGAATCATCGTTAAACTAATTTGTCAAGTCACATTTGAATTACTCAGGAAAGATGCCGCTTGGTTTGTTGGCTTCCTGCTGTGGCCATCAAGTGGCACTTTAGTGACAATTTATTTCATGACAGGTGAAGACAACTTGCTTATAGTATTAAATCTTGCAGCCAAGCACTTTAAACCCTTCCGTTTACGTGCGTGCTCCCTACCAAATTGTAATCTGCATACACTCCCAAATCGAATCAATATATTTTATAGCGTTTTTTTTTTATTTTTTATTTTTGTTTTGTGCAAAGAATACAGCAAATGCTACACATGTTTTACATATGCTCCTGGGAAACTGTTCGTCTTTTGCTTTGTTTCAAATTCCGAAACTTTGCTCTTCAATTTGTGAAAATGCATGCAAATAACGAGCGACTGAAGGAATCTGTTTTACTACCTACACACACACACCTATACACATGGAGCCAGGTTGCCACGACTCGCTAGGCACTCCCTTGTCGAATGCACTGGGAAAAGTAAATTTGGATTGAGAAATTTACAAAATTTTGAAAGCTTCTGAAGAATCATAGCTACCTCAGTCAAATTGATATGTATGTTCATTAGACAGGACCTCTTGAGTATAAAATTTTGAAAGTCATAGTGTAATTCTCAAATCTTTTGCTTTTTGGTGCATAACAAAAACATTATTAAGTTTTTGTGCATCACTCATACGCGTTGATTTGACTTGAAAATTTTCCGAATTCCAGAAATTATAAATAGAGAACATTGTGCTATGAATTTCAAATGATGACAATTTATACGTATGTACTTACTAAAGTTATCAACGTGTCGTATGAGTAATTTTATTCAAAGCTTTAGGGGTAGTTTCTACCCCTGGATTGCATTTTTTAATGCCTCGCTAAAAAGTCAATCATTCAAAATCAGTACTGTGTACACTCAGAAAAAAATCCGTTCAAAATCTACCGAAGCAAGACCATTCGTTGACAACTGAAGAGTAATCCCGCTTTTTCGTGTCATTTCATGAATGCAATTTTAACACCCGTTGTTCGGTCTTCATTAACATTTAGGCAGAGACATGTTACATATTCTAAAATTTGTGTCAAGTCATTCATAAAAGCTATATCAATCCTGCATGTACCTTGTAGAAGGTCGAACGAAATGTCGTATAAGAATTGTCTGAAACGATTCAAATTCCCAAATTATTAAGTATCATTGGCTAAAGGAAAGCGATTCACATCTTAAGACTCGTTAGAGAACTGAACCGAACCGAAGCGTTTTTCTTTGTGGTTTTCTGTTCGGTTCAGCGTTTCTGAAAGGAAGCCAGTTTGGCTTGCGGTTAGGTTCACAGGCTGGAATAAGCGGTTCGGTTTAGAACCGGCTTGTACCCTGCATTTAGGTGTTGCGTTAATACCGTTTTGGGCTCAACTTGGGAACATTTTAATGTCATTTTACAAACTTTCGGGCTTCTTTCAAAAACATTTTGGTAATATTTTTAGACCACTTGGGGCTCTTTCTTTGTAATATTTTGGGAACAATTTTGGAACATCTCGGACTTATTTTGGGAACAACGCGGTCTCATTTTCCCAACAGATTGGGTTCAATTCTCGAACAATTTTGGTACATTTTTGTGAACATTTTGGTTATATTTAATGTGTGGCAAATTTTAAGCAATTTATGATATTCAAACTAGCAAGTTTAAGCCATCTAGACGTAATGGGCGTGTTCACCAGCATGATTGATCTAACATAAATCAACAATCACAAAAAAAGTGTTTGGCTGCTGGTGAAAGGTTTTTGATAGCCAACAAAACTATCCATATATTATATTGGCGGAAGTTTTGAACTTTTAAAATATGAATAACATCAAGTACAATCCCTTACATTGGATGTGACTGTCGTCAAAAACGCCGATATGGCGAAATTTCGACCTCTTCGGTGGCGACTTGGTTGTCTCTGGTTATCCCATATTGGCTACATGTAAGCGAAGTGGAGAACTCCTTGCAGATGCTCTCTATTGAAGAGTATCTTGCGGCTAGGTTTGAGGAATCAACTGGGGGCCTTCTTGCAGCTCCATGATAGACTCGGAGGAAAGCTCTCTCCCAACCGATTGGGATGAGATGCAGAGCACGAACACTCGATACCATTGTACAGTTTGCGGGAGAACCCAAGATTGTGCTGCATCGTATATACATTGCACTGGGAGCTTATATAGTGCACATGCTGCAGCAGGATTGGCCGTGTGCCATTGAGGTGATCAATACGTTCCAGCAGCCATTAAGGGCTTCTGGTATGTCGAAACGGTCACCTACTGATGAGAAGGACTTCCGTTTTGCCAACATCCATACTGCGAAAAGCAAAGACGATTCCTTGCCCATTTTGTTTCAGTTTTTACAAAAATAATTCTTTGTTTATTGCTGTCAGCTGTTTGCTATCGATAACAGTCACAAATCAAATCAATCTAACAAAGAAATACTTTGATGGATTTACATCTAACACAATCACGAAAATTAGCAATCATGATTGCTCATCACGCCCGTACACCAGCACAATCTAACAAAATTAGTCGATTTTTGGTCATCGATCTATGCTGGTGAACGCAACATTACTTTCCACATAACTTTAATAGTCAAACACAACACCACAAAGGAGGCTGATCAACTGAACAGGAGGCTTAGGAACCTCCCGGTTCAATCATTTGAGCAAAAGCAGAGGGTTCCTCATGCCAGCATTGCTATAACTGCTTGGGAATTTCAAAGCAGCATAAGTGCAATACCAACACCAGAACATCAATTGTTCATGATTTTCGAAAAACTGTTCGCTTTTTGAACGGACGCGCTTGTTTGTTGTCATGATGTGTGACCAAAGCGTGGAGATAAAAATATTACCTGGTGTTTTGCCGTGAACGTCGGGGCTTGTTTTGTGAACAAAAAACGAACGAAATGGTTCAATGAGAAGTCGGCTTGGGCTGCGTTTTAGACCGCAGTTTTTTCTTAATGAATTGAATTGGCCATCTTTGTAAGACGCTCCAACCAGTACTTCATTGATGTTATGTTTATTATTTTCAGTTTAACAAAGTTAATAGTTTAACAAAGTTCAGTGAAGCTGCTTAGTTACAACTACAACTAGCAAAGAAGAGTTTAGCCATTGTAATTTAGACATAGTTTCTTGTTTTAAAGCTAAGAAGTAGTACTTTAATTATAATTATAGAGTTAACAAAATAGTAAGATCCTCCATAAAACGTGTCTAAAAAGGATCAACCTAGGCATTCAAATTAATATAAATTTAGCCGTAATGGACCATTTCTGAAAACAGACGAAATTCATCTAGATCAGCGATGTCCAAAATTTGAAAAGGCAGCCACGCGTGGTTGGCAAGCCAAATTCTGCCGGCGTTGCAGCGGAGACATATACTATATATAGAGAGAGAATATGTGTATTCTATAAATAGAACGCTCGGCAGCTTGTTTTCGTACGATGCGCGTGTTCGGCTGCATTTGTTTTCACGACTCATGTGTTCGGCTGAAGCTCAAAAGTCAAACGCGCAGACATTGGCTATGCCGCATTCAATGAGGAAAGACCATAAAGCGTATGATTTTTACACTACACCGAAAAAAATGTTTGATCTCAATTGGGAAAATGAAGTATTTTTCATTAAGAATATGGATGGTTACGCTCAATGTTTATTGTGCCATTACGTTGCACGTCGCTTTACCTTTGATGTTTTTAAAAGGCACTACCAACTTTGCCACGGGGGTTATAATGAAATAAAGGGGAGGGAGAGAGATTTAAATATTTTAGAGTTGCAGGCAAGACATTTTTTAATGTTTATAGCTGACAAGGAAGAATTCATCCAACCTGACAACAATAAAATTGATAAAACTTCGCTAAACTTAGCATCTTATACAGTTGCTTTAGGTCTTGCCAGACAATGTCGCCCATTTAGTGATACAATACAAATATGCTGCGCATCGATATAATTTGTTTTATGTTTGAGTCGCACGCATTTTATTTTTTCAGTGTGAAGCAGTAAAACGTCACATTGCCTTCGTGTTTCGCTGCTTCGCACACAAGCAAACGCTTTCATTGTGTGAGTTTGGACACCACTGATCTAGATCCAACATGAACTCTTTCTTATACTGAAAAAACATTTAATTTTGATGCCTTGTGTAGTTATAATGCGCATGTTTTTGCTACTCCCTACAGTTATATTCGGCATCTAGGAGGCCACCACCAACATTGCTTACCAAAATTAGCTAGTTAATTTAAATAAGGTGTCGCTTTTCTCAGTGTAGTCACAGTTGCAAACTGTTTTGGCAGTAGCCGATTCACATCGATTCACCTAGCCTGGCAGATGAGTTTGGTTGCTTGATTAGATGCTTAGCCGGCGGGGTATTTGATAAATGGTGCCAGTTTAAAAGAAAATATTCTCATGTGTGTGGCATTACGATGATTTAGGAGTTCAAAGTTCAACAGCAACAAGTGCGACAACAGTAACACAAGTCACGTAGACGCATAATTAACACTGGAGCCAGAGGGGGGCGCTCGATTTAGCTTGTAAGTCCTTTTTTATGCTAGCGCATTTTGAAAAATTAACTGCTCCATAAGGCGATACCTTCGTATTTCATCGACACATGCCAAGGTGGCAACAGCAATAACAAAAAGTTTGCTAGTTGATTTGCAGCTCCTTTTTTACGACCAGCTGTCTAATGTTGCAAAATGGAAAACCAAAAAAAAAAGAAGAGAATGAAAAGTAAGGAAAACTTTATGCTTTATGGAAATTTAACTTGCCCTAATGAGCCGGCAGCAGAAGCAAACAACAAAATACACACAGCCGTTGCCATTTTGGCCATAGTCGCATATTTTAATAAAGTTTTTGGCATTATAAAACTTATGTTTGCATTTTATTAGTCATAAATTCAAGGTATTCGAAGTGACACCTGAGCCCAATGAAATTTTATGTCACGACCACGGATGAAGAAACATGTAAAATAAAGTAATTTTTGCATTTGGCCCATGCTGGAAATGTAGTTAGCTGAAATATCAGCTAAAATTTCAACAAAGCAAACGCAAATCCAATTTAAGGCCCGCAGCAACCCCAATGGTATGCAGCGGAGTTTGATGGCCTACAAGCCAGACGCTAATTGTTGCAAAAAAAAAAACCACTCATGCATAAAGTGCACAGGACCAAATTAATAATGAAAACATCCCGTGCTCTTGGATACACACAGTAGATATTGGATATGCCAAATGGAAGGGCCAGGAAGGGTTAACAGATGTTAATTAGAGGGCATTGAATCTCTGCTCTTAGGACGCCATTTCAGTTAGGAAGTTGAAACTTTTGTTAAGATGTTATAAATGTAGAAGTAAAAGATAGCTGATACCAAAGATTTAATCACTTAGGGTATTCACTAGCTCTCGTAAAATGGTAAAGCGTAAATTTACCACACACGAGCTACCCCTTTTGATTTACTGTAGTAAGTTTCAGGGCCAAATTTGTTTGTAAAAGCCTGCCGTAATTTTGGCCGATCTAATTTATACCAAAACTGTCATCTTTTTGTATGGCGGAGGCACACTTTACCTGCTGCCTTAAGACAACTTTCAGCAAAGGCAGCCTTTATGCCCTAGTGTAAACTGGCTATAAGCCAGATTTTTAGACGAGCTATTATTTGAGTGCCAAAACTTGACTAGTGAATATAAGACAAAATAAAAATGCCAAGACAAAGGGTGCAACAAGCTGTGAATAAGTGAAAAATTTACTTGGGCGTTAAAAAAATAGAATGCAAAATAGCTGAATCAATAAGAATAATAAAGACAATGTTTGGAGTAGGTGATGCCGGCCGTGCTGTTCCTGAAGGTATCCCTACAAAAAGATGGCCTGGTTAACGCGACGCAAGGGCGACACATCCATCATGAATCATCTCGAGCGAGCGCTTGACAGTGCGACAGGAACTCAGTTTCTTCCCATTGTTGCGTTCATTCAACATCAGCGTGCAGGTCAGCCTATCCACAATGGGGCACTGGGCCTTGCGGAAACGCTTGGCGTGATAACATTCTTCCAGCGCTTTGCATTGCCTTCCAGTTTTCTTTTTTATAATTTACAGTTGGCTGGTGTGACCGCATATTTTTAAGACAAAAATCTCGAAGTGGCTCGATACTAAGTATTTTTAACCGATTCTTAGAAAAATTGTACAACATTTACGACTGATTTTTTAAACATACCCTAAGGCATGTTAAATGTCGTAATTTTTTCTCATGTGTTTTGTTGTTGCTTCGTAAGCTTTTGGATTTAAATTTTTACGCTTTGCCATTTGACGAGAGCCCGTGAATACCATCATTATATATTTTGGTTTTGAATATAAATTCTGGTTTTCAAGGTGAGCCAAGTCTTAAAGTAAAGAATAAATTTACTTTACATATTTGGACGTCTGGTCACTCTGTCTTAAAAACTCAAACCAAACAATAGAAATTAGTCACCATGGACAAAGCTTTGTTCTAGGGTATCTTTAAACTTGTTTAGAATTTGATTGTTAAGAGAACATCATAATTATGGTTATTTCTTAATAACTGTCAATGTAAATTTTAGACGCTATATCATGATAGTTAACCCTGATAGAACATTATATATAAATCAAGGCTACAAACCTCTTTTCCGCTCTTTTCTCTTTTCCAGACTTTTGACTGGAAGACCAAATCGAGAAATTTTGTCTTTCCGACAGATTTCTTTAGCTACGCTTTTGACTTGGCAAAGTCAGCTGCTTTTGTCTTTGCAGGAGATGGGAAACGGTGACCAAATCAGTGACAAAAACAGTGACCAAAACAATGTCCAAACAGTGACCAAAGCAGTGACCATAACAGTGACCTAACAGTGACCAAACAGTGGACAAAACAGTAAGCAAATAGTGAAGAAAACACTGACCAAAACAGTGAACAAAGCAGTAAGCAAAACAGTGACCAAACAGTGGCCAAAACAGTGACCAAAACAGATACCAAAACAGAGACCAATACAGTTACCAAAACGGTGATCAAAACCCAGACCACTACAATGACCAAAACGATGCCCCAAATAGCGACTATATTGTGACAGAGTTTAAGAAGGGACGAATTCCGTTCAAATAGTATCGGTCACAGCCAGAGCTCGCAAAAAACTCTTAACACTTTCAACGTGTCGGCAAAAAACAGTTTGGTTACGGACCCAACGAAAACAGGGAGCAAAAGACAGTTTCAGTTCTGTTTTTGCTCAATTCTGCTGCTCTCAGAGCAAGTACCTTTTTTTTCGTCCCTGCTTCTCTCCTGTCTTTCACTTCCACTGTTTTTTTGCGTATGTATGCGTGGCTGTGTGTTGCGCTCATGTTTATCTTTGTATAACGAGGGTGCTATAAGATAAAGTCATCCGATCCTGTCGGTTTCGACATATTAGCAGTTTGCTGTAAAAAGAAAACTGTGCAAAATTTCAGCTCGATTGTGTCTTAAAGAATCTTTAAAGAAAACCAGATTTAACCGTTTGAAGAAAAAAGAAGTTTTCAAAATGTTGTACATAAAAGTGGCCGAAGAAGTAGACTGTAATGTCCAGAATCTACAATTATTGTAAGTCATATAATAAAAAAAAGAAAAAAAAGCACTAAAAATGTCACAAATAAAATATTAAAATCCAAGTCAGAAGAAGAAACCTTCCACATGGGAAGGCGCTGTGCGACTGACTGTTTTCAAACAGAGAACTGGTACGCCAAGAAGAGGCAGCCCATGGTATAATTAATAATGGAGTGTCATCAGAAATTCACCATGCAAGAGAGGTACCAGCTCATATAAACATGTGAGAGCAAAAGGGATGGCATGATTGCTTTCAGTTTTCTTTTCACCTTAGCCATGCAGTTGTGGTGTGTTTTTATTTTTCCAAGGCCTGCTAAGTCAAAAAGCCAGCACAATGCAACGCAACGCCTGCTATTCCATCAAAAAAAAGAAAGAATATAACTTTTTCCTATATATGGTATTTATACTTTGTACCAGAGGTACACAGATTATATTAAGTTTGTGCAAATGTAACAGCCTGAAGGAAGGCTACCTGACCCTATAAAGTATATATTCTTGATCTGCATCAACTGCTGAGTCGATTAAGCCATTTCCGTCTGTCCGTCCGTCCGTCCATCCGTCTGTCCGTCTGTCAAAATGAGCAAACAGATCCCAGAGATGGTAAGTCATTCGACATTTATGGGACATTTGCTTCTCATACTTCGCAGAACAAGTTTATTTTCCATTTTTGCCACGCCCCCTCCCGCCCCCGCCAATTGGAAATAATGTCATATCTCCCACAGTTTTATAGTTTTATCAGGGGCGCCCATGCCCATTACGCGAGACACGCGCGTGTTGTTGTTCTACGCAAAGGAATAGCCTGCGCGTACACATTTTGCGCACGCCATAAGCCAGCAAAAAGCAAAAAAACTTATCCGTGTCTATGTTTGTTGTGCCGCGCTCTGACCTGCACAACAACTTCGTGTCTCTATTCTCCCTCTCTCCGATGACTCGAACACAACAACAAAATGCTTATGAACGCGGCCGAACGCGAGCACACACACACAATCAAAAATCGGTTCTCCCTCTCTATCTCATTTTGTTGTTATTGCTTGAAATATATTTGGTGTATGTGTATTGGTTTTTACGCGCTGGTAAGCTCGTTCTGGGCACCCCTGGTTTTATAGTCGAGTTATAATTAAAAAAAAACATTTATGGGCAGCACCGGTCGCAACGGTGATGGGCAGCACTTCACATTTAGAATAAGGAAACCGACTCCGTAGTAAAGTCTACAGTAGGCTCATTCGCGCTAGGCAAGTCATCATACTGCAGATCAAACCAAGGCACGTCATTGGCTTCTATGTTCGATTACAGCATGCTCCCATAGTCGTCTCATTTCTGGGTCTGCTGGTACCCGAATTAGTTCAAATTTGCAAAGGTTCCCAAGTTTAATTTATCTTCTTTGTGGCTGATTTTGACAAAACTTTATTGTGTTAATTGGATGTTTGGATGTTTGAATATTTTTCTTAATTACACGCCAATTAACTTTTCAACATCCTCTTACTCTTCAAACACCCTTAACTCCGACGCATAGAACATAACCATAACCTTGGATTAGGCTCAACGATGAGAGTTCACCTAGAGTATTTTTATCAACCACAAAGAAGTCTATTTAAAACTGAGTACCTTTACACCGGAAAATAGTCTGTAGAAAAATTAGAAATACTTTATACAACACTAGACTCCTAATAGTATATTTGATATTCGGGTGTGTTCCGGTTTTCGACTCGATTTACGTGTAAACGTTAATGTTTCGCGTTTAAGTAGTATTAATTTGTATGTAAGTAACAAGGCTATCAGTGGTTACTAGATCTCGTCGTAATTTTCTCTCGAATTGAATTCACTTGGCATTGAGCAATCGATTTCAATTGCTCAAACGAATTAGAGCCTTTTTATACCAGATCTAGTAACCGTAGGCATATCTTTCACCTTCTTTACAACGTTATTGAATTTGGATGCAAAATGTTCACGTTTACACGAAAATCGACTCGAAAACCGGAACAGGGCCCATAGTATTATGATGTAGAGTAGTCTGCCTCTTTTTGGGGTACCAGTTGAACGTTGATAAAAATAGGGGAAGCTAACTTCCGCTTCACCAAAGGTTTTGTATACCCTTGCAGCCTCCATTGAAAACGAAAAAGGTTTTCTAATTAAGACTACTTTTCGGACTCTACTTTTCTATGACAGCTATACTATATAGATGTCCGATTTCGACCAAACTTAGTGGAATCAAGAATTACGAAGTTTGGAGGCGTTTCCAAGGAACACGAAAAAGTTTTTCTCACTAAAACTAGTTTTTCGACCCCTATGACTGCTGTATGCTATAGTCAACCGATCCGGCCGGTTCCGTCAAATGTGCAGCGAATTTGCACCAAAAGACTTCGTGCGAAGTTTGGTGAGAATACACTCAGAAAAGAATTCGTTGTTAGGTTTACTTAAATTGAGAACGAAACATACTAAAATCGAAAAACAAGTGCTATTATTATTGAAATAAGATCATATGTTCTTGAATCAAGAACATTTTGTACTTACAGGAAGTTCAAGCACAAAATATGCTAGATTTAGTACAAAATTGACTTATAATGCTAGCTCCGAAAAGTGTGCAACGTAAAATATAAATTATTTTTAAGCGAGTCTGTTCTTAAATTTCCCAACTGATTTAAGCTCTTTTGTTATGGAGTGAGGGTTAATTTGTGACCTACAGTAGTTCTACCAAAAAGGTTTATTCATCGCCCTTGGATATTTCCGGCCTTCTTTGGTTTGGTTCTTTGGGCTCAAACCAAGAACATTTTGTACTTGTTTAAAATTCTCTTTTTTTCTTTCTGTAATGTATTTGGGCTGACATTAGAAATTACTGGAATTTGAGTAAGAATATTTTGTACTTTTTTGAGAGTTAATCGGGCTTGACTTAAGGCCAATACAACCTAAAAGAACGATCAAAAATATTTAAAAATAATTCGAAATGTACTTCATATATCCCGAAATAGTCTTAAAACAAGTATTTTGGGATGGAAAAAATCGTACGTGATTCAAAAATTTTGTCCCTGGATCAAGTATTTTCGTACTTACTTTTTTCTGAGTGTAGCTTTAAAACTGACGGAGGAGATTGCATAGAAACAGACGGACAGACAGAGGGACAGGGCTAAATCAACGCAGCTGGTCATGCTGATCAAGAATATATATACGTTATGTGGTCGGAGATGCTTCCTTCAATGCGTTATAAACATCCGGTAACAAAAGGTTCAGGTAATAACACAATGACAAAGTGGAAAATCATTTATACGATAGCCAGTGTCAACCAAGCGTTATGCCGAACTGGCAAAAAAATAAATACAATTAAAACGGTTTCGGCTGAAACAGAATTCTAATGAAAGGGTCATTGGATTATTTATTCATAACTTGAAGTGTGGGCAACATGATTTACGCTTGGTAGAGGATTATTAAAACAAAGAGATAAAATCAAATCGAAATAGACTTACTGTTTTAGCTGGCTGTAAAAATAAGTAGAAATTGGCAACTAAAATTTAATTCAAGCAAATTCGTGGTGTTCTATTTATATTTCGGAAATTACAAATAACAAAAAAGAAAGTCGGTCAAGCCTGACTATAGTATACTCTGTACCTGTGAAGTGTTGCCCATCACCGTTGCGACCGGTGCTGCCCTGTAGTAGTTCCAATGCACGTCCTGGAGTCCGTAGTTTCGGTTCAAAGAGAGTATAGGCGCACGTTTGGCGGCGATCCTCCGACCAGATGGACTATAATGAGACTTGTTAACAATTTTGCCGAGCGTGGGACAGTCAAAGAAGGCCTTACCATCGAATCCCTACAGTTCGAAAGGAGGAAACAATCGCTGCGCTAGCTGCAGCCATACAAAACAATCCAAGAGTTTCGACAAGGAACTTATCTGCTCAAATGGGTATAAGAAGACAGTCACCTGTTGAACTGTCTTTTTATGTCTGACGAGGCCCATTTCGACTTAAACGGCAACATAAACAAACAAAATTGTCGAATATGGAGTGCTTCCAACCCACAGATACTCCATGAGACGGAATTGCATCCACTTCGTGTCACAGTGTCGTGTGCAGTTTCATCACAATGCTTCGAAGAAAACGGTCAAACCGTTACTGTTACTGGAGACCGTTACTTGAGCATGTTGAGAGAGTTTTTCTATCCACAATTACGCCGAAAGAAAATTCCTATCAAGTCTGTGTGGTTTTAGCAAGTTGGTGCAACTCCTCACATAGCCCAGCCTGTTATGACAGAACTGCGACGAAAATTTCCCATTAAGCTGATATCCAGAAACTCCCATTCCGTTGGCCCCCCAGGTCGCCCGACCTTACTGCACCTGACTTTTTCTTTTGGGGTTATTGCAAACAGGAAGTCTACAAAACAAAACCGACAAATTTGAATGAACTAAAGCAATCCATTCGAGCAACAAAACACATGCTTCAACGAGCAGGGGGGCATTTAAATTCAATTATTTTTAGATCTAATTAAGCTTTATTTAATAAAATTGAATGAGCTTTAACATGAAAAAAAGAAAAATGAATTCCATACACTGAAAAAAAAAGTTATTTGACGCTGATCAAGAACAAATATACTCTCTGGGGTCGGAAATGTTTCCTTCTCCCTGTTACATACCTACATTTACACAACTTCATGATCCCCCCTTTTCCCAATTTTAATGAGAACAGGGCTTAAAAACGAATCCACATAATGGAAATGCCCATAGTTATACAGTATTAAGCTCAAGACCGAGTACAATGTGAGCCTGAGCTAAGCCTTTGAATATTTGCGAATGTGTACTGTACCTTCATTTAATTGGTCGATACATTCATTTTTCATTTTTTTTCTATGCATCACATCCAGCCAAATGACGTGGCACTTAAAACCGGCAGCAGGACGCGCAACAGGATATCCTGTGGAAAATTAAATTTTCAGCAGTGCCTGGCAGGAGCTCGGGTCATCAATCAAAAATGATGCGTTGCCCCCTTGTTAGGCTGTCAGATTTTTTGGAAATTTTGTTTTTAAATTTTGCAGGAAATCTTCAACGTTATCATTTGAGTGGTGAAAAGCGGGATAAGGCGAAGGCGAAGCCAGGGATTAATGTAGATTAAATATGGGTCATCAGCAGGGCAATAAAATGACAAGGACAATGACAATGACCGAGAGAGCTGCTCATCATAACGATTATGAATGGTTTCACACAGAACTTGGGTGTGGTTAAGTCAATGATTGATTAAACTTGCAGTTTTTGTGTTTAACTGAGAATGAATGAAAAAAAAGCGAGATATTGTATAACAATTTCTTGCTTACTTAAGGCATACTTGGCCATAGTCAAGCAAGCAGCGGCAGCCGTCTGGTGTGAAATGAGTTGAGACATTTGTACCAAAAAGCTACCTCAAAAAAAAAAAAAATGCTCAACAATTGAGCACGTGCCGCTATCATTTCACACGGCATTGTTTACGAATTTGCGTATAAAAACACAGAGAGCGCAAAATTCTAGACATAAGCAAGGCGCAGGCGTTAGATTAAGTAAGGCAGGCAGCACGGCAACACTGCCATCAACTAAACGGGTCAAATTTTTCAAATAAAAAATGTTTAAACAAGATTTACAACTATTATTGGGATAGAATATTTCACAAAATTAACACTTAAAATCAAGAAAATTGCTACCTTTTTAATCAACTATTTAGGCAACATGGCACATGTGTATGTAAGTACAAATTTAGGTCCAAATCGTAGGCATTTCCTGACCTTCGTAGCTACTGAATGGCCAGCCTCAGCCATGCCGCCAGTTCTGTGCGTTCAGTTCAACGGCAACTTCGCGCGCGAACAGTTCGAAAAGTTCGCTTCGCTTCCCTTCGCTGGTGGCAAAATTGATACCAAATATTCAAGAAAAATGCTGGCTAAAACAACACCTAGATCATAAATGCCGGCGGCAATATATATTTTTGCCTAATTGAATTTTATGCTCGTAAATTAAAAACACAAATTGAATTACAATAAATTAGAAATTTTATGCGAAAAAAAATTGAATTTCGCACAAGTGTTTTAAATAAACAAAATAACAAAAATAATTGAAAACAAATAAGCAGAAAAATAAAACAAAGTGTGAAATTGCTGATTTATTTACATCGTACTGAAAAAATATACAAAAACATTCACTTTTCAGGTAAGGATGGAAAGTTGAAATTGTTCTTCAGAATCCAAGTTAATTTTGCTAAAAAAAAAATTATTCAATTCAATTTCTACTTATTTTTAATCCGGCGAACTCAACATCTTTACATTTGCACTAGTTTTGTAGAATGTGAATTTCTCAAGTGTTCAGTTTATTCTTTTGAATTTCTTCAGAATTTGTGATTACCTCTGCTTAAAGGGGGTATTTCTGTTTGGAAGGCTGATTTTTGACCTTTTTTTACAAAAAATCTTATTTGAGAACGGAAATAGTTATTTAAATTCTGTTTTTATTTATTGTATTAAGAAAATATTGAATGTAATAAAAAAAATTTTTTTTTCCTTTGTACGAGAGCTGTTCAAAAAGTTGTCCGCCTTCAAAGTTGGACGTCGAAAAAAAAGGTATGCTGCTGGCGGCACGGATAACTCTACTTCGGATCATCTGAAATGGAAAAGTACGGCGTTAGATTCAGTAGAAATGTAATTCGGGCTCCTATTTCAATCATAATTTTGAGATTTTTTTTTACAAAATGGCGGCCATTGAAAAATGAAAAATCGATTTTGGGCAATTTTTTTTTGTAGTTTAGTGTAAAAAAAAAATTGTAAAAAAATCTTTAAAATTATGATTGAAATAGGGGTTATAATGGTGACAATTCTGCGTCGATTGCACATTGTTTCATCAAAATCGGTTCAGAACTACGGGCGCAATCAGTGCCGCCAGCTCGTAAAACGTGGTTTTGAGATAAACGCGTTTAAAAATTGCAATTGCTAGGCAAATTGGGTCACTTTGGGTCATTAAAAGGGCTATATCTTTTAAAGTATTTCGAATTTCAAAAAATCCTTTTAGGACGATATTCTCAAATATTATTTAAATACGAAAAAAAAATTTAAATAAAAAGTTTAGGGAAACTTTTATTTATTATAATAAACAATAAAAAAAAAAAAAAATTAAATCAATTGAGGCTTGAAATAATTAACTCATGCTCATGCTCAACCACTGAGCTGTATAAAAATAAGGTTCGCTAATATTTAATGGATGTAATATAATTGGCTTAAGAAACTAATACAAGACATACCCATAAGCAGAAATTAAAGCTTGAATGCACAAGCATAAAAGATTATATTCTCAGTGGATGTCGCTTAAACTTATAAACATAAAAGGAGTGAAATGAGACGGGTGTTGACTAAAAGGTTGGAGAAAAACAATTTTCTATTCTATCTACTTGCACAGTCTGTCAGAGTCATTTAACGCACTATAGCATAAAGTTGCCATGTGAACGATCGGTCGAAAAACTAGTTTTATAGAGAAAAACGTTTTTGTTTTCAATTGAAACGTCTCCTATCTCGTATTTATTGGCAGTGTTTAGAGATGTACAATTTTTATTAACTGAGCAATAAGTTTTTTTCAAAACCTAAAAAATTTGTTGCTACTTAAACTGCTGCTTCGTAAATCTCACAAGTCAGTGTCAAAGCAAAATAAAAAAAAAAAAACAACAGTTGTAAAACAGGAAAGCAGATCAGCAGTCAATGCTTTGCAAGTTTTTCATTTGATTGACTGAGTGTCACCGAATGTTCGACACTCGACAGTATGTGCTTTGTAAGTTTTTCATTTGATTCGGTTGCAACTTGGTAAAATAGCTATTGTAAGGGCCAAATTTCAAATCTTCTCAATTACAATTTACTCTGCTATGTGGCAATATGGCTCATTCTATCGGATGAGAAATCTGCCCGAAAATGTTAATGAAACCAAAAATTCGTGCGAGGACCTCCTTTAAGAAAAATATTTATTTAGAACCACATAATTCTTTAGAAATTTATTTCCCAGACAAAAATTTACCATGATTGTGATAACACTAAACCGCTGTAATAAACCATGGATGACCAATGGTGGCTGTTTAACCTTGAACATGTGATTTCGAATACGGATTTCAAATAGTATTTAGGAACATATTATTACAGTTAAAAACAGCATATAAACATAAATGGTGATGTAATAATGTAAAGTATAAATAGCCTAAGGGACAAGTATCAGGATGCACTTGACACCACACTTGAAAAGTCCCATATAGTGGGTACGCTAAAATACGCAATGCCAAAATGTGATTGTTTGAGTCGACCGCTGAACTAGAAGAACTCTAAGAAGGTGTATACTCCAAGGCTTCAAACTTCTAAAAATTAGCATCAAAAAAACTTAAGTGCGGTCAGTGGACCGGCTTCAACGTTTGTCGAACCTAAAAAAAACTATTTAACCTCTATCTTAGGCTTATTTAAGCAAAAGGTCATACTTTTTATTAAGCGGGATTTGAATTTAATAAGGGTTTTTAAATAAAAAATGATTTTAATGGTAGAACATGTTTTTTTTTAGCGACAATGCCAGGCTTCCTTCTTGCGCTGAACCAAAAGCTTGGCATAGTCGGCGGCAGCCGGCAATACGGCATCACTTGCGCTGCAGGGGAGTGATCAGATTTTGGGGCCTTTTTTCTTTTCCTTGGCCGGCTGGGGGTTACGAACCAGAATCCGGCACACACTAACCTCGCTCAGGTTATGAGGCACGCTTGGGGCCCACTGTTTCCCTGTCCTTCTTCGGTGCCATTGTGCCAAAAATTAAAAAAATATTAAATCAATCTGAAATAATTTAAAACCGACAGAGCAGTCGCCTACTTTTTGTTTCGAATTACGATAGATAGCCTTAGAAAAAAAAACATTTAAAGCACTGACTGTCGAGGATCGACACTCAGTCAATCAAATGAATAGCATTGACTGCTGATCTGCTTTCCTGTTTTGCATCTGTTGTTTTTTATACACTTGAAAAGTGTATTATAATTTTGCCCAGAAGTTTGGAACGCATAGAAGAAATCATCTCCGACCACATAAAGTATATATATTCTTGATCAGCATGACGAGCTGAGTCGATTGAGCTTTGTCCATCCGTCTGTCCGTCTGTCTGTTTCTACGTAAACTAGTCCCTCAGTTTTGAAGTTCTCGAACAGAAATTTTGCACAGAGTGATCTTTTAGCTGCACACTGCACATATGTCATACAAATTTTTTTTTTGTTTTTTATTTAATTTTCCGATGACACAAGTCAGTGAAAACTAAAGTTTCAGGAGTATTTAAACTTCGGTACAGACGAAGTTAGCTTTGCTTTCTCGTCTTATTTTGCTATGACACTGAATTGTGCGATTAAAAATGCAGCAGTTTATGTAGGGTATTAGTGAGAAAACTTTATATTGATGATATAGCGAATATCCTAACAGGTGGTGTTACCATTAGCATACAGGCAGTGTAAACTGACGGTATGTGCATACTAGCGGAAAGATCTCAAATGCTGCAAAAATATGCTATATGTGCTAGGAAGCTATTTTGGGCAATGGGTTCTGCAAGTAAACACAGAAAAATCCATGGTCATGTCCATTGGTCGCAAGTAGAAGCAGGCTAAGTGATGAGGAGTGTTTGCACATAAGTGGAGGAGCGATAGACAAAGGGTCTTCTTGATAATCATGAAGTTCCCGCAACTCGTTAAAGGAAAACTTGGAAAAGCAAAGCTCCAGTTACATATGTTGTAAAAGCTTACTTTGATCACAATCTTCCCCTACATCCCCTGCATCTTCCCCTACATACACATTATATATAGAATTATATGTCAATGCTACGAAAAGTAAAACGATGTTTGTTGGTCTTAAAACATAATAATTTTCTTTTTTCTTGAAATCGTATATAAGTTTTCGCTTAAAGTGAGAGCATATTTCTCTAGCTGTCACAGTTTGTGCTCACTTTGAGTGCAATACCCTCAGTGTTTTCTCTCTGTGTATGCTTGGATGCAATTGCCTGACAACAAAAATTTACTTTGCTCTTCAACTCAAAGTGTTGTGTGTGTTGAGTACTTAATACTCTTAGAAGTTTCCAGCAAAAGGTCCGAAGTCTTCGGCGTAACCGGAAATTATAATTAATTGACAGATGGCAACTTTTTCCTTTGTACAACTTTTTCAAATCTTTTCACTAATTTCAGCGAAGTTTAACAAAGTTGATCCAACTGATTAAACAAAATTTGGCACTTCAAAATTTGCCAAACTTAAGCATCAAGTTGTAAGCAGAACATTCACATCTATGGTTAACCAGTCATTAGCGTGCTTAATTGCCTTCAATTTTGTTTGCTTCTTATCAAAGTAATGGAGTGCAAAATATTGTGTATAAGTAAAGAATAAAGTAATAAAGAAACAAACAAAATGTATACTAGCGTAAAAGAGATGCGGAGGGGAATAAACTTGAAGATAAGAAGGCAATTAAAATTTTTTTGTATTGAAAATTCTATGGAGAAAATCACATTGAAAATATTTGTAATCTGTAAATGTGCAAGCAATTAAATATTTTAATCTTAAATCAAAGTTGCAAACCCCTTTGTATCGGTTGAGCTTTAAGTTAATACTTAAAATTCCAAAACTATGCAATGGTAAAAAGCTTTGTTCTAAAAATAATCAAAACTTCTTTCTATAAATGTCAACCCATGCAAAGTTTCATTTCATACTCCCTTCAAATTTAAACCAAGTTTCTTCGAAAAAAAATTAATTTAACACTTGAGTTAGCTCTTGGGCGGAACTCCATGGTATAAGCATTTTAAGGTGTCATGTCTCTTTAGTTTTGGTGCATACTAAGCTTAAGGGGGAGCTCCTGAAAGCCATATTATTAAAGTTAAGGTGCTGATTTTTGGTCAAATTATACATAATATGATACTCAGCTGGTTTTTCAAATCTAGATCTTATAAGGAAAACAAAGGCTTAAGTAACGGTGATTTGGTCTATGTTGCATCTTTTCTAGTACATGGTACAGTTGTATGTAGCAGCTTCGGTTCATGTCCTTACTAAGTGATAAGTAAAGAAGCTTTGGTTTATGTCCGTGCTAAGTGATTAGTAAAGTAGATTTTATTTATATGAATGAATCTGTGCAGTGGGACATGGCAATGGAACTACTAGAGGGCAGCCCCGGTCGCAACAATGATGGGCAGCACTTCACAGGTACAGAGTATACTATAGTCGGGCTTGACCGACTTTCTTTCTTGTTATTTGTAATTTCCGAAATATAAATAGAGCTCCACAAATTTGCTTGAATTAAATTTTAGTTGCCAATTTCTACTTATTTTTACAGCCAGCTAAAACAGTAAGTCTAACTCGAATTGATTTTATCTCTTTGTTTTAATATTCCTCTACCAAGCGTAAATCATGTTGCCCACACTTCAAGCTATGAAAAAATGAACCAATGACCCTTTCAATAGAATTCTGTTTCAGCCGAAACCGTTTTTATTGAATTTATTTTTTTTGCCAATTCAGCTTAACGCTTGGTTGACAAATGAAGTACCACTTTTTTCATTGAGTTCTTTGTTTAGACGATTTGATTTACCATTAGGGAAAAAAATGCGCGAAAAACTTATGATTGTTTTGATTTAAAATGGTGGAATAATTTTATTTTGATTATTTCGGTTAAACAAATATATTTATGAACCAAAATAAGTTCATTAAGATAACTTTTGAAATATTTATTACATTGAAGTATTTTTTATTAAAAAATGTTGTAAAACGATTGTATTTTAAGGCAGTAAACTTTTTATTGATTATTTAGGTATTATTAAAAGCAAACTTATCTGTCTCTACATTGGCATACTTTTAACTACTTGTGTATACGAAGAATAGTGACGAAAATATTATTTAATCATTTTGTAAAACTAAAAATAAGGAATGTTCTTTTGCTAAGTTTGTTGGGTTGTTTTGTCCATTGTGGTTCATGTGAATAAAAATATTTTTATTTACAATTACAATTAAGTTAAGGATTAGTGGCAGAGTTGTCGCTTTCTAAAGAAGCATTTTAAGTTGTTGGAAGTTGTTCGGTACTACTCCCAATCCCACGTTTTCTAAGGGACACCTGCTTATTTTTCATTGTGCTCTGACCAATACTATTTGACCGAAAATCGTGATTTCTTTGGTCACTGTCTTGGTGGCTGTTTGGTCACTGTTTAGGTCACCGCTTAGGTCACTGTTTCGGTCATTGCTTAGGTTACTGGTTTGATCACTGTTTTGATCACTTTTTAATTCACTGTTTTTGTCACTGTTTAGGTCACTGTTTCGGTCACTCTTTCGGTCACTGTTTTGGTCACTGTTTAGTCACTGTTTTGGTCACTGTTTAGTCACTGTCTCGATCACTGTATTGGTCACTGATTCGATCACTGTTTCGGTTACCGCTTATCCACCACCACCACCCACACTGAACCAAAAAATTTATCCATTCGGGATCAACACTATCCAAAAAGCGATTAATAATGGGTTGCTCTCGAAATGGCTTAAATTGAACCCGGTGATCAACACTTTGATCCCGGTTTTTATACCCTTGCAGAGGGTATTATAAAATTGTCCGGATGTTTGTAACGCATTAAAGGAAGCATCTCCGACCACATAAAGTATATATATTCTTGATCAGCATGACGAGCTGAGTTCATTTAGCCATGTCCGTCTGTCCGTCCCTCCGTCTGTCCGTCTGTCTGTTTCTATGCTATCTCCTTTTTAGTGAGAAAAACTTTTTTGTTGTTAATGGAAACGCCTCCAAAGTACGTATTTCTTAGTTTACTATCCTTTCCCATGATTTCACTAAGTTTGGTCGAAATCGGATGACTAAAGCATATAGCTGCCATAGGAACGATCGGTCGAAAAACTAGTTCTAGTGAGAAAAACTTTCTTGTTTTTAATGAAAAGGTCCTTATCATTGGCATTTACTTATTTTATCTACTTTTACACAATTCTACAAAGTTTGGTCAAAATCGGATGACTATAGCATATAGCTCCCATAGGAACGATCGGTCGAAAAACTAGTTCGAGTGAGGAAAACTTTTTTGTTTCTAATGAAAACGTCCTTTTTATTGGCATACACTTATTTTATATACTTTGGACACATTTCTAGAAAGTTTTATCAAAATCGGATGACTATATCATATAGCTGCAGTATGAATGATCGGTCAAAAAAGAAGTTCTAGTGAGAAAAACTTTTTGTTTTAAATGGGATCGCCTCCAAATTTCGCAATTAACAGTGTATTATGCTTTTCCATGATTTCACAAAGTTTAATCGAAATCAGACATATTTATAGTATAGATCCCATAGAAAAGTAATGTCCAAGAAGTAGTCTTAGAAAAACTTTTTTGTTATCAATGGAAGTTGCAAGGGTTTACAAAACTTCGGCCGAGCCGAAGTTAACTTTCCCCTATTTTTTATACTCTGTACCCGTCTGTCCGTCTGTCTATCCGTATGAACGCACAGATCTCAGAGATGGTAAGACATAGAGGTTTGACATGTATGGGACTTATGCTTCTTATACTTGCAGGCAGATGAAGTTTATTTTTAATTTTTGCCACGCCCCCTCCCGCCCCCGCAAATTGGAAAAAACGTCATATCTCCCACAGTTTTATAGATAGAAGGTTCGTTCCTTCTGGGCACATTTAGTAATTAGGATTAGTAATCGATCCGCAAAGGAAATGGTAAAGATCGGATGAACGGTTGTCGAGTTATAATGAAAACAAACAATTATGGGCAGCACCGGTCGCAACGGTGATGGGCAGCACTTCACAGGTACAGAGTATGTTATAGTCGGGCTTGACCGACTTCATTCTTGTTTTTTTTTTAATATGATGTCGCAATTGATTTAGAAACAAGTAAGGGAGCTGCAGTCGAGTGCCCCGACTAAAAAATACCCTGTTCCCTTGATTTCGTGTGTTTTTTCTTTACATACACACACACTCACATATACACACAAACGCATGGCATGCGGCCGCGCGCGATAACTGAAAATGCAAGACCCCCCCCCCCCTCCCCCCCCTCCCACAAGCAAAATTGATTCGTATATAACTTCGGTGTTTATTATCCGATCTTAGTGATCTTTTCAGAATAGATAGATATTGGGCCTTACTTGATATATGTAAAGTTTGGAAGGTCTATCTAAAAAATTGTGGCTCTGACAGTTTTTTGCGCTTAAAAGGGGGAGGGGGAGGAATTTTCCAAATCTGAAACAAACTCGTATTGAATCGGGTATACACCTACCTACATGCAGAGAAAACGCGTTCATACGGACAGACAGACAGACGACGGACAGACAGACAGACGGACAGACGGACGGACAGACGGACATGGCTAAATCGACTCGGCTGTTGATGCTGATCAAGAATATATATGCTTTATAGGGTCGCAAATGCTTCCTTCTTCCTGTTACATACTTTTGCACAACTTCATGATCCCCCTTTTCCCATTTTCAATGGGAACAGGGTATAATTATAGAAATGGCGTCAAAAAGGTCCTTGGAAAAGTCGGTAATTTATGACTTATTTTCCATATATTTCGCTATTTCCGCTTTAGCTCAAAAATTTGATAAGTTTTGAAATCGTGCACAATGCCTGAAACTTAAAATAAAATAATTTTTTTTTTTAAATAGATGTATTATAGATTCAAGAGTTAGGCTCTCTAATTTTTCCCTTTGGAGGTCCGTTCTAGTGAACTTCACAGTAATTGCATTTCCTATTTCCAAAAGAACCTAATGTTTGTAGGATTTGAGTCCCAAAAAATCGTGGAACTGCTTTATACATCTTTGGAACAAGTCAACTGTTACTTTGAGTGTAAAAATTAACTTAAGTTTCTTCTACATTAAAGGCTCGACAATTAAGGTCTGCAAAATGGTCTGCAGAAAGAGTATATTATAACGATATTGCCTTTTTGTTCTTTTCCAATAAAAAATGCTTACTCATGCACATTTGGTCCCTTGCCTAGCATCAGTTTCAATCAGAATTTATATTTTGATATCGAATAATTGCATTTTTTAATGTAAATGTCAGTTGGGGTTATTTCGCTGACCAGTGATAATTATAAATTTACTTTAATGATTACTCAACCTGTCGTTGAATTAACATAAAATGCAAATTACAATATTTCCTGGGAAACTTGAAAATGACATTTTGGGTTGTAAAACATTTTGGTATGTGGGCGAAATATTTCTTTAATAGCCATAGGTCTCGCCGGTTCATAACATTTTTAATGCCAACTAAGCTAACTATTAAAAGCTAGCCGGAAAGGCTTTTATTTTGCGGATTTTGTGTGTCAGCGGTTTCGGTTTAATTTGTGAACATAGCGCACTAAGATTATGGTCAGCTTACCAAACTAAAATCCTTTCAACTCGAATGGCTTTTAGTCAGACATGAGAGCAGAGGAAAGGGAAGAAGAGGAGAAAGGGGAAAGTGAAGAGGTGGAAATCCTCATGTCACATTAGTACATATTAGTTGGACAGTCAAAAGTGTTTGGCGTTGGTGGCCATTAGTGGAACTTGAATTTGTGCCTGCTGAAATTGTCTCACCAGAAGAAGCACGGAGGCGTAAACAAGCTGAAACTTGAGTTCGTATCTTTAAACGAATGCGAATAAGTTATAAGTAAGTGCCGTGCCCCCGGACCGTGTCCTAGCTGGTGGTGGTGTCCTGTCATGCATCAAAACATTTAATTAAATTGAAACCGAAGCGACATTCGCACAAGGCAGAGACGCAGCCAAAGGGGTGAAACTCAGTAGTAAAAATTTATTTTCCTGCTTCACTGGCTGTAAACATGAACCTCTTTACAGTCCTCATCTGGACAGTTAACGCACTGTCTTTGCTCTGTATGAATTTAAACGAAGTTTGTCCAAAACAACTTTGCGAATCATGTGCATATTTTAATGATTTTCAGAGCTTCTCCATTCAACCTTGCAGTGTCCCTCCCGTCTCCCGCTTCACCACTACAACTACTTGCCTTCATTGGATGCCAACGTCTTCTTTCTTCGCTTTTGTTACTCAATTTACACATAATTGCAATAAATTGAATGAGCCAGTGGGACGAGAAGGGCGCACCAATTTACTGTTGTCCAATATTCCATCCCTGCAAGGGTAAATATAAAGTAATGCAGGGCAACGATTGCCCGTCTTCGTCGAAATCTTTGTGCGAAAGTTAATTTTTATACCCTTTTGGCAAAGGCTTTTATAGAATACACAAATTACTTTGTGCCAATTAAGTGCATTCTTATACTACTTTTGTGGGTTTTATTTAATTAAAATATAATATAGATATACAATTATTAAAAAGGTTCTTTTTTATATAGGTTTTGCTTCGGTTTTGTATAAACGGGAGCTTCAGTTACAGTCGGCCTTGCCCGACTTCTATATACCCGTTACTCAGGAAAGGAATTGTGCAAAAGCCATTTCTTATATTGATTAACAGAGAATTAACATTAATGTTAACATTTAAACATTATGTAAGCAGACAGCGTGTGCTGGCCACAAATATGTAATAAAACATGTGATGCTAACCTCAAATATATGACTGCTGGTGATATTCTTATAACCTAGGTGTTCATACAGACAGACAGACGGACTGACGTCCAGTCGTACAAGGCTAGATCGACTCGGCTGTCTTAGGCTGTCTTTTTGGTGTTTTGCGCTCAAGCTGCCTTTGGAACTCCCAAACAGTTTTGCCGTCACTGGCATGGAAAGGCTGCTCTTTGGATAGATATTTCAGGCGCAAGATCGCTGATGAGTGAGGATTTGGTCCCTTGTGAAACGCGTCCGATCAACCTGAAGCCTTCTTTGTTGTGGTGTGTGCCTCTGTTTAAAGTTATGCCAATAGCTTAACAAGACCTCGAGCCAGTAAAGCCTGCAAGTTATTTTTAAAACTTTCCCATTTTGTGTGCCTAAAATGGAAACACCAAACACCGTGCGGGCAACCATTAGCCAAGTAGCCTTTGTCTATATTTGTGCACCTATAAATTTGAATCAAGTATTTGCCTACTGAGCCCAAGTGGTAACAACCGTGAGGAAATTTGTTTGCGTATTTGCGATTTTGTAAATGGATAAGTGATCTCATGCTGTGGAAAGTGTGGGTCTTTGGAAAGTTGAAGATGTAAGAGTTTAGGCCCTCGCAGAAAACTTCTGTATTAGAAACTCTATCATTTGTGCCGACTGTTAAATATTTTGTATTGCTTTTCCATTAAGACCATGAACGCTTTTCTCAAACTATAAAGAAATCAATTCAACTTTTAGAACATTAGCTCAGGAGAATGCTACAGGTAAGCCGTCAAGCGGATCGGAGAGCTGTAGAAAAGTTCGAACATTACATCCCAGCGTGATCTGAGATACCGGAACAATCGCAACTGCGGCGCGATGATATCTGCAGAAATGTCGGAGCAGACGAGCAATCGACGCCATATCGCATGCCAGAAAGCTGCTGAGACTGCGCAACAATCTCAATTTCGGCACGATGAACAAATCAAGTCTTAGGCCAGGTTAAGATCTGCTGAAACGCCGGAGCAGGAGAGCAATCGACGACAGCAATTTGCAATTTATCTGAGTTTTAATGCAGACGGGTAAATAGACGTATGCTGTAAATCAAACGGTCTGGAAAATCCCGAAATTTACAAAACTCTCATAAAGTTTTTATTATGAAGAAAATTTAATAGGTGACAATTGAAGTCGGGAATATAAGAAGTGTAGATAGGTCAAAAAAATAGCGAAATTTGATGAATTTTGCTATGAGCTTAGATTATTATTTTAAAGACACCCAGGAGATAAAAATAGAAGTTTATAATGAGTTAGTACTATCATGAAGGCAATTGTTTAATAAACTTCGCCTCTTCGTTCTGAGTTTTTGATGCTAAAGTGGTCATAACAACGCATACCGGGTAACTTCTAGTTTTAAACAAATGTACAATTATACCCGCATAAATGCTTACGGAAATTAAGTGCAAAAATAATATCCAAAATTCATATTTTTTGTTAAAATGTGTCATCCATGTGCTTTCCACGCCAAAAAAAGTTTTATTCACACATTCTTTTAGCAGTCAGCGCCGCACACATGGTAAAAGGCCTTCAGGCGGAAGCATTTACATCAGGAAATTGGATGCATACCCCAAACGAGATAAAATGTTAAAGCAACTAAAATCAATGAATAATACAGTGGTATCTGTGTTTCACACCTTCTTAAAAGCTAATGGAACTTTTTAAGTGTTTGGTAACTAATTCTTTGGTAAAAAATTCGGTTCAGTTTCGGTCAAATGACCACCAGGCTGACTTGACAGTAGCCCATTCGATCCACTAAATTTATGAGAACATTTTCATATGTTTCGGCCCGTATGTCAGCAATAGCAACTCGAATCTCGCTCTTCAACTCCTCAATTGTTTCAGGATTGTATGCATAACATATGTCCTTGACCGCTCTCCAAAGATAATAGTCCAACGGTGTCAGATCACAGCTTCTTGGAGGTCAATTCACATCTCCACATTTGCCGACTATTCGATTTTCGAAGATAGGGAGCAGACGATCGATTGTGGCGTGCGCTGCGTGGCACGTTGAGCCGTCTTGTCAAAACCAAATATCGTCCGCTTCAATTTCCTCGAAGAAACAATCACTTAACATTGCGTGGTAGCGCTTACCAATCACGGTCACGGTGGCTCCTTCATCATTTGCATTTGGGTGCATTGGCTTCTCGACGACGCGGTGCGGATTTTCTGTGCCCCAGATGCGACAATTTTCTTTATTAATATAACCACCGAGGTGGAAATGTGCTTCATCCGAAAAGATGATTTTTCGGTAAAATTCACCATCTTAGGCCAAACGATCTTCCGACCAATTTATGGCAAGGTCTTCATGCAAAATTCGCATCAAAGAAGTGCGCGAAATGTCCAATTGTTGAGATCGATAGCAAGTTTAGCAAGTCGATGGTTGTTCACGCACATTTTCAGCAACCGCTGCAATGTTTAAGGTAGTGCGCACCGGACGAGTACGAAAACGGTTTGGTTTATCCCAACATTCTAGTTTCACACACTCGCTTCAGGAATTGATCCAAAAATAGAGTTTTCGGAACATTGTTTTTGCTAAATTTTCCAAATTTCGCACAGTTTAAGTATTTCCCAACTTTCATCAAGCGAATAGCGACCCATTTGGTAAATGTCAAAGCTTTTACGAAATATTATTCGCTTTCCGAATGACATCTGAAGTTTTTAAAGTTAAATTATGAATAGTTCTAATTGCAAACACTAGATGGACCACCCATTGTATCATGGGTAAAACTGAAACAGACTTGCTCTCTCTCAGAACAGAACACTTTTTTATACTTCTCTCATGTTTTCTGTCACATTATTTTCTATGAGAGAACAATTTTTTAAAAAACCCGGTATGAGACCTTTAAATTCTGATAGAACGGACTTTTGTAAGCATCACCTCATACCCAGTTCTTCAACAGTAACTTACGAGCTTGTTTTATGGCTACTTTTGTAGTAGCAACACACAGCAAACTCTAAGCAACCATAGACGGGGTCATTAAACACGTAATATCAAAAATTCGCTTCAATCGTACAAAGGATTAAGGTTCCGCCAGAAGGGAACAAACATAAATTCTTGAATATCTCAAAAGCTACAAAGGCTTTTGCACGTTCCTAAAAGATGATACTCGTCAGCCAAATAGCCGCGAGTTGGAGTACCATTTAAAGATTCACCCACAAGCCACTCCAAAAAGGCCGTCAACTAGACCAAAAAATAGATCGAACTGCGTTTTCAGTTTCACCAACGAAGCCTAGATTATAGGTATTTCTATACTCTGTACCAGAGGTATATAGAGTATTATAAGTTTGTGCAAAAGTTTGTATCTGGCAGAAAGAAAAATCTCCGACCCTATAAAGAATATATCTATAATTCTTTATCAGCATCAACATCTGTCCGTATGAACAAACAAATATCAGAGATAGTAAGTGATAGAGGTTTGACGTGTATGGGACAAAAATTTCTTGGACTTGCAGGCAGATCAAGTTAATTTTTCATTTTTGCCACGTCCCCTCCCGCCTCCGCAATTTAGAAAAAACGTCATATCTCCGTCAGTTTTACAGATAGAAGATTCGTTCCTTTTGGACATATTTAGTATTCAAAAAATAGTAAAGATCGGATGAACGATAGTCGAGTTATAGGGAAAATAAACAATTATGGGCAGCACCGGTCGCAACGGTAATGGGCATCACTTCACAGGTACAGAGTATGTTATAGTTGGGCTTGACCGACTTTCTTACTTGTTGTTCTAGCAATTACCCTGAAAAAACATTGACCATTTAAGCTAAAACCAGCTTCACCAAAATTATGTAATTAATTTGTTAAGTAAAGTTCTTCATTGACAGCAAGATGCTCGTTGGTAAATCAAAAAATGGTACTACATTTCTCGGTTCTTTTGCTGCCGATTACCATCTCTTAGGGAAACGCAATAGTCCATTATGCCATCATTAATTTCGATTTTAATTCAAATCTACCGTGCGCTTTGAAGATATTCAAGAATTTAGGTTTGACCCCTTCTGGAGGTACATATCAATTACACGATTAAGGCGAATTGTCGATATTGCGTTCCTAATGACCCTGTCCATGTTTGCTGAATTTTGTAAGTTTTTATCTTGAACCATTAAAAATTAAGATAAATTTCTTGTCGTTGTGTGTTGCACCCATAAAACGCGAACCTAGGGTAAAGTTAAGAAACTGGGTATGAGGTGATGCTTACAGAGGTCCGTTCTACCAGAATTTAAGGGTCCCATCCCTGTCGAACTGTGCAATATTATTATAAGCTCATACCAAAGTTTCCGAACAGAGTTTGGTAGCTATAATTTCTTTGGTTTGTTCCTCAATCCCCGTTGAAAAACAAAAAAAAAACAGAAAATAAACAAGCTTTTCTGTACTCTCTGTTTTAATTTTAGCACAAACACAACGGAACAATTTGAGAAAATGTGAGATTTTGAAATTTAGTCAAAAATTTTATCTAAAAGTGCGACACAAATATTTAGGAAAATTATTAAAAATGAACATGAAAATTCACAAATGTTCTGTTTAAGTTTCGTACTTTGATTTTATGAGTAATTGCGTCAATGGGGTAACAAATATTGATGCACAAGCCAATTAAATTGGATGCTTTTCGATAGAAAGCTATGCAATTTGTTAGCAAATAAAAGTTCAATTTAGTTCACAGAGTTAGCTTGAATAAAAATCGCAGTTTGGTGTTGACGCAGAGACCTACGTCAGGTAATTAGAATGACAAAACAAATTCAAATAGTATAATGACAACTCGGCACGCGACGCAATTGCTTAAAATACAGACGACGATTAATATCTTGAAAAATTCGTGATTTTTGTTTGTATTTAATGATCAACACTCTTATTTTTTAAGGTCTAAAAAAATCCGTAGCAAACATCATAAACTGTTTAGCAAGAGTATCTAAATATCCACCTTTATTCAGCTTTCGATTTTGCTATGCATGGCCACTGGGCATAAATATCTTCTTGATAAACTCAAGCCGATAAGATAAGCGGCCAAGGAGCTTTGACTTTGAATGCTGGCAATTTGTGTACAACAGGTCGTATGAGTGCTACAACTATTTATGTTTGCTGCGGCTGCTATCTCAATAAAGTGTTGCGGCTTTTGTTGCCTTCTTTTGTGTATTTGCTCTATTACTTTAAATGGTACACAATACTTAGCCATGGTCAATTTAAGTGGCCCATAGACTGGGGTAATTGTTTGGCTCCATTGAAAATGATGGTTACTAAGCTTTAAGCCTGAAAACTTTATGAGATTAATGCGAGCACGTAGCAGAGCCAAAGACATTTTTTAGCTAAGCCTCACGTAAAACAACATCTGGAAGTAACAAATGGAAACAAAAGTTTTAGTATAAAATTTAACAAAACAAAAAAGTTTGTTTTTGTATGAAAAAGTAGAGAAATTTTTAAATTTTATACAACGAGAGCGAGTGCTTTCGACATTTTTAGCAAACTATTGAAAGAGAAACTTTGGCTGTCTGAGCTAGTGTAAGATGGATTTACCTGTTTAAGCTACGTAAAATTGTTGTAAACATCGTTGTCTACGTAGGTTGCGGGGTACCTCGAAATGCGTTCTTCACTTTCTTTGTAAGCTTGATATCGAAATTTAGTATAATGCTAATGAGGAAGTAGTAACTTAGCTATAAAGAGAGTTAGAAATGAAAATGTATATACAATAGTTGTTTCATTTCTGTGTCGGTAAGGGATTTATTATTAATGTTTCCGTTGTTCTTACTTCTGAGCTTCTTTTAAAAAAGTACAAAACAAACTAATAACCAGAATTTATTGTTCATTTTTCTCTGCAAACTTTACTCAGTTTGAGGCCACGTTTCAAGAAACTTTATATAAACCAGCGATGTCCAAAATTTGAAAAGGCAGCCACGCGTGGTTGGCAAGCCAAATTCTGCCGGCGTCGCAGCGTCACATATATAGAGAGAGAGAGAATATGTGTATTCTATGAATAGAACGATCGGCAGCATTTGCTCTTACGACAATGCAGCATTCAATGAGGAAAGACCATAAAGCGCATGATTTTTACACCACACCGAAAAAAATGTTTGATCTGAATTGGGAAAATGAATTATTTTTCATTGAGAATATGGATGGTAACGCTCAATGTTTATTGTGCCATTACGTTGCATGTCGCTTTACCTTTAATGTTATTAAAAGGCACTAGGGAGAGAGATTTAAAAGAGAGATTTAAAAATTTTAGAGATGCAGGCAAGACATTTTTTAATGTTATAGCTGACAACAATAAAATTGAAAAAAATTTGCTAAACTTAGCATCTTATACAGTTGCTTTAGGTCTGGCCAGACAATGTCGCCCATTTAGTGATACAATACAATTATGCTGCGCATCGATTTAATTTGTTTTATGTTTGAGTCGCACGCTTTTTATTGTTTCAGTGTAAAGCAGTAAAATGTCACCTTGGCTTCGAGTTTCGCTGCTTCGCACACAAGCAAACGCTTTCATTGTGTGAGTTTGGACACCACTGATATAAACCAATACGAATGTAGAAAAATACTGATACAGTTCAAAAATAAAGCACATATGAAAGCCACAATATATAAGTATTACTGAAATTAAATCAATTTCACACCAATCTGACCAAGTCTACACTATCCGCCTATCAAAGCTTAGGTAAGAAAGCAGTGACTTATCGGTAAGAAAGCTGGTACCGCACAAACATACAAACATACAAAACATACAAATACAACATACGACATACTCGTAAGTGCAGTTGCCCAAATTGCCAACAATGCTATCGAAGGAAAGAGATGGGCGGGAGGAGCCAAACAGTACTGTCAGGTCTTCACAATCGATTTGAAGAACGCTTTCAACTTAGCTAACATGACCAAGGTACTACAGGCTCTAAGCGACCGCAGTATACCCAAATACCTCATTCAGTTAACTGCCAGCTACTTTCAGGACCGAGTGCTGCTGTACAGTTCCGATGCAGGACAGCACCACTATATTGATTCAGAGGGAATACCCCAAGGCTCTGTGCAAGATCCTACCACTTTTAATTCGCACACCATTCATTTCTTGCATAGTGCTACTTTTATTGGTAATTTTTTCTAAGTTAATTTTATCTGTAGTTTTCATTTCATATATGACTAGCTGAATACCCGGCGTCGCCCGGGTTCTTATGATTCTTAAGAGAGGGATTATATTGAATCTAGTGCAGGCTGCATGTCGGTATAAACATTTTGGACCGTTCGATCTTTTTCTCTATATAAACGTCTTCATGATAATCTAAAATCAAGAATATTTTGCAAATTTCGTGACTTTTTTGACCGTTTGGCTTATACTTCCTATTTACCCGTCTACAATTGCTGTCTATCAAATCTTCACAATAATCCAGTTTGAAATCAAAAATATGCAAATTTCACAATATTTTGGACCGTATAATCTACAGCTTCCATTTATTAACGCCGGCATTGTAATATAAGCACTAAGCGCTTTCATACATACTCGTAATGTTATTTTGCAAATTTCGCGATTTTTGGACCTTAGAAACCTTTGCTGGCAGGCGTTGCCCAAAGTTTTAATGCAATCGGATGAACGGTAAAGTTTTTGAAATTTCGCGGTCTTATGACCATTTCCGGCCCAATTCTTCAATTTAGATACCTTCGCGGGCAAGCGTACAACCATTCGTCAAAGCTTCATCTAAATCGAACATTTTGCAAATCTCGCGATTCTTGGACCATTTCCCGCCCATATCTTCTACTTGGAAACCTTTCTGGGCAAGCGTCGAACCACTATCCAAAGATTTACCGAAACTGCAAATTTTTTAATTTTCGCGGTTTTTTGACAATTTTCTGCAAATTTCTTCAACTTAGAAACCCTCCCGAGCAAGCTTTCAATTCATTCCCCAAAGATTGATTGCAATCGGATGAACGGTATAATTTTGCGAATTTCGCGATTTTTGGCCGAGCGTCTAACCATTGACCACAATTTCATCGCAATTTTGGACTATTTCCCACCCATTTCTTGAAATCACTTAGAAACCTTCCGGGGCAAGCGTTCAACCATTCCCACATTTTCATTGCAATCGGATGAACGGTATAATTCTGCAAATTTCGCGGTTTTTGGACCATTTCACAGACATGAGACATAGCCTATGACACTTTCCTGATCGACATGAACTTACTGTGAAAAATTCGTGAAGATCGGTTCAGCGGTTTAGATGCCCATAAGGGACAAACATACAAACATACAAATATACAAACATACTTTCACTTTTATATAGATGTATAGATATATAAACTCACTAAAGCCGGCATGGCATGATTAAATTCATATGGAATTGGGTGTTATCATAATTTTAGCCATTTGACATGTCATGCGCGACCTCACTCCTATATAGGTTTTTGGAGCTTAAAAACCTTCGCGGGCAAACGTTTCCCAAAGTTTTATGTTAATCGGATGAGCGGTATAGTTTTGAAATTTCGCGGTTTTATGACCATTTCCGACCGATATCTTTAATTTAGATACCTTCGCGGACAAGCGTACAACCATTCCTCAAAGCTTCGTCAAAACCGAACATTTTCCAAAATTCGCGGTTCTTGGACCATTTTCCGCCCATATCTTCTACTTGAAAACCTTTCCGGGCAATTGTCGAACCAGTATCACCGCTATTTCAAGAATAATGGCAAACGGCTTGGTCATTCGCTATAAAAGTAGCATCATACAGCCAAATAATGACGGGGCACGGGTGCTTTAAAGCGTATTTGCACCGAATTAAGCACGAGTAGGATCCCTACTGTGATCACTGTAGTGGGGAAAACAGTACAATCATACAAAGATGACAAATTAGCGGTTCGGTACTGATGGCTTGGAATCGGTTCAGAGTCGGTTTGCATCCCTTTTATATTATAATACCAATTTTATGGTATGAAAATCACTATCGCTTTCAACTTCTCTCTCTGAGTCGCTTTCCTAAGTTGTTTTTTATGAAACAACGGTTCTTCTAAGTATCTTAAAAAACCAAAAACCAAATACCGCCGATTTCTCAAACTTTACAATAAAGAAAAAAAAAGTCTGTAAAACTTTTGTGAAGAACTTGATATTGTTAGCTGCTGGCGCCAGGAAGCGCCACGAAAATTGTTCGCCACGAACCACAACTACTTTTCTTAGTGACTTCCGCTAAACAGACAAAACCACAAAACTAAACACCAAAAAAACACACAGAAGTAGATTTAAAGTAAATTTTTCATACCATGGCCTTTATTTTCCATATTAACACTTGTATTTTCAAAACAACCAAATTATCTTCTAAATGATCCAATTTTTCGAATTTATGCCATGAAAATTGGCTTTGGGAGAGTGAGTGAGACAAATTAAGCAGGATCTGTATAATGGGAGCTATCATAAAAACATTTCTTAGTTCAAACATTTAATAACTTCCCCTGGTCTATGCCGAGACATCTCCACCAAACTAAAATCCGTCTAATGAAAGATCCTGCTTTCATTTAAAATATTTAACATAAACACACAAACGAATTAAAAGTGTTTTAGCAATTAAATTCCCATACAAACACACTCACACTTAAACAACAGAATTGAATTTTTGGAAACAGATTGCCCACCAGGCGACTTGTCGTTCCTCCACCGCGAGTGTGTGTGTGTGTGCAACTTTTAAACGCTGCCTTCGCCTTCTGCTTTCTATACAAATATCGTATGTATGCATATCTGATTGTATACATTGCGGTGTGTTTATCAGCCAGTTTGTTATTTATATATTTGCCAGAATTTGTTAAATATTTGTAGGTGTGAAAGAAAAACACATACGCGTAAATAAATTTTCACGCTTTCGAGCTTTTCATAGTGAAGCTCATTAAACAATCATTTTGATGTATTTTACTCATTTTCTAATTTCACATTTTTGGCCAAGCATGTGGCCAATTTTCGGCTTATTTTTTCCCACACATGTGTGAGTGTGAAAAATTAAAAAAAAACCGCCTTGTGTGTGTTGTGTGTGGCTGGTAATTACAATTCAAGTTCATTTCCATCGGGCATGTGCACACAAAACACAGGGAAAATGAATATGAAGCCAACGTTAAAGTATGCTGCTTATATCATTTTATTGTGTGGTCCCCAAACCACGTTTTCGCATTTTTGTATTAAATTGTTTTAGAACTTTACTACCCCTCCTACCTCCATCTCAGGGGTGGCAGGAAATGAAACTGTCTGCTTGTGTGTGTGTGTGTGTGGCCGTACTGGGTAAAAGTAGACCAGCATGGGGCTGGAACAGTAGTCCCAACTCTTATTGACATACATATGATGTGGCACACACAGACCCAAGTTTTTCCTCAGCACACACACACACCTAAATTTACTTTTAGATTGCTCTCTGCTGTGTGCACACCCTGTACTTGACTTGTCAAATACAAAAACAGACACAAGACACATCTGCAAAAAATATAACAACAAAATGGGAGGGAACATTTTCATGGCGAAATATTGCATATGCATTCTTTATTTCAATTGCTGAGTAAATTTGCCGAAATACCTAATGAAATGAAAGTAAGTGAAGTGACTTATTACCCTTCGGTTTAGGTATTGAACATTTTGGAATAGGTTTTATTTAAGCAAGCGTCGCATTCATTAAAACTGAAAGAACTCTACAATAAATCAAATTAAATTATGCGACCTTGAGGTGCACTTCCAAATATCTAAAAATCCGCTGGGTGGATTCTGTTCAGTCACGCCGACGAATGGGTCGTGCTAGAATTGTGGCAAGTCGTTTATTGTGAGAAACTAACCGCTCCCTGTATCGATTTGAATATTACTCAATGGTTTCGCATAAAGTGGGAATGCCAAAGTCCCGGAATATGGTGGTATTACATACATACACATACCTCAACTCTCTTAATAATGGTGGTGCAGGCCGTTCCCCAACATTTAATACCGCAATTAAGAGTAAAGAGAAGTAAGGTCTTAAAAAGCCAGACTTTAGACTTAAGGGAAAGGCCACTATCTGGCTGAAGTAACCAGTCCATCTTCCAGAGTTTTAAGCCGGCAGAGCCACACACCTGATTAACAAGTGGTCTCCAGGTGAGCCTCCTGTCCAGTGTGACGCCTAGATTTGTAATGGTGTCCTTAAGGGCAATTTGAGTTTCGTGCAAAGTGAGTTGAAAAATATTGCCCCTACGAAGTGTAAAAGTAGCATGCTGCGTCTTCTCCACACTAACACCTATTGTGAGGCCCAACATTCAAATTCGTCGAGAAATTCCTGTGCTTTTTTAGAGGCAGAACTCCGACTGTTGCTTGAAGCCAAAAAGACAGTGTCATCGGCATAGATGGCAGTAAGTGAACCTGGGATATCAAAGGAAGATCAGCAGTATAAATTGTGTACAAATCAGGGCCAAGAACACTTCCTTGCGGGACACCGCTCGGTTAGGACGTAACAAGGATCGCGCTTCACGAACTTCAACAGAGAAAGCTATGTCCGTCAAAAAAAAAATGAGTAAGTCTCCACAGACACTCCGGGAGTATCGGCTTCAATTTATACATCAAACATCTATCGAGTCTGCCGAACAGTATTTTTATACCCTTGCAGAGGGAATTATAAAATTGTCCGGAAGTATGTAACACATTGAAGAAAGCATCTCCGACCACATAAAGCCGTCCGTCCGTCTGTGTGTTTCTATGCTATCTCCTCCGTCAGTTTGAAAGCTATCTTCACCAAACTTTTCACGAAATCTTTTGGTACATACACGCTGCACATTTGTCGGAACCGGCTGGATCGGATGACTATAACATATAGCTGTCATAGGAAAAATCGGTTAAAAACTAGTTTTAGTGAGAAAAACTTTTTTGTTTCAAATGGAACGCCTCCAAACTTTGAATTTCTTAGTTTACAATGCTTTGCCATGATTCCACCAAATTTGGTCGGAATCGGACATCTATATAGTATAGCTGTCATAGAGAATTAGAGTCTGAAAAATTGTCTTAGTTAGAAAAACTTTTTTGTTTTCAATGGAAATGTCCTCAAAACTAGATTGTATTTGTATTATATGCTCCCACAGAATTCTACAAATTTTGGTCGAAATTGGACGACTATAGCATATAGCTCCCATAGGAACGATCGGTCGAAAAACTAGTTTTTGTAAGAAAAATGTTTTGGTTTTCAATAGTCCCTTACGTTGGCATATATTTATATTATATACTTTTATACAATTCTACAAAGTTTTGTCAAAATCGAATGACTAAAGCATTTAGCTGCAGTATGAACAAACGGTCGAAAAAGAAGTTCTAGTGAGTAAAACTTTTTAGTTCTAAATGGAATCGCCTTCTTAAATGTAATGTTAGTTTGCTATGCTTTTCCAAGATTCTACTAAATTTTGTCGAAATCGTAACCATATAGTAAAGCTCCCATAGAAAGTAAGGTCCGAAAAGTAGTCTTATTTAGAACAAGAAAGATAGTCGCTCAAGCCCGACTATAACATACTCTGTACCTGTGAAGTGCTGCCCATCACCGTTGCGACCGGTGCTGCCCATAATTGTTTGTTTTCCTTATAGCTCTAATATCGTTCATCCGATCTTTAAAATTCTTTCGGCGGATCGATAACGAATCTCGAATACTAAATATGTCGAGAAGGCTCGAACCTTCTATCTATAAATCTGTGGGAGATATGACGTTTTTACGATATTGCAGCGGCGGGAGGGGGCGTGGCCAAAATTGATAATAATCTTGATCTGCCTGCAAGTATAAGAAACATATTTTCCACACATGTCACACCTCTGTCTCATACCATCTCTGAGATCTGTTTGTTCATACGGACGGACGGACAGACAGACAGACGGACGGACAAACTTATTACACTCTGTGTACCTCTGGTACAGAGTATAAAAAGGTATGTTGGTGGTTCACACCTTATCAGAAGCAAAACGGAAGACAGGAAATTTATATGTATAAATAAATGCCTTTATGGCCCGAAGCAGAATCATGAAAAAAATTGAATTTGTAAAAGTTGTGGCCATTTAAAAATGAGAATGAAAAAAAAATAATGTTTTTCAATGAATGAGTTTCGGCCGCTTCAATTCTGCGTCCATTGAGCCCTACAACATCAAAATCGGTCCAGTAGAACTTGAGAAAAGGAACCATTTTGAAAAAATGGTTTCGAGAAAAACGAGTTTAAAATTTGCAGTTGCTATGAAATTTGGGTCACCTTGGGTCACTCACCGAAGTATTCCTAATTTTGAAAAATCCTTTTGGGGTTTTTTGACTATCTAAGCTAAAAAACATATGAAAAAAAAATTTTTTTTATAGACCAGAAGAAGGCCTTAAGAAAACTGCTCTTCACACGTGAAATGTAGGCTTTTTAAATAAACGTTGAGGATTTCAAATGCTAAATGCTACATTAAGAATATCTCCATGAAAAGTGTTGTTGATCCACTTCGCTTATCGTCGTTTGTCCCCACCACTGGCTGGGCTCTAAACGTGGCGAGTAGAAGAGCTACATGACGCATGTAGTTAGAAATGAGAAAAGTAAACGCGGCTTGTAGAAAAGCTACATAACAGTAGTGGGTGGGAAAATCCCTGTCAAACGAATAGGAAAACTAGAATTTCATACTTTTTATTCATTTTGTTTTATCTGGGTCGCTACAAAGAGCGAAACTGAACCATAATCACGATTGATCTCCGCTATAGTAGTTAACTGGCTAAGTAAATATATCTTCTGTTTCAGTACTCGGACTTTATGCCCAGACAGTTAATTGCGGGTTGGTGAAGTACATCATACATTTGAATGCGTTAGACCTCAGTTCTAGGTTCTGTACTAGTGTATATATTTTCTTAAGGATTTCTAGTCAAATGCGAGTTTTCTCAAAATATCAAATTAAGTATATTAAGCTTAGTCCAAAGATTATTCGCAAAATTCTTTATATCTACTGTTTGTTTTTTTTAATATTACATTTACATAAGTTTTAATTTTTCCTCTCTCTCTGCCAACCTTACCGTTTAAGCAAACACTCATTGCAGGCAAAAGTCAATTATTGACAAGTTGATCAAAAATATACACAAAACATTTGCGAAAAGAAAAGAAAACAGAAAAAGAAAAATTAATAAGCTAGAGTAGGTGTTGCACGGCACTGCAATGACAGCGATGCAGTCTGAATGAAAAGTAAACACACTTCAAAAGAAACGTTGGCCATAATTGGCAGCTCGAATGCAACCCTTCGCCTCGCCTTGCCACTACTCCGACTGACTAAGAAATAAACCAACAATGAGCACAAATATTTGGCAAAATGGCAAAATGGAAAAATGCCTGTTCGCTTCTTTTGACTGCGGGGCCCTTCAAATTGTGTTTTCTGTAATAATCGTACAAAAATTAGATTTTGTTTTTTTCTGCTTCTTCGCATCTCAGTGAACTTGAAAAATAGCCAAACTGTCACGTTCCATGGGCGTCCACGGGAGAAAGTGCTGATGAAGTCACAGTCGGGTTCGGGCATGCGAGGAGATTACTTATACGCCATGTTGTACACTAGCTCACAATTCTCTTGTGTTTTGTCTGTCAGCGAAAAGCGGTAAAGTTTAAATGAATTTGTCTGGTGGCTGCTTTTGTCTGTTTGTTTTGTTTTTTTTTTCTTTCTTTTTTAGCTGTGTGCGTTAGGTTTTTCTTTCGTGTTGAAACAAAAACTTTAGCTAACAATTTACACGCAGCTTAACAAAGCAATAAACCAATAGTTACCTTCAGGATAGTTTAAAAAAAAAAAGAGTGTTGTTTGCTTAAAAAAGTTTAGAGGTAATTTAAAGTTTTCTTCTTGTATGTAGCATGGTAGCGGGTGGGCGGGGTAAATAGAAAACCAAATGATATATGAATAAGATGCTGTTAATATATTTTACCGATATTGGGGTGATTTACTATGCAAAATATTTCGCTGACTTGCCATAACTCGGACTAAGACCAATGTGACACATTGAACAGGTCTAAAAAGACGATATTTAAAGGCCTTTAACTATTCAGCTCGCTTCAGTAGCTGGTGAAGGTGACGCTTTCTTGAAATCCAAAAGCTGATTTTATGAAATACCTGGAGCTGGGCTTGATATTTCGATTAGCGACTGACACTGTTTGACTACAGTCGTCATGCTGTAACTACACTTGTTGCGGCGATTTCACACAGTGGACGAGTCGTGTGCGAAGCTCCTTTTAAATAGATGTGTGCGACTTCGAAGCATATGCCTCCCAGTTTAGCTTAAAATCCCATCGTTTATACGAAAATCTCTAGAGATTTCTGTGACACCCCTCAATAAGAACAATTTTGAAAAATATATTCAGCCTCTCCATGAAGCTGTTCACCTCAATCTGGCTGAGACGTCTAGTTAGAGAAAATAATGCACTCAGCGAATTTCAATTTGGATTCTGCCAGGGAAACTCGACCGTCGATAGCGTGTTTGTGCTCACAGGAATTTATCTTGACAAGAAAAGAAAGCTCTGTATCTGCTTTATCGACTTTAAAGCAGCATTCGACACCATAAACCGCCATAGCTTATTTTTGAAACTAAGCCTTCTGGGATTGTCGACAAAAATGATTAACACTTTGGTCAACCTGTATGAAGATAATATCTTTTCTGCATGGGACGGATGTGAGCTTTCAGACTGGTTCCCTAATAACACCGGCGTGAGGCAAGGATGCCTCCTCAGTCCACGTTTGTTTTCCCTATACATCGACGACATATCGTCGTACCTGCCCGGAGGGGTTGATATAAATGGTCGAAATGTAAAAACTTTAATGTACGCAGACGATATGGCGTTACTGGCAGATACCTCCGAAATGATCCAAAGGATGATAAGCAAGCTCTACGACTACTGTCAGCTGTGGAGCCTTCAGATAAATGTGCAGAAGACAAAAGTTCTAGTGGTTAAAGACGGCCTTGGCCGTACGCCTAGAGTCGATAAATGGTTTTTAAATGAAGCTGAGCTTGAGACAGTAACTAAGTTTAAATACCTAGGCTTCACTTTATCTGGAAACATAAACTTTGGGCCTCACCTACAAGAACAACTGCTGGACTCGGAGAAGGCGATTAACAGCACCTGGAAAAACTTCTTTGGTAAGCCACACATCCTGCCAAGCTCCAAATTTCTGCCTGTTTGAAGCTGCTGTTAGATCTGTGATGTGCCGGTATGATGAGGTTGAGAGACTTCAAAGGATGTTTATTAAACGTATATTCAAACTTCCAAATACAACTCCCAATTACGCCCTCCACATTGAAATCGGCCTGCCTTCGTTTCACATATATTGCCTCCAAGCCCACTTCAAATACATGCGTAAGATCTTTGATTTGCCCAACGAAAGACTGACCAAAATTGTAGCAGATATGATGTTAGCCAGCAAAACTCAGGTGTTCGAGAAAGGGATTGCCACTGCTTCCGCTTGTAACATTCATATCAATCTTAACTATTCAGAGTCTTGGGAAGCCACTCATAAACTGATCCTAGAATACATCGAGTCACGGGAAAGAGAAAATTTTCTGCACCTGGCTTCCTTAAGTGAGTACGGATCATCTTCTAAAATCTGAACCACTACATTGGAACTCTGAACTATACTTCCAGGACCGTTTTGGAATCCAAACGATCTCTACCATATGCCGCGATTGATGTGAAATGCTCAATCTCTTGCGTTTGGTCTCCTCAGTACGATAAATATCAGGACCTTATAGAAAGTGTTCAGAAGCAATTTCTTTTATTTGCATTGCGCGGCTTAAACTGGGATCCTCATAGTCTACTACCATCTTATGTTGACCGGCTACAATTAATAAATTTGCCAACTTTGAAGAACCGAAGGACATGTCATGGCGTAATATTCGTCCACAAACTGATTTATGGAGATGTGGATTCGACTTTCCTACTAAGTCAACTCCGATTTGCTGTTCCATCAAGATTAACGCGATCGTATGAACCTCTAGCGCTACACACCTGTAGAACTAACTTTGCCCTTCATGATCCTTTTCGTGTAATATGTTCAAATTATAATAATTTGCATCATTTGTTGTCAGCTGATTGTTCATTGTATAATAATACGTGTAATATTTTATTGTTTTTGTCCTCTCCACGCTCTTGAATCTGTCTTCTCCGTCCACTTGATGTGAGCCGGGGCATATCAATAAAAAACTCCCCTAACCTGGACGGGGAAGTAGATCAATATTTTGTATCCCTTTAAATTTTAAGGTTGACAGATAATTGTTAACTATATTTATACAAATTAACAAATAAACTTCAAACTTCAGGAATCATAGCTACAGGCGGCATGTAAACTCCTCCAATACTGACTAATGACTCAGCTCTTTAATGAGCATAATGTAGAGTGCGATGTTTTAAATACTGCGGAGTGGAATGCAGCGCAGGAGGCCGTACTTGTGGCGATAGACAACCATCACAGAACTCAGTGCGAAGATCAAGCTAGAAGAAGTGAATCAAGAGTGTGGTATAGACAACTCAATTACAACCTTGGCATAAATAATTACTTTCGTGAGCAATACAGCACGGAAACTATTGGAATTATTTTCAAGACCAGATGTGAATTGCTACAACTGGGTTACCGACCCCATTACAGCGATAGTATTTGCACGTTATGTAATACGCAATCGTGAGAGGATATAATCCATTTAATAGCATTATGCCCTATCCTGGCGGAATATAGAGTAGCCTATTTTGATAAACTTTATCTGGAAGAAAAGGAGGCAATTGAACTACTCAACGGGAAAAATTGGAAGGAGTTCGCATTATTCATTAAAGCTTTAATAAATTATAGAAAAAATATTATTCTGGAAAACTTTTAAAATAGAAAACTGGGAAAAATGTAAATATCCTTAAGAAAATTCCTAATTGTTAAATTTATTTTGTTAAAATAGAAGGCTAACGGTAAACTTACCAAGCCAAAAATGAAAAATAAACAAACTACTACTACTACTACTACATAAATATTTTACATTAAATAAAATTAATTTAAAATTGTTTCAATTCAAAATTCAATTGTACTGACTAATAACTCTGCAACCTCCGTGTAACGGATAATGTGGCGCTCCTGATGGGGGATTGTCCAATCCTGGGCGAACTACGAAGTTTGTACTTCAACAAGCTTGCTCCGGAAATCGAGGTTGTAAGCTGGCTTAACGAAGAAAACTGGGAGATACTCGCTTCGTTTTTACCACACGCACTTAAATACAGCCTTGCTATTTTGAATGAATACCTATAGAATAACCAAAATGTTCTTCAATCTGTTCTATTTGGTTTTGAATAAGTAATATTGTTCTTTATTCACTTTTAGTTATTATCAAATGTATACAATATTGATAAGTTATGGCTGATGGTTATAAACCAAGCCTTTGTATTGTCAAATAAATACTACTACTACTACTACAATTCAGCTTCTCCGTTCAGCTTGGCTGATTTGTATTAAAATTTAAGTTTAAAATGGTTTTAAATTAAGAACTGTTATTCAAATTTTTAAAATAACATTTACACTTAATCCATTAGTTTTCTAAAGCCAGATCCGGGATCATCGTGAAAACCTTGTCTAGAATCAATCATTCTTTCTGTCTCATGTGCTGAGAATAAATAAATTTTGAAATCTTGTCAAAATACTTATGACAACCCCCATTTGGACGATTCGATTAACATTTTCTTACCCAAGCAGCTGATTATGGACTACTTATATTTTATTGAAAGCTTAATATTATACCAGTATTCGATAATATGTTAAGAGTTGTTTGCTTAAAAAATATATTGGTTAATTTATATACAAAATTTTTTGTCAAAATACTTATGCCGACTAGTGTACACTACACTGCAATATGAGTTTGTAATCTTCAAAATTGTTGGAGTATATTTAAAAATCTAAAAACAAACCTGATCTGCGAACAGGCAATAGGAGTCTACACACAAAATTTGGCTCCTCTAGCTCTTTTAGTCTCCGAGATCTGGGTCTTCATACAGACAGACGAACGGCAGACAGACGGGCAGAGCTACATATATCGACTCAGCTGTTGATACTGATCAAGAATATATATAATGGAGTCGGAGATGCTTACTTTTGCCTGTTACATACAAAGTAAGCCATTTTTTCTCTACGAGTATCGGTTTTATCCAGAACGACTCTTTACTTGCAGGAATCAATCTAGAAATATTTTTCCTTTTTATATCCAGTAACCATTAAAAATAGGTGAAAAGGGTATTATGAAGTTGTGCAAAAGTAAGTTACAGGCAAGTTTCGGCCTTATAAAGTATGTACCTTATATTCTTGATCGGGTGAACGGAATAAAGGAAATAGCCATGTGACAGACTTTGACAGTTAAAGCCAAAAATTTTCACCTCATCGTTTTGTAAACATTAATTTCAGGGTTCGGAATTGCTTGATAGCGAGTCGTTCGGTCGCTGGAAGACGCCGGAAGACGCTGGAAGACGCTGATCGGGAGCACTAAACAGCTTACAGCTCGGGAGCCACAGCCCTCGGCTCGTGAGTCGCAGCTTTTGGCTCTGAACTGAGCTAGTACTTTATAAATTTTAAGTGTGTATTACCACGAACTGTTAAAAGTCCTGCTCATCGGACTTCGACCAAAATTTACAAATTATAGAAGAGTCCCTGCAGTAAGATAGGAACTTTATCTTAGACCAGTAGCATGGAAATGTAAGCTCTGACTCGCGAGCCAGAGATGGCAGAGACAGAGCTGTGGCTTACGAACCGGGAGCTGTGGCTTACAAACCGAGAGCTCTGGCTCTCCCGGCTCCCGACCTACGGCTCTCAGCTCAGAGCCAAAAGCCGAATGCTATGATCTGGCTCTCAAGAGCTGCGAGCAAAGAGCGATTCCGAGCTCTAACTTATAATATCTAATTATTCAACAAAGCACAATAGAATCCTTTAAAAAATCACTAAAGATATTCACAGTAAAGCCGAAGGGAAGCATCAAGCATGAATGAATTTATGCACACAATCTCGAGAGTTCAGGACATTAACTTGTTTTTTTCTGTGTTATTTCCGAAAAACACTTTATGAAAAAACACCAATAAAAAAATCTTATAAAAATAATAATAAAAATGAGTTCAACTTGAATGCAATTGTCTCAATCTGTCAATTGACAGAGGGCTTTTATCATCATCATCAACATCGTCTGAGGCAAAAAAGATAAAAAGTTTAAATGTCATTTCGAAAAAAAGGCAAATAAAAAACAAACAATTTTCTATTGCAAGTCACGAAGCACTTGTAGCCACAGGTAAGTATAGCTCAAGGGACACATAAAATCTTACTGTGCTGAGAGTTGAGTTTTTAGGAATGAATTATTGGACTTTCCTCTTTGTTTTCATCTAAGATAGCTTTAGTGGTTTTCCTCTGTTTCTTTTGGTTAATTGAAAAGTTAAAGCCATTTTTTTTTACATGGCCTTGCGCTTTAAGTTACTTTCCCAACTTATAATTACTCCATGGAGCGTAAAATATGTACATTTCAGAATTGTGTAATTAATTGAAATCGGCTTTTAACTTCTAATTATTAAGATGCCTTTGAACTTCTTGACGAAGAACTTAAAATACATTTAAAAAGTTTTCTTTACGAAGAAATAGACTAATTTGAATTCAGTTGCGCTTAAAAGCAATTTTAAAACGAAACGAAAGTCTATGATGGCAAATCAGATTTTCCGCAAAACCACAAAAAATAAACTTTTATGTTTTGGTTTTGTTAAAACATGCCACAAGCCGCAAATGAGCCTAGGCCATTGAAGTGTCACACAAAGGAATACAAATAAATCAAAATCAATATGTGGCCATTTAGGAAAGCACACACACACACCTCCTAGAGCACCCTTGCGTGGGAGGTCTGAAAAGTTTATATTAAAAAGCAGCATCAAACGCTTAGTTTCTAGTCGAAAAAAAAGAAATTTATATATATATCTACGAAACCAAATTAGACTTATTCTTCTCCATTTCTCTTGGCATTTCTTTTTTCTAGGCTTAGAGCAAACAAATGGAAACCAAATAAGAAGTAAATCCCAAAAAGGACACGCAACATTAGCCAAAGTAAACAAAGTTCACCAGAGAACCACAGCGCTAGTCATGGATACGGTGAACGGTGATTCCATTGACGATGATTTGCTGGATGCTGAGAGCAGTTGGAGCAACTGGAGTACTTACACTCCCGCCATCATGATGTACAAAGCCATGAGTAATGTGCTCTCGGTGACCAATCAGACTTTATACACTGATTTCAATCAAACCGGCAGCGGCTACAACATGACCAGAATGTGAGTAGAAGGCGTTTTTTTTTTCGTGTAGCCTAATTATGACACTAATTCAATTAATGACTCCTATACATAATCACACACACTTAGACACGGACATAGACACTCAAGTGGTGACTCCGTGAACGTTTAGAAGAACAAATATTAACTGATAACTGAAATATTTTCTAATGTTATTATTTCTGGATGAATTTGATTAAAAACTATCTGAATTTGGACCGTGTAATCTGCAGCTTCTATTTACCAACGCCTGCTTTGTAAGTAATCATTTAGCGCTTTCATAAAAACTCATAAGGTAATTTGGCAAATTTCGCGGTTTTTGGACCTTAGAAATATTCGCGGGCAAGCGTCCAACCATTGCCCAAGGTTTCATTGCAATCAAACATTTTGCAAATTTCTCGGTCCTTAAACCATTTTCGGCCCATTTCTTCTACCTGGAAACCTTAGCGAGCAAGCGTCGAATCATTCCCCAAAGTATTAACGAAACTGTAAAATTGGCAATTTTCGCGGTTTTTGGGCCATTTTTCGCGAATTTCTTCAACTTAGAAGCGCTCCTGGGCAATCGTTCAATTCATTCCCCAAAGTTTCATGGCAATCGGATGAACTGTATAATTTGGCAAATTTGGCGGTTTTTGGACCATTTCACAGACATGAGACATAGCCTATGACATATCCTGATCGACGTGAACATACTGTGCGGTTTAGACGCCCATAAGGACAAATATACAAGATACAAACATACTTTCACTTTTATATATATGTATATAGATTTGAGATTCTTTGATGCAAGGAAACTTAATATTTTTAATTTTTCTTAATAGTTTTTTGATTCCATACCTAACAATTGACAAAATAGGAATTTTTTTGCAACTTTAAATTGTAGTAACAAAAATCTTAGCGCAATGGTGCGTATCAAGAATCTATAGCACCCCTTCTATACTGAGCACATCTAACATCCCACATCTTGTGCTTAAATGCATAATAACTATGTGCTGTGCCAACATTTTGAAACTTTTGTGTTGCCATTTTATTAAGTGGGTCAATGTCTAATAGAATCAAGCGACATACATGGCAAACTTCGGCCAGGAAAATGTTTATAACTCATGATGTTGGATGTTAGATGTGCTCAGTGTGAATAGCTTATAATAGCTTGTTTATTAACAGCGAATTATTTCATGATAAATGCCCTTTAAAGTATGCTATGTTAATGAATATAACTATTTTGAGTACCTTTAACTGCACCGACAATCTGACTGAATTGTATACTATACAGATGTCAGATTTCGGCCAAACTCAGTGGAATCATGGAAAAGTAGAACTTCTTTTTCGACCGATCATTCGTTCTGCAGCTATATGCTATGGTCATCCGATTTTCACAATTCTTTATAAAAACTTTTACCAAAATCTTTGTGCAAAGGTCAAGATAGCTTTAAACTTGACGGAGAAGATAGTATAGAAACAGACAGACGGACATGGCTAAATCAACTCAGCTCGTCGTGCTGATCAAAAATATATATACTTTATGTGGTCGGAGATGCTTTCTTCAATGCGTTTCAAACATTAGTTTTTACTTAAAGCGGGGTGTCCACTCGGCGCGAAATGACCGCGAAATGAAAAAATGGCCGCGAAGCATATAAAACCATCTGCTGCGTAAATTTTCCGTGTCGCGATTCCGGAAACAGTTTCCTCTCGACACGAAAAAGATTACGTACTGCCACTACGTTCTGTTACCAATTACGTAGCGAGTAAAGTGCTGTTAGCGCCTCATTTCGCGCGAAACTTGGACAGAACGAATCGAATCAATATTTTGCACGGAATTGTAAGTAAGAAGCACAAACATAGTCACCAAAAAAAGAATCTGCAGGAAAGCGACGATCACAGGCTTGTTCTAATGTTGTTAAACTTAATTTAATAGACGCAGTGAAAGATAAGAGCGAAAGGCAAGCTTGCCAAAAGTGGTCATGCCACTTTGTTTATAATTCAATTTATATATTTCAAGTGATGGAATGCAAGGCTGCCGGGGTAGCGCTGAAGGATAGCAACCGGTGCCTCACCAAAATGCCATCTGCAAAGCGCTTCCTAACAGGTAGCTCAGGTGGCATTCGTTTGGAAAGAATAAGGTTTTCTTTGACGGAATCCAGAACCATTGATAAAAAGCTCGCGGGCGCAACCGACCGCTGAAGCACACCTGTAGCCGAGAGGAATTTGTATGCCATTGAGAGCTTGGGCTCCCAAATATACAGTATTGCTATGGGTCAATCTAAGCAGCAGGGACTGGAGCATTTAATAATGTTGGGGGTCATTGCGATAATTCTGCTAGAAGGCATAATAATAAGAAATAATCATTTGTTTTCATTTTATTTAATAAAAAAAATATATTAAAATAGAACATAAAATATTTTTTATGCGAGCTTATGCGAGACTATCGACGGCCAAGTTTCGGTTATCATGTTGATAACAGCAGTTTAGCAGACTCTGTTAAGAGCCGAAGGTAACTTTTCCCTATTTTTATTATACTCTGTACCAGAGGTGCACAGAGTATATTAAGTTTGTGCAAAAGTATTTAACAGGCTGAAGGAATCATCTCTGAGCCTATAAAGTATATATATTCTTGATCAGCATCAACAGCCTAGTTGATATAGCCCTGTCCGTCCGTCCGTATGAACAAACATATCTCAGAGATGGTAAGAGCTATATAGTAGGTTTGACTTGTATGGGACGAATGTTTCGTATACTAGCAGGCAGATCAAGTTTGTTTTCAATTTTTGCCACGCCCCCGCAATTTAGAAAAAACGTCTTATCTCCGTCAGTTTTATAGATAGAAGGTTCAAAATTATTTATCGACCCGCCAAATGGTTAAGTGGTTAAGATCGGCTAAACGGTTGTCGAGTTATAAGGCCTGTATCCAGCACTGCGGAAAATTCCTGCCAGGAATTTGCTATTTATTTTGAATTGTGGAACCCATGTAAAATATTTTGGCCAAGTTTGAATTTAAATAAATTTAAACAAAATAACGTTAAACCAACTTCGGTCTACCATTGTAGATTTAATTTCAGTACGACGTGTCTGGTGGTTTATTATTGATTGAGAGTTCGGGTGTGATGACATCACACCTCTACATCAGCCACATTGCTCTCACAATTCGTTCTAAATTATTGGGCCGATGCAGTGTGGCCCGAAAAGAAATAAGACTCAATGGTTGGTAGCCAATTAAATGAAGTCTGTTATATTTGAATGCAAGATAAGAACAAGATCTCAGCAGCCGGGTCAGTACCTTGGCCAAATGAATCTGCTGCATGTGTAGTAATAAGGGAGAATGAATCTATTACAAAACAGAAACCGCTATTATTAATTTGATTAAATTAAATCTTGTATTACCCCCATTTGCCTCCATCTATACGCTCGTCACATCCAAAATAATTGTCAACAATATATTCCTGAGCTGTGCAATAGCTGTTTTAGGTTCCATACACGCTTAAGAAACGCCGCTATCGATACGCCGCTATCTATACAATGTGTGGATTTTGGTCAAGTTGCAGGATACTAAACAAACGAAATCGTAAACAGAAAATTCCTGGCACAATTTTTTTCATATGAACTTTGGCAGGAATTTTTTGGTTTTGCGTTGCTGGATACCCGGCTATAAGGAAAACAAACAATTATGTGCAGCAGAGTCTGTTATAGTCAGGCTTGACCGATTTTTTTTTCTTTTTTTTTTTTTTAATATTAAGCAGTTTTGATGAATTGTTTTATTATTTTGAATGGAAGTTTTTATTTTATAAGTTTTTCTCTTTAAGACAAGGTTTTTTATACGAAACAAAGTGTAGGCAAAAAATAACTTGAACAATTTTGTCAAAGCTGTTTATTCGTGCGTGAAGCACGGACTCACCTCAACTGTTTGGTCGTTTTCTTAGTTTCCTGATTTAGTTTGATTAAGTTGCTTCGCTTTTCCACATTTTCTCTAGAACTGTGTTAGCGTGTGTGTGCGTGTGTTAGTCTTGGTTCTGCTCGCCCTGCATATCTAATGACGCAACATTGCCGCATTCACTCAGCCATTCATTTATTCAGTCATTGAATCATTCAAACATTTCCGTTTACTCCGCCCGGTCATGGCTTTTTATTTCCGTTTCAAATACATTACATTGACGAGGCGCGCGGCAAGCAAATACAAACACAAACACAGCAACAAATTTCACATTTTAGCCATTTGAGTGTGTACGTGTGTGAGTGGGTGTGTTTGCTTAACATTCGCTTGCTTGGTGCAATAAAATTTCCCTTTACTCACACACACACACTGGCATAAAGATATAATTATTATGACATTGCAGCGTTTGCCCTAGCGAGAAGACATTTTTCTCCCAGCCGAAATCCTCTGTTTTGTGTGTACCAAATCTGTCAATGCTCCATAAGTCGATACCCAATACCTCATTCCCAGACTGTCTGCCTCGAGTATCTTTTGCTTCTGACATTGTTTGCTTTTTTTGAACTGTGTTTATTTGTTTGCGTTTGCCACTGCGGCGGATTTATGCAAAAACGAGTCAAAAGATGGTCGAGGGGAGTGGGTTAGAATATTTGATACGCTGGATTTTTTGTTTATTTTTTAGCGGATCTGCAATTTCCCTAGGGGCATTACATAAAAAAGTGCCAAAAACCGAAAAATATTTAAAAGTCCAGAGATAAGCAGAGCGAGTAGCAAACAGGTGGATGAGTAATGGAAATTTGGTGTTATATTTGTTAAATCTCTTACTACTAAGGGTGTATTTTTTCTGGTCATGGTTTGTATGCCTACGCCATTTTACTAAAGCGGTTATTCCTAAGAAATGGAAGTGTCCTGCAGATTTTTGATATCAGTAAGAGAGTGGGACAAAGCGCCAAATTCACAAATCTGTGATTCCTCCTCCAGTTTTTAAATTTGCGTTTCTTTGTCTAGTTACTCAACTACACATCTAATTTCAAGTTAATAGCTAAATAGATTTTCGACAAGTATCTCTGAACAACTTTTGAACTGGTACAATCGGTTTAACAACACGTCTGAGCAAAATAAATCTATAAGATTTGACTTGGAATTATTTTTTAACCGCTTAAGTTGGGTTCGGAAACGGTCTTGAATCGGGAAAATAGTTTACTCTTTTTAATTCGCTGCAATTTTCAAGTTCAAAACTAAAATTTATCGTTTGTCCTATTCGGCAAACCTCCCATTGATAAATTATGCGCAGAAAACCTAAACAACCTAAACCTAAGCGCACGATTCTGAATACTTTTCAAATATAAGGGTAAAAAATTTTTTCCAATTTATTTGGTGACCTTTCTAATGTTTAATTAGTAACGAGTTCGCTGGCTCGAGGTCAAGAAGTTGCGTTTGTTCACAACTATAAACAACTTATGCATTGACAAACCAAAATGAGCGTGGACAAACCTTTACAGCTTCTCCATTTAAAAAACTGTATACGCCAAATTGCAGCTTCCCTATTCTAGCCACAGGTTCGAGCCTCTGCCTTCAGTCATAACTGTTAAAATAATGGATTAAGTGTCGCGACACCGACGACATGTTGTCGGCGAAGGGAGAGGAGTTGTTTATTTTTCCATAGTTTACGAGGTTCCTCACCCTAACCCTTACTACTTTGCAATCGCAATTGTTTTGGTACACGGATTTTTGGACATAAGTTAAAAACGAATGAACATTTTTCACAACTTTACTCTTCTGTTTATTCGGTCACTCAATGGCTTTAAATCGTAGAACAACTTATAAGAAATGTGATTAGATGATTAGTTTGAAGCAAAGCCGTTTTAGAATTTGTCCGTTTTAGAATTAACAAATCAAAAATGGGTATAAAGCTACTTTGTCCTGAAAATTTAACGAAACACTAAACTAGCTTTTCCGCGATTTCTCACTTAAACGAGAGCGTAAGTTAAAGTCGGCCCTGCCCGACTTCGATATACCCGTTACTCATGGGAATTAATGTTTAATAGCCTTTCCTTACTACAGTACTATACGAGGTGTGTTCAAAAAGTATCGCGGATTTTGTGTTTTTTCAATAATTATTTATTTATTCATGAATATCTATTTTGTCCCCTTCAAAGTAATCCCCATGAGATATTATACACTTGTGCCAACGGTTTTTCCAATCTTCGAAGCACTTCAAAAAATCATTTTTTTTTTATCTTGTTCAGCTCCTCCTTCGATGCCGTCTTTATCTCGTCAAGCGTAGCGTAACGTCGTCCTTTCATGGGCCTCTTCAGTTTAGGGAACAAGAAAAAGTCACAGGGGGCCAGATCTGGGGAATACGGTGGCTGCGGCATCATTAGTGTGTTGTTTTTGGCCAAAAAGTCGCGCACAAGCAACGATGTGTGAGCAGGGGCGTTATCGTGGTGCAAAAGCCAATTTTTGTTCTTCCACAAGTCCGGGCGTTTCTGGCGGATTGCATAACTTGCAGGTAATATTCCTTATTGACCGTTCTTCCCTGTGGCAAGAACTCATGATGCACCACGCCCCTGCAATCGACGAAAACTGTCAGCAAAACTTTCACATTCGACCGAACTTGGCGAGCTTTTTTCGGTCTTGGTTCGTGCGGCAGCTTCCATTGAGATGATTGAGCTTTGGTTTCCACGTCATAACCATAAACTCACGATTCGTCACCAGTTATGACCCTCTGGAGCAAATTTGGGTCGTCGCGGACAGAGTTTAACATCTCATTAGCAATGTTCATGCGATGCTGTTTTTGGTCGCAATTGAGCAATTTTGGTACGAATTTCGCGGCGACCCGTCTCATGCCCAAATCATTCATAAGAATCGAATGGCACGAGCCAATCGATATGTTTAGGTCCTCAGCAACTTCTCTAACGGTGATTCGACGATTGGCCAATACCATTTTCTCCACTTCATTAATTTTTTCGTCTGTTGTTGAAGTGCTCGGGCGTCCGGCACGCTCTTCGTCGTTCACATCTTCTCGGCCTTCTGAGAACATTTTGTACCACCGATAAACGTTGCTTCGGTCCAAGGTAGCTTCTCCGTATGCCACAGTCAACATTCGGAATGCATCCGCGCACTTAATTTCGTTTTTCACACAAAATTTGATACAGGTTCTTTGATCCATTTTTTTGAATAGGTAAAAATCGAAGACGATCCAAAACACGTGCAAGCAAAGCAGCTGTCAACAATTAAGTGAACATTCAAAATGGCCGAGCTTGTCGGCATAAGTGAGAGACATGAGTACCAACATAACGCCACAAAAAAATCGAAATTCGAATATACGTAACCCGCGAAAATTCAAAATTTGCGATTCTTTTTGAACACACCTCGTAAACTTGATCTGCGTAGGGACAATAGGAGCCTACATACAAAATTTGGTCGCACTAGCTCTTCTAGTCTTTGAGATCTAAGTGTTCATATAGACAGACTCGTCTGTTGATGCTGATCAAGAATCTATATACTTTATGGGGTCGGAGATGCCTCGTTCTGCCTGTTACATACATTTGCACGACTTTAGTACCCAGTTTACATTACGAGTATAAAATATTACATACAGCACAAACAAAACACATTTGAAAGAAGTTGTAATTATGTTTTACGCTATTCTATGGAAAATTGACAAAACAACCAATCTTTCGTTTTTCATTCTTTTGGTTGATTATTCCGTCTGGCCGATGCATGGTCTATACCGCCTGCCATATGGCTTGCCCAAAGAGCCTGACGGGCTACTCACTTTTACCGACCGCCCGGCACCAGCTTCCGGATTTGATGACATCCCATATAAAATCTGGTATGGGAGCTGGTATGACATTCGGCGGCGGCAGTCAGGAATCGGTCGACATTCTCCGTCCGGGCGGCGACCTTCCGAACTATTGGGTATATAAAATAAATATATGCTAATGTTAAGGACGTGACCATTGAAATCAAACAAGTTTTTCGACCGATCGTCCCTATTGAAACTATATGAATCAAAAAATAGTAGAAAGTTAGCTTCAGCACGGCCGAAGTTTTGTATACCCTTGCAGCCTCCATTGAAAACAAAAAAGTTTTTTTCTAACTAAAGCTTAATTTACATGACCTGATCGCTCAGCTGAATTTTTCAGTCCTGAGTGTCAAAAAACTCAGCTGAGCAACTTAGTTCAGCATTTACACATGTCTGAGAAGCTTAGTAGACTCAGTTGCAAAACCAATGGTTCATTGAGCGTTCTGCAGTGCGGTGCCGGTTCTATTACACCTGAGCGCTCAGCTGAGTAGGCTCAGACTCCTGTTTACACGAGCTGACTACTTTTCGGACCTAACAATTCTATGGCAGCTTTACTATATAGATGTCCAACTTCAACCAAACTTAGAGGAATTACATCCTTATCGTTTCCTAAAGTATAATAATTTCCAAGTCGGATATGCCGCCGTGAAAATGTAGCATAATGCTAATTTCAAGCAGGCCAATTTAGACCCAAAATCCAAACCACAAAGCGCAATTTATTATTTTTCGGAAATTTAAGCCTGTTTGCCTATGCCGGCATCTATTCACAACTACCCCAATAAAAGGATACTTCTCCTTATCCAGTGGCCATGCAATATTCAAGTAAATTGCCATATTCCTTGCCATGACATTCTTCTGCTGCCCGAGGCCGCTTGAAATGCTATTTCATTCTCTTTCCTTGCTTCCTCCTCCTGACTTATGTACCGCTTGCAGTAAAAAAAACCAACAGTCCGCCCACTAAACCCAAAATCAATAATCCTCTTTGCTCACTAGGCTCACTGACAAAAGATGAACTCATGCAAATCCTGCGCCATGAATGAATGAAGGATTTTTTGTAAAGTGAGAATTATGTGAGCATAATTTTAATTGCTCTAAAGAGAGCAGGGCAAAACTAATGACGGCAGAAGGAAGGGAGTTAGAAGGGGGAGCAACTGGTCCAGCCACCATCTTTGTATGGCATTAGCATACATTGCGCACATATTAAATTACTTCGTCCCTTAACGAGCTGCATAACGTGTGACCAATAAAGGCGGCAGTCAACCCACTAAACGTCAGAGTTGGCGCCATAGAAATCCTTCATGTGGGATGCCTATTTAAACACTTTAGCCACATGTGAAAACCTAAGCAAACAAGCGGCAGGAGAAACCGAAATACTTATTAAAAAGATGACGACAGACGACGATGATGAGTGCCGGAGTTCGTAGAACCCCAAAGTTTAATGTGACAGACGGCGCAGAAAAGTACACGGATTTGTTAAGGCACGCACAATTAAACTCGCTTAATGGCGACACAACATCCTGTCGAGGATTCGCACTCTCAGCCACACACACAAACACGCACTCACTTTATCTTCGATGTCACTAATTCCCTTCCGACATGCCTTCATCCTCTTTATTTTTCAGTTCAAGCACAGCTGATGTGTCTGAGGAGGCGGTGCCCACACCCGCTTTTGTATTTGTGGTGCCCTGGTGGCGACAGGTATTGTGGAGCATACTTTTTGGGGGCATGGTCATTGTGGCAACTGGTGGGAATCTGATTGTTGTCTGGATTGTAATGACCACCAAGCGTATGCGAACGGTCACCAACTACTTTATAGGTGAGTGCCTTGGCGTATACTTAATGCAAATATCACGCATACAATTTTTGGTTGCTCTTTTGAACTCTATTTTTTGTTCGTGTTCGTGGCCTAATTAATGCAGCTTTCCGCTACGCCACAATCCACTACCACAATTAATTAAAATATTTGCTTTATTTACTTAAACGGCCATTTATTTTACTGAAAATCGCATTGTTAACGCTGTCAATGGACAATGCAAACACTTTACTGCACAATTTGTGTATTTTAAATATGAATTTTCAATTAATTTTGATCAATTAATTGTGGTTTTAGATTTGAGAGCTTAATTTGAATCAAAAGTTGATGAAAACACAGATACGAATTGTATATGAATGCTTAATAGTGCGGTTCTATTTGTATGGATGAGAAAAAATTAACAAAGCGTATAGCAGAAACGTAATCTACGTCTAAATTCTAAGAATTTTTCCCGAAGAAACCATAGGTCTAAAATCAATTCGTAGGTCCCGCCTAGCTAAAACAATAATGCTAAAACAATTGGGCTTTATTTATAAATAAACTTTAGGCCTCCTATTCAACATCGATCTAGTCTATCTAGTTGTCCCGCAAATGTTGTTGATTGAACTATTTTCGAACATTCACAATTCCACCCGGAATTGGTTTTCTTGATCGAAAATTAGTTATTGTTAACATATGCCGCAAATCTATAAATGTTGGGGAAACCACCCAACTCGGGAACACGTCACATATAGCATGACATTTCCAGATTTATGACGCACACTTCCAGTGACAGCCCTTGTGACTTGTTTATGGCCATCGCAAATCCAAGTTTCTCTGGGAAGTGAATACGATTGAACTGGAACTGCAATTCGGTTGAAGTCTATTGAATTCGTGAATTTAGTTATTCTTCTTCGTCGCAACCATTGGGGTTCCATTGTAGATTCGGGGCATGAAGAATTCATAGCATAATGATGACTACTCCAACTTTCAGACACAAATCCAAAGAGCTTGAGAAATTTACTAGAGATAATTAGCGACTTCGTTATCATTTTTAAAGCGATCGACCTTCCGGAATTTGATTTCAAATTGCCAAACTCGAGTCATGAACATTTTTCGCTGATGATGAGATGAGTTGTAGCATGCAACGTGCAACAAAATGTTGCAAGCACTCGAGGGGATGGTGGTGCAGCAGACTTAAAGGGGGCACGCGCTTGTTCGGACTATTTTAATCGGTAGTGGGATGGGTTCCAAAATATGGTTCAAGTAGCCACTTGCTCGCCTATAAATATTCGCGTGTCGAGTCTTATTTCAGTCGAGCGACTAGGTGGTTGAATTGAAAAAGAATGATCGAAAAGAGGGAAAGCTAGCTATGTATACATCCGATGACCTAAACTGCTATCAGCCATAGCCGCTGCCCTTTGTGCTGTGCAGATGTTGTTGCCACAGCTGAAGCCCACCCTTCCATGACCACCTTTATGCCGAGGTCAAGCTCTGGACAGTCGACTTACGCTTCAATTCTCATCTCTTTGTTTAGAAAATATATTGTTTATTTATTAGGCGAGGAAACTGTTCTTTGAGCCTAACTTGAGCATAGTTTGATCACAAAAGTTTATTAAATTTTCTTCCTGCATCACAAAAACAATTTGACAATTTGGACTGCGCCGTCTCTAGCCACTCGTGTTTAGGTTTTAACTATAGCGAGGAAACTGCACTCAAAGGCAAAACAAATGATCGCTGGAGGCTTTGATCTCTCTTTCCTTTTGCTCTGCTCAAGCCAAAGAACTACAAAGAGCTCTTTAAGCCCGCTTTGGTGGCTTTGGTTGGAGTACTCTAAGTACATCAGCCAGTGGTATTTTCACTCCAAGTGATGCGGAGGATGGCCAAGAAGTAGAAGATCATACAGCGGCTCTTGAGGCGTCTCTAAAATGTAGTGGGGCTATCAGAAGTACTCTAGGATACGATGAGGAGCAAAATGAGGCCAGGTTGAAGTTCTCACTTGGTGTCTCACTGAGCTCTCACTGGAGTCCACACTGGGGTCAACATTGGGGTCCACACTGGGGTTCACACTGGGTCCTCACTGGGGGCCAAACCTGTAAGGTTAGAAAACCACCTGGTTAGACGAGGCCAAGACAAGTCCAGCAAAATTTGATTTTACTTTATTGTTGGAAAAGACTTACTCTTGTAGTCTGGCCAGTAGATATTGTTATGGGCTAGGTCAGCCAAGCACTTGATTATGCACTTTTAATTACTTTTCTTTCACTTTCTGAACGTTTATTTTGCACGTCTGAACATTTTGCGAACTGAACTTGAAGAAAGTCAAAACGAAAAAGGAAGGGCTTTTTTGCTTAGACGAGTACTGGACCTATTAACAGAGGCTGGGTAGCAATTTTGACCAAATCCCAAATTTCTTTGATTGAGCTGTTAAGAGCAGTTTTGGATTAATTGCATTTTGTTGCTCATTACAGTTCACTCAACCAAAATTCATAGCATGCTTTTAGGCTAATACAATATTAAGAGTTTGAGCGAAATAATATCTTGACTCAGTTTCGGTCCCAATTAAATAAAAACCTGAAATTTGAACGGCAATCGCCCTACAGAGTTCATCTTTCTTTGAAGTAAAGTAGCAACCACTGGAAGAATCCACCATAATTTGAACATGTCCTATTCTCAGCACTTCTTTGGAGAAATCTTCTGCGGCTCTATCCTGTTGCAGAAACACTCGCATATTCATACTTAATTAAATGATTTTGAAATATTGGTACCAGGGCTGCAAACCGGCTTTGAACCGAACCGGTTCGAACCCGGAATTCAGACTATTAATTTACTGTGAACCGAACCTCCTTAATAATAAAAGCTGAACCTGAACCTGTTCTGAACCTACAGTTTCGGTTCGGTTTAACAAAAATGGTAGACAAAAAACAATTGTGACCTACTGCCTAGCGACTTCTTCTGCTATCTGGTCGGTTTTGGGCCACTGAGTCTTTAAATCGTCAGAAAAAAAATCGAGATAAGCATTTAGTTCTATATAAAGTCCCCAGTAGCCTCTGCCTTTATAAGATCTTCGACTTTAAAGCTTTTAAATGATTCACAAAAACATGAGTTTAACATTACATTGGTAATATTTTTTAGATAACGTAATGAACTTGAACTTAACTGTAAATTATATTTTGAATATTCCCATGTGATCTACAAATCGCGTCCGATTGAGAGGAGCTCGGCTTTGGCCCTTTGGGGCGGTCAAGCCATAAAAAACAGCGTAAAGCGTCACGCTGACTTACATATTTTGTGGTGTTGCTGTTTAGGGCTTTAAGGTGGTCGTGTAGGGAGAGTGTGAGCACGGAGCCCGGATTTTTAGCGAAAACTTAAACAAACTGTGTACAACATGAGAAAACGCCTCGGGCCCGGAGACCCCTTTCGACAGAGTATAGAGTAGCGAGTATAGAATATAAAGTATCGAGTACTTAGAGTCGAGTGCACTCAGTTTCAAATACAGAGTATCGAGTACTTCGTATCGAGTACGTAATCGAGTACTTAGCATCGGTTGCTGAGTAAAGCTAGCACCGCTGACGCTTCCGATTCCAACACGAGGCATAGCATCGACTACCACCGGAGCAAAGGCCTCACTGATGTCTACGGACATGCGTTCCGAGGCGGCAAAGTCTTCGCGACAGCTGTACATGGTCTGAGCGTGAGGTGGTGGTGCCAAAGGTTTTGCCGGACGCGCACTGTACTGATCCACTTCATCCACCTTCAATGAGAAAGTTTCCGTAACACGCACCGAAAGCGGCTCTGCCTCTTTGCCTTCGGCTACGGCCGACGAACTGGTTACCATGGACATGGCTTGAGGTTTACCTCTGACGAATAAGGAGAGTAAATACGAATACGGCGTACGTTCCATTTTGGGGCTAGGTGTGTGAGAGCGTTGAGGTGTGGGGGATTTCTGACTAGAACTAAACATGGACTTGAAACGAGAGGTATAGGAACTCTTGACTTCAGGCGAAGCTTCCCGCATGGTAACCGGCTGTACTGCTGTTTGGGGAGACCATTTGGAGGCACGTTCGGGGGATAGCTGACGCTCTGGTGTATGCTGTCGTTTTAGGGGTTGAGGCTGAAGTTGTTCAGCTCGTTCTGGACTAGTAGGTCTACTAGAGGGTAACTGTAGTGTGTTCATTGCAGGCGGTGACTTGGGCGATGACTTGGGTATCGATTACTTAGTATCGAGTACTAAGTATTGGGGTCTTAGAATCGAGTACTGAGTATCAAATACTGTGTAACGATTACTTGGTATCGAGTACTCAGTATCGAGTACTTAGTATCGAATTCTGAAAAAAGAGTACTTGGCATCGCATCTAGCATGTCGTGTCGAGAACTTAGTATGGAGTACTATTATGGATTACTGAGTATCGAGTTTTGAGTATCACATCTAGACCCCGTGAGTGCTAGCCCTACTCATACCTATTTTTTATTAACACTGTGTAAAGCATGCGCTGAACCAAGTTTCGAACCAAAACCTTCGCCTAAAAACCTCCAACCACAAATTTCCAAACCTTAACCATTGATAAATTTTAGTTCGAGCCCGCGAGCCGGAGCTCCGGAAAAATTATTTGGTGTGCTGCCCTGATTGGTACAAATACGTTGACTTGAGAAATGCTTTAAATTCATCCGGCGCTGTTGATTTCGGGATCACTAGAAATGTTTGTGTAAAGTTGCCCGCTGTCAGTATCATCCCGCCCCCAAAGCGACCATTATTGGTGCGCAGATCATTCAATGTTTAATCGATTGATTTGTTTGTGCGCCATCGTGCACTCATCCCATATGAGCAATGGGATTTTTAGGTTTAGCGTAATCTTCAGTGTAGTATGTGCCATTCTTCCATCTTACAACAGTGTTTGCAGCAAATCCGGTTTTCTTTAGAGGGAGCTCGAATCGCCCACAAGGACACAATTACATATCTAGGCGTCACACTAGACAGGAGACTCACCTGGAGACTCCATGTTAATCGGGAGTGTGGCTCTGCCCGCTTAAAACTCCGGAAGGTGGACTCGTTACTTCGGCCAGAGAGTGGCCTTTCCCTTAAGGCTAAAGTCAGGCTTTTTAAGACCTTAGTCTTCCCTACTCTTAACTGGGGTATTACATGTTGGAGAACGGCCTGCACCACCACCATTAAGAGAGTTGAGGTATGTGTAAGCAAGGCACTTCGAAGGATTTTAAACGCGCACCGGTATGTAAGTAATACATACAAATGCTCTCTCTTAACACAAACGATAATAAAATGGAAAAAATATTGTTGATGAAAACCAGGAATCGAAGAGACAACCCCGAGCCTATGATACAAACACAGCGGAAATCGCCAGTTGAGAAGTCTTTGGTTCCACCATTAATTAAAATACAGCTCAAATTTTTTTAACTAAGAAATTTGACGAGTTAATGTACCGAATTGCGGGGCGATTTTCTTCAACTCATTGAATAAAAATACATATTGATTAATCGTTTACAATTAGCCATTAAAGTACGTAAGTAAAGTGTACACTTAAGCACAAAAACACTTACTCTCTTCTCAGCAAGCAAGTCCTTATTCATAATGTTTACACATATCACACTTGATGCATTAACTGCTTCAAAGAGCTAGAAAATTCCAATGAATTTGCAGCCATCTACAAATGTGCCAAGCTATTGTAGCATAGTGTAAACGTCTGTTCAACACTTAATTGCCCTTTTCATTGCGCTCTGTCGCACTGTGAGAGCATTTTGCCTTGTTGTTGTTGCATTTTGTTTACATTTTGAAGCGTGCAATTTTGCCAGGACCCAGGGCTATAGGCCAGGAAAATTTCTCATGAAAATGTCAGATAAAATCGAATTTTTCCTTGTTAAAGCAATTAGTTTCGATGTTTTGCAGTCACGTCTTGGGTTCCACTTTTCATTTTATCAGAGAAAACTCAAACTTGTAGTTTAAATTTACTTCGGAAACAAATTTTAATTATTTAAATGCTTCAAAGAAATTCCAACATTCTTTCGAACGTACACAGAAGCACACACTCTGGGAAAAGTTGAAGGACAAAGTTTTCTTTAACATTTCATAAAGATAATGACATTACCAACATTATCACCTCCCCCTCTGCTGTCAGAAATCATTTTATATGTATGCAGGCCAAGTTGGCATATATATTTTATATTATATCCGGCATTGCCAAACCCATTAAAAACAAAGCGTATAAAAATGCACCAAGAGCAACAGAAAAGGCAAGAGAAAAAAAATAACCGACCACCCGCCCATTTACACAATGCCCTCCAGCTCTGTGAGTGTAGAAGAATGCGGAAAAAAGACAAAATAGTTGCACAATAGTTGCCTAAACCCAATCCCCGCATCCGCGCCTCCTTCACAAACTTCCCTCGTGCGTCATTTTGTACATGAAGGCGGATGTGCTGTCTTTGGAAAGATTATTATTATTAATTACTATGAAGTAAACTAAAGGAACGTTGAGCTTAAGGAATTTGCATTTCTAAATACACATTGGCAATCATTATTAGTTACAAGTTTGGAACGTTTTAATACTTTCAGGGCAAACAAATTTCAAATTCATAAGACAGAAAGCTTTAACAGCTCCCCCAGGGATTGGTGGGTTGAGCTGGGTGGACTGATTATCTTACTTGAGTTCATTATCAATGCGCATTTGCATCTTTTGTTTGAGTTGGGTAAACGTTTAAAGTCTTTATGATAAATACTATTCAGCAAGTGGGTATTCATGTTTCATGAAAGGTTTAGGAACTTATTTAGAAGGACCTTTGATTTTTATTCCTAAATCATCGGTTTTTGCATCGGTGTTATAAAGTTGTGTTTGTTCACACCAATAAATAAAAAAAATGGCCTTCCAGTGCTCTCAGTCCTAACATCAGTAGTAGCCTTTATCTGAAGACTATAAGTGTCCTGGCGGGAGGTTTCAATGTTGGTTTAAAAATTGTCTCCAAAGCTCAATGTTCTCTGCAGGGATGCAAAACTGTTCTGATCTGCACGAAACCGCGTATTCCAGCTGATAAACCGAACCGAAAACCGCAAAGCAAAACGAATCGGTTCGGTTCAGTTTGCCGACGAGTTTTCAGGCGTTACCTTCAGCCAAAAAAATTTAGAAATAAAATAATCTAATCGACGGAAACGATACTTAGCGAAGCCGGATTGAAGTAAACTTTACTGATGACTTGTCAACCATTAAATAAAATGTGATCCCATACTTCTCCTGCAATTTCACACCGATCCCTAATAGACCTGTCATCAGACTGCATTCCTTCCTTGGAAGTTGCTGCGGAGACCATACGCATGAGCATTACTCGAGTATGGTCGAACATACAGATCGAGTTGTATGATACTAAGTCGCCTGGCAGCATCTTCAAGCTTAAATCCTTGACGTTCACATTTTTTGCTGCCCAAATGGCTCTTTCGGTCAGCCACGCATGATTTATGTATTGTGTGCGTACATGGGAAAATAAGCGGTTAATGCAAGCATTTTGCGAATCAACGATTGTGCAGAACGTCGATATCGATATTATTGGTTTTAGAAATGCGATGGTCAATCCTGGCCAGAGCACTCTTCGCAATTCACACCAACTCAAGTCGAGCGTATCCGAGGCTTGTGCCAAGAAAGGAAATCACGTTTCATTCGCTTGCCAGCGGTCGATGTGGGAAGGTCAGAGCTGGTCTGTGTCGCTTTATTTTCGCACTTCAATACACTTTCATTTTTTGGCCTCGCTGTTCTTGACCAAACCCTGTTTTAGAATGTGTCATCGGATGGATCTTGTATCATTTGGATGCGCAAGTTTATTTTTAGCAGGACTTTTCAACATTACGCCAGAGTAGCGCTAATCATACGGTAAATGTAAAGCGATTTGGATATACTATCTAAATCTACTTGGCTTTAAACAGTCGATTTCAATTCGCTTAATTTTCGTCAGGTTATCTATTGTAGTAACCTGGCATTTTTCTCTCACTTCACATATAAATGCAACCAGTTTTAGTTTAAAATACAAGCGTTTATACGATAATCACTATAGATTTTCGTGTCACCCCCGTATAGGACAGAATGTTCAATATTATAGAGATTAACTAGACCAAATAGAGTTTGTTTACACAAAATCCAGGTGTTCAATAACTCCAAAAACCAGTACGTTCAAATGGCCCTTGCAACACCAAGCCGAAGCCTGTTACGTGCAGAATAGCAGCCCACCTCCCGCCCAACCGACCTCAAGTGTAGGACGGACAAGAGAAGTGTAAAGAATCTTGGTAGTGTAGGGATCGTCAAAACTCTTTCGATTCTTTAATGTGTTCGATGTTACATCAAATAGTATTCGTCACCTAAATTTATGGTTTTTTGAACATCCGCACATGCAAAAAAAACTTTCCGAACGGATTTAAGGAAGTTTCTGATTGTAAGACTCAAAAACGGGCTTAAAGGGTTGAATTAATTGCGATCCTTAAACAAAAAGAAGTTTTTGACTTCTTTTCGGATTTGACGCAACTTTAAAAATCCGAATATATGACTTTCAGAGCTGAATCAAGGGTAAGTCGGGAAGAAATTCGATTCAAGATGGGAAATGAATTTTAGAACGTGTTTTAGGAGTTGTGATTTGTTAGAATTTCCATTGATTTAAAAACATAAAATGCGTTATTCTCATTTTTTGGACTGACTTACCTTCGAAAGTTCGGAAAAAATGCCAAAGTGAATCTAATGATACATCGTATTGTTAAAATATTTGGGATTGTCAATGTGATTACTGGGATTTTCCAGTAAAGAATTTTCATACACAAACCTCTCACAGTCCAAATGAATCAACATTTTTGTCTCTGCTTTTCGAGCTAAAGCTTTAAATGCCAAAAATTAGGCACATAAGAATACGAATCAAATTTTCGTGTCCTTTCGTGCACTCAAGTAATTCAATTTAGACAAATGAGAAAATCAGTGCTCGCGGCCATCTCTACTTCCTACCGCCTGCTTCGACCGTAAGCCTATTTCCAAATCGCATAGCTGCGATTTGAATTAAATAGAGTATATAATTTGCGTATAGTTGACTTGGCCTAAGCATTTTTCTTTTCTTATTAATTAAAAACAAAATGAGGTGGAATCGATTTTTTTTCTGAGAGCTACGTGAGGCTAGCAGAAAGGTCCTGGCCTCCGGGGTAATGCAGCATGCTGGGTGAGACAGGTCGTTTGCCCAAATGCGACACGTCGCGACGTGTCGGAGGCGTCATCGAAAAACAAAAACTTAGTATACCAGGCACATGGCCTAATGTTCGCAATACAGAGCATTTGTTTTATTGTTGTTGCTTTCTGTCGCCTTATCTATGTACAAAAGAAGGTAATGAAAAGTAAACAAAGGCAGGGCAAAGTCTTTCTGTCCCTCGGTCTGTCCCCTGATTCATTGGCATGTAAATCGTTACATGTAAAATATGTAAGTGGGGAGGAAAACAATAAACCAAAAAAAAACAGAAAGAAAGAACATAATAAAGTATGTCGAGCAATAAATGATGGAACGGCCACTCGGTACACAGCAAAAGGAACTGCACTCTATGCGTAACTAATTATAAATGTACAAAAGCATAAATAAACAAAAGCAAAAGCAAAAGGCAAAAGGTTCCTCTCTACCTTTTTTACGCAATTAGAAAAGTTTTCTGTTGGACTTGTTTGTTTGTTTTATTTAAGTATTTGCTTTGTCACATAATTTTTGCCTAATTTTGCCACTCGATGCTGATAAGCAGTACGTATGTATGTATGTATGTATGAGGAGTGTGCGTACATGCACTTAAATTGCCTTTTGTTTTCTGTTTGGCCAGTGAATCTCTCGATTGCGGATGCCATGGTCTCCAGTCTGAATGTAACCTTCAACTCCTATTATATGCTGGACAGCGATTGGCCATTTGGAGAGTTCTATTGCAAGGTATCACAGTTCATTGCCATGTTGAGCATATGCGCCTCGGTCTTCACATTGATGGCCATTGCCATCGACAGGTGAGTAGTCCCAGAATAAAACCATGAACTTATCAAACATCAAGCAACATATAACAAAGTATGTGCATAAGGGTGGACTTCTTTTTCAGCTGTTATAAACAAACTTAAAGACATGTTGCGAAAATCAATTTTAAGAAGTTATTCCAGCTACGAACTAGAATTTGTATACCCGTTACTCGTAGAGTAAAAAGGGTATACTGAAGTCGTGCAAATGTATGTAACATTCTGAAGGAAGCATCTCCGACACCATAAAGTATATATATTCTTGATCAGCATCAAAAGCCGTGTAGATATAGCCATGTCCGTCTGTCTGTATGAACACCTAGATCTCAGAGACTAGAAGAGCTAGACCCATCAAACTTTGTAAGAAGACTCCTATTGTCCCTACGCAGATCAAGTTTATTTCAAATTTTGGCCACGCCCCCTCCTGCCCCCGCAATAACAACATTTTGTTGAATAACTCCTACAATTTTGACGATATCAAGCTCATATTTTGCAGTGTAGTATATCTACAATCTCTGAAAGTTTCATAAAGATCGGATAATAAATGACAGAGCTATAAAGGTTATAAAAACGTTGCATACTTTTTGGCACAACATGCGTTTTTCCTCACGCAATGTTGAAATGGTCAAATTAATGTTATTGCTCTGTTAATTAACATAAGGGGATGGCTATTAAACACTTATTGCCCTGAGTGACGGGTATATCGAAGTCGGGCAGGACCGACTTTAACTTACGCTCTCGTTCTTTCTAAATAGCGTTGTCCACGTGCTGTTTATAGCGGCTTTAGAGTCTCGCAGCTTTTGCTGTAGGTGCTTGTGAAATGACGTGTTTTGCGTGATAGTTATGCCTAGATATTTATACTCCGTAACTCGGTCCAACGGAGACCCGTCGAGACTCTAGTGTTCATTTTGCGCTAGACGTCCCTTGCCAGGACGAACTACCATAACTTTGGACTTTGTTGTATTAATTTTAAGACTCCATTTTTGGCAATATCTGTCAGTCGCATCTATCAATGTCTGTAGAATTTCTGGGCTGTCTGCAAATAGGACCATGTTGTCCGCAGACATAAGTATTTTGAGGTGCATTTGTCCCATCTATAGTGCGAAAAGCAGAGGACTGAGCAGACACCCTTGTTTAACTCCAAGAATTGTGTCAAACCATTGCGACAGAGTACTGCCATCCCACACTGCCGTTTTGTTGTCAGAGTATAGGTTTTTTTAGCTTACTTAGCATTTTTAAAGATATCCCGATGTTTCCCGTACTTACTTACTTTGGCACTTGAAATAAAATTGTTTGCTTTTTAAATTTTGTACAATGTATTTTGGATCTGTATTCAGGTCCACCCTAATGTACATGCAAATATGATGTATGGCTATATCATAAACCAAAGCTAACCCATTCATATTGATTAAGATAAAAGGGCATATCTGGTAGCCAAGTAGTAAATCGATGGGCTGTCACAAAACACAACATATAAATTCATCAAAATTTTGACAAGAGGCTTTTGACCACTTTGGGACCTTAAAAGTGTATGTATTTATGAGTGCTTGGCTAAGTAAACATTTCAGCACTGTCAGGCAACTTAATTGGGTCAGATTAACTAATTAGTAGCTCTTACATTTGCCAATTAAACTTTGAGCCTATTAGCACCGAAACCCCGGAGCAGTAAAAAATTAATTTCATTTCTTTTTTCAACCGTAATAAAAATTGATGAAATTTTTGGCCGAGTTACTATAATCGGCTTACTGAAGGAAGGCAGGAAGACATCTTTACCCATCTTGATTGCATTAAAAGTGGCATTTCATTTTTTTTTTCTGATTTTTTCAGATACGTGGCCATCATGCGACCACTACAACCACGGATGAGCAAACGCTGCAATTTGGCCATTGCAGCGATCATTTGGCTGGCCTCCACCCTCATCTCCTGCCCCATGATGCTTTTTTACAAGACGGAGGAGGTGCACACCATGCACCAGGGTGAGGCAAACACCACACGAATTGTCTGCTATCCGGAATGGCCCGATGGACAAACGAATCACTCCATGCTGGAGTATATGTGAGTAGATAAAGCCCAGAAAGGGAGGAACATAAACACACTTAACGCATTTCGTTGCATGCGAAATGAAGATGCAATAATTCAGGGAATCAGGGAGGTTTCACATGCATAGACAATCAGTGCTCCAAGCTCTGGGGTATCAGATTATCTGGGGGACGAATGCAAGTCATAAAAAGGAACATTTGAAATGCTAGCTGTGACATAAAAACCCGCCACTGTCCCGGGAGTGGGTGGCACCATAAAAATCGTGTTGCTGTTTACAACCATTTTGTATGGCAATTTGCAAGAAATCCTGTCCCCTGTTATGCCTGCTGTTTCACATGCAAGGCCATTAAATTTAGATTCACTCACAAATTGATGTTGCCTTTTCTGCTCAATAAAAAAATTTTACACAAAACCGGAAAATGGAAAAATGGAAATGGAAACAAATAACACATTGTACGATATCATTTACTTGACTAACTAAAGGGATTGTTAACTTTATCTCTGATCGACTAACGGTGGTTTCATTTAGCTACAACATACTCATCATGATACTCACCTACATACTGCCGATTGTGTCCATGACTGTCACCTACTCGCGTGTGGGCATTGAGTTGTGGGGTTCCAAGACCATTGGCGAGTATATGCCCAGACAAGTGGAGAATGTGCGCAGTAAAAGACGGGTAAGTGACATGTGAAATAAAACATCATTTGAGATAAAAAGTTAACACTTGCTGTTGCAGTTTTAAATCGACTCTTTGGTTTTGAATGTCATTTTTTTCTGTCCTCTTTGTGAATGTGAAAATAGCTTGGAGTAAAAGTGGGTAGACCTTTAAGGGTACAATGCGGGGCTAACATTTTCAATTTTAAGGTTAAATGGTGGCAAATTTATCTTAAAACTTTTACGTTATCCGGAAAACAATTGTTTTTGTCGGACTATTTTTTGGATTGTGTGTGCGCCTCAGTCCACTGAAACTACTTTTCTTTTTCGCAGTGTCTCCATCTGATAATGCTACACTATTTCATTTCGCGCTCTAGGGTTTTTCAAAAAGATCCAAATCCTATAAAGTAGGTTTGTCAATATCGGATCGAAAATTCGATCCCGATTTCCGATTTTTCAATGTGCGGTTGGTCAACTTGACCGGCAGCTTAACCGAATTTGAGTGTCTTATGCTCTATGTGGCGTAACCGGAGGAACAAACCTCACCGCGGCTCAAGCACTGGTTAACGATAACCGTGAGTTAAGTCCTGATGGAATTATCGATATTTTTATCGAAATACAAACAGCTGGCTCTAACACTTGATTTAATTATTTCTTTAATTGCTGCTTAATGCACGAATTTTTCAACTTCACGCAATGGAAATTAAATTCGAAGAGACTGAGTAACGAATTAATAATGCAAAAGCGTCGAGGAAGATGCCTAACTACTTTCCTGATCTAGATGATGCCACATTTTGTTCAAAGATTCAGGTTGTTAAACTCAACATGTAGAATAAATCTTGCTAGGATTAAAGAACAAGTCGGTTTCCAAAGAAACAGTTAGACTTAACTTCAGTTGCAATTCAATTTGTTGTGACTAGGATTGTTAACAGGATCTGGTGGCGCCGCGTTCTTATGCATGTGGCAACGGCTATTGCAGCAATAGAAATTCATCGATATCGGGCGAAACTCTTTATGAGAATACCAAATAAATTAACCGTTGGTCATCTAGAGGAACCAAGTTGACCGGCGTTTGGCTAACCGGAACTTTTGAGAAAGTGAGCCTAGGTCGATAATCGATATTTCCTTTAACGTTTAATCAGAGCAAAATTGTTCCATGGCCAAAATAACATTGGTCTTCACATAATGAATTTCAATGCAGTTCAAATGATCAAATTAAATCGGATCTTGTATATATGCTATAGTAACGATCGGTCCAAATATTTTATACTTCTTTAAGGATTGCCAGGCGGTTCAGTTGAAAACCATGTGAACAAAAATTTGGGCAAACTACACACATGCAAGCTCTAAAAATTTTTCGGAACTCCTGATCGCGGCCTCAAAACAAAATTTACCAATAATTTATGTTCTGAAATTTGAGGTTCAAGGTTTTTGGGAGAAGATTTAGCTTAAAACCATGGGTCAGCCCATGATTTACACAATATTAGTAAAAAAAAAGCTTTGTATACCCTTGCAGTTTGTTTTTCTAAATAAGACTAGTTTCGGACCTTATTTTTCTATGGGAGTTATACTATATAGACTTTTTGTTTTCAATAGAAATGTCCCTTGCGTTTGCATATATCTATCTATATATATAAAAATGAATGATTATCTGTCTGTCTATCTGTCTGTTTCTTATGACTGCCTAACCCGTTCATCCGATTGCTATCAAACTTTGGGAAATGGTAGACCGCTTGCCCGGAAAGGTGTGTAAGTGGGAAAAATGGTCGAGTAATAATCCAAAAACCGTGAAAATAGCTAAGTTATGCCGTCTATCCGATTGTAATAAAATTTTCGGTATTGGTAATACGCTTGCCCTGATAGGTTTCTAAGTTGAAGAATTGAGCGGAAAATGGTCAAAAAACCGCGAAGTTTGTCAAATTTCCGATTGCGATGAAACTTTTGGACAGCGTCTAACGCTTGCCCGGGAAGGTTCTGAGTTGAAGAAATGAGCGGGAAATGGTCCAAAAACCGCGAAATTCAAAAACAAATACCATTCATCCGACTTCAGATTGCAAAGGTTTCTAAGTTGAATTAATGGGCGGAAAATAATCCAAAAATCGCGAAATTTGCTAAACTATCAAATAATCATATTTATGAAAGCGCTTAATTTTGAGATTTAAATACAGGCGTTGGTAAATGGAAGATGCAGATTGAACGGTCCAAAAAGCTTGGAGGGTCAAAAAAGTCGCAAAATTTGTTAAGTTTTAACATTTTCCATTTGAGACTAGATTATGAAGAAGACTTGATAGACGGCAATTGTAGACGGGTACGTAGGATAAAACGGTCTAATTGTCGGGAAATTCGCAAAATTTTCATATGAGCTTAGACTATTATGAAGACGGGTAAATTAAAGTGTAGTTCGAGTGTGATTTTTCATTGGATTCCCAACCAAAAGTGCAAAGATGAAAAGGGATATAATCTAATAATGAATGTTTGTCTGCCTGTAAGTCTATCTCTTAGTGTAAGAATGTGACTTTTTTGTCGAAAAAATTTGAAATTTTAATTTCTGATCAACGCTCACCATTTATAAATTCAATCATATAAATCCATTTTTGTGCAGTTATGACTCCCAAAAAACGTTCGATTGGTCGTTCTACGTCTCAAGCACAAAAGAAAAATGCAAAACTAGCCTCTGAAACAAACGAGCAACGAGATGCAAGATTGAAAACTGAACGATAAATGCATGCGAGAGCCCGTTCATCGGAAGCGAACAAGCAACAAGAAGCAAGAATGGGAACCGACCGAAAACTTCATATGAGAGCCCGTGCATCGAAAAGCAACGAGAAGCGAGAATGGAAGCCGACCGAGAACTTCATATGAGAGCCCGTGCATCGGAAAGCCCGTGCATCGGAAAGCAACGAGAAAAGAAAATGGATGCCAACGGAGAACTGCATGCGAGAGCCCGTGCATCGGAATTGAACGAGTGAATTAAAGATAATATAAACAATTGCAAAATGGCAGAGCAACGTCTGCCGGGTCAGCTAGTTTTATATACTTTTACACAATTCTACAAAGTTTTGTCAAAATCGGATGACTATAGCATATAGCTGCAGTATGAATGATCGGTCGAAAAAGAAGTTCTAGTGTGATAAACTTTTTTTTTTAAATGAAATCGCCTTCAAAAATGTACATGTAAGTTTGTTATGCTTTTCTCAAGATTCCACTAAATTTGGTCGAAATCGGACAGCTAGTAAGGTCCGAAAACTATAGACTATAGTCTTATTTAGAAAAACAAACTGCAAGGGTATACAAAACTTCGGCCGAGCCGAAGTTAACTTTCCCCTATTTTTAATTTTCATCTTAACTAACTGAAATCTGCCTCAATTACATTCATTTAAGTTTGTTTTCCACTGTTAATATAACTATATTATAACTTTAATATTTTTCAACGACCTTAATAATGTTTTGCCAGCTCAACTTACTTATAATTATAAGAGCACATAACTTTCATGAACACGAGCTGGCTTAAACTTGTTAGTAAAATATTACAAAAACCGTTGAAAAATAGAAACAAAAGTGCTTCAAACACTTTACGGTACGTTACGGTGTAGTTACATAAATAGTTTGAATTAGAGCAACAAAACCCTTTTTGTTAGGATGCAAAAATGCGGTCAGAGCTCTCCCACTAATTCTGCGGTGAGCCGGAACCTGGCGTACTCCAAGTGGAATGCAGTTTAGTTTAGTTTTTGGCTTGGTATTTGCATGTTTCTGGCATTTTCGACATGAAAAAGGCAACTAATGAGTTGCAGTCGATAGCCAGGGTTGTTGTAAGTGAATTGTTACTAATTAATAGTTAAGAGAAATCTTACCTTGATAGACTACAAATGCTTATATTGTTAAGAATTAAACTATCTTTTAGCACCAAAAAAGGGTTCAATTTGAGCTTAGGTTAACCGAGTATATCATACTCGAATCCAGCTATTCGTTTTAAGAGCTTTCATGTCTATTTTATTTTAGAATCTGCGACTTTTTCCTGTTTCTTGCCTCAGATATACTTTTAAGAAACTTTAACTTTCCTAGTTTCCTTTTATGCCGGACAACCTATTTCTACAATTTGCCTTAAAATCTCGACTCTGACATTCTAATCTTTTTCAATTTTCTGCCCAGGTGGTCAAAATGATGATTGTCGTTGTGCTAATATTTGGCATCTGTTGGCTGCCCTTTCACAGCTACTTCATTGTAACATCCTGCTATCCGGCCATCACTGAGGAGCCCTTTATCCAGGAGCTTTACCTGGCCATCTATTGGCTGGCAATGAGTAATTCCATGTACAATCCCATTATATACTGTTGGATGAATTCGCGGTAAGTACTGAACTGGAGAGCAACCCATTTGCCATTGCCACACACGAAATTATGTAATTTGTGCCTGAATTAGCAACCGCTGCGTTGAGTGTGTTAAGTGCAATTCCAACTGGTAGTTTCTTTGAAAGTCGCTTTGCCACCCGCTGAGGGATAAGCTGTTTAGTTGTTGGCATGGCCGGAAATGAAGGAGTCGTAGCTAGAGCAACGCCACCAGCAGTTGCCATCAGCCATTATCATTAACACTCTTATATTCATTATGCATAGTTTCGAACTACAGACTTACAATACAAACAAATACAGCAAGAACGAGGGTTGGTTTGTATAATTCCAGACGTGTCTCTTCGATTTGACTCATTTTATTTGAAAGTTTGACCAACTTACTTTGTGTTTTGTTCGTAAAGAATCATTTTATTTTCCAAAAATGGAAAACATCAGCTATATTAAAAGGCAACCCTCGTATATGTATGCTTCAATCGACTGTTGATGTTCTCGGCGTCCGTCTGCCACATCCGTTAAGCGGAAAAACGTAACTGATTGCAATTAATTTCGCTTAGTCAGTGTTCCAATGACTGCGATGTACATCATTTCCCAGTCTGGGTGTGGATGTGGATGTGTTTCTACGTGCTACTTCAACCTTCACACGTTTGAGCTTCCCTTACCCAAAGAGCTCACAGCTCAATTGGCGGCGCCCCTTATGCAAATGATGACGACAACAAACACAACAACCGCCTTGGTGGTAGCCAACACTGGAAGTGCTTCGCTTCTCCCCCATTTTCCTTTCTTATTATTATTGCAGGAGCTGTCGACAGTTTGTCGGTCGATCTACAAAGAGTATAAAATGAAGGCAACTGAAATACCAAAGCATAAATCAAGCAACTTTTGACGTATTTCAGGGCATGGTCCTTGTCGTTCTGACTCTCTCAATTCGTTCACATGACATAGATTGTGGGGTTAGCAGGTGTGCAAAGTGGAAAGTTTTAGCTGAATGAAATCAAAAAGCTTAGAGCTAAGTCGTATTTCTTTTGGCTTTATTTCTTAGTATCAACCATTAAACATGCCGTATAATGAAGCTACTCCAAAGCAAATTTTAAAGCTATGATAGAGGTATAAAGAGAATATTCGCGATCTTAGCGAATTTGTCCCAAATTAAGGTTATAACTACCAATATAACCGATTTGTCCGAGATACACCAACTTTATTGTATTTATCTGTTTCTTCTTCTCAAATTTTATAGCAGGGATCGCAAATAAGAGTTATAAGTTTATAGAAATCAAATCTTAAACAAATAATTTCGATGAATGGAAATATCTTAGATATACTGAGTAATTCAGGATGCAGGATGCGCTGTAGTCTAGTGCCCCGATTCCAAAACTCCCTGCGTCGCACACACATCATTTTTTATCGTCGAAGATAAGAATGCGATTCGCCTAGTAGGTATCGCTTAACTCTAGCGATATCGCATTATTATCGTATTCTCATCTCCCTATGGGAATTTTTTTATACCCTTGCAGAGGGTTTATTGTGGTGTTGTAACATGAAGGAAGTCGAAATAAAGTATATAAGGGAGAGGGTTGGCGTGTTTTTGGTATGTTTGTGGAACGGGGTCGGTGTTACTAAGGCGATCGGTGAAAAATAGTCAAAGAGAAAACTTTTTTTTTAATGGAACTAGTAGTATTAGTTTATATTTAAGGGGGCTGGGGGGAATTTTTTTTTTAAGAAAACTTATAGAAATTATTATAAAAAAAAAAAGGAATTAAGTTTTAATTATTATAAAATAAAGAGCAAAGTTAGAATATGAAAACGTTTTTTAGCTCAAAGTTACAAACTGAGCGTGCTGTATAACGGATCAAATTTCATATAAAGTAATGAAAAGAAATTTTTTTTTCAATGGAGTGAAGGGTAATTTTATTGAGCTTAGTGACCCTATTACATCTAAGTTTTTACAAGCTTTTTTTTACCAAAAAATAACTTATGTTGTAGTGATTGTTTTGATTTTAATATTAGACATTTGTTGTGTTGTGTGTTTGTTTTCGTGTAGTTCTAGTTCTAGGGGTTTTGAGTGCTAGGTTTGTTATATATTTAGATTGTTATTGATATATATGTGATAGTTTTGTGTAATGACTGTGTATATACAAAGATTGTATTTTAAAGCTATAAAGGTATAGTAAGTATTTTGTGTGTGATTTATCATTGGGAAGTATGTTTTCATGTCAGTCTTTTCGTAATATATGACAGGTTTTTGAATGGTAAGCCTATATCCTTCGGTTAGCCAAGTCAGTGGGATGGATCCTCTGAAGTCTCCGTCTTGCCCTGAGCCCGTTTAGCCTTCTTCTTCTGAGCAGGCGTCTGGCAAGGTTGTTTGGGTGGCATGCTACCTTGTCAAGGTAACGTGCGGCTTGTCTATTTATGGTATCGCCGACCATAGGGACACCACAATCTCTCTCTATGTCCTTGGTTCTGATGAACCACTCTGCACCAATGACTCGTCTGAGAGTTTTTGCCTGAAAGACCCTAATTTTATTCAGGTGGGTCTTGGCGGCGATGCCATACACCTGGATGCCATACCTCCAGATCGGTGCGATCACTTTGTACATCAGCACCTTGTTTTTCAAGGACAACTTGTTGTTTTTGTTAAGCCCATCCCTGTTGCCTTGCTTCTCAACTTGCCAGCCACTTCCGAGGTATGCTGCTTAAACGTGAGTCTCTTGTCAAGTGTGACCCCAAGGTACTTATGTGCCGTTTTGTGTGGGAGCACCTCTCCGTGAAGGAAGACTCCAGTGCATATGTCTCTTCTGAGTGTGTGAGTGACACAGACACATTTCTCAGGGTTGATTGAGATATTCCACCTGCAGGCCCAGTTCTCAAACCTTTTCAGGTATTCCTGCAGTGTATCTGTTGCAGCATAGATGCACTTATCCCGTGACATTATCGCTGTGTCGTCAGCGAACGTCGCGATCAGCAGGTCCTGCGAGTCTGCGATGGGGATATCAGTCGATGTGGGCATGTCAGCGGTGAAAAGACTATACAGGGTTGGGCCAAGTACGCTGCCTTGAGGTACTCCAGCTCGAATCCTCTTCTTCTGGGATGCAAGGCCATCCTGGACCACTCTGAAGGTTCCATCAGAGAGGAATGATTGAACCATCAAGAAGATTTGAGGATTGAGCGTTCCCTTGAGCTTGGCCAGCAGGCCATCATGCCATACACGGTCAAATGCCTGTTGGATATCCAAGTACGCTGCCACAACGTACTCCTTGGCGTGGAATCCTTCCAGGGCAAAGATGACCACCCTGTGTAGTTGTTCGGGTGTGCCATGCCTTAGGCGAAAACCAAATTGGAACTTTGGTATCCTCAGTTTCACTGCAGGAGTCTCCAAAATTCTCCGCAGCAGGCATCTCTCCAGCAGTTTGCCGAATGCTGGTAGTAGGCTAATAGGCCTGTAAGAGTCCAGATCGTCTGGTGGCTTTCCGGGTTTGTGCAACATTACAATGTTTGCACTTTTCCAGGCACGAGGAAATTAGCTGAGGCGTAGTGCAGCGTTAAAGATTAGCAACAAGAACAAAATTGCCTTTTGAGGGAGCAGCTTTATTGCTCTGTTGTCAATCTCATCCTCTCCCGGGGCTTTGCTATTTTTGAGCGATCTTATTTCACCTTTGACCTCCTCTAGGGTTATGGGTGCAGTTGGCAGCGCCATTTGGAGTGGGATTTGCAGAGTCTCCTGCACCAATAGAGCTCTATTGGCTGAGGCAGTGGTGAAAGGCTGGAATCTTTCCTCCAGGTTGCAGGCAAAGGCTTCAGCACGATCGTGAGGGCCCTATGGGAAGAAATGCGACACTATGCAATAACTTATGGGAGATAAACAAGTGTTACTTCTAGGAGATAGGAAAAAGTCTCTTCTCAGCGATACAAAAGAGATTAGACAAAAAAAAATAAAAAACTCTGAGTGATAAAAAACGTTTTTTCCTACGGATAATAATAAGATTCTTCCTAACGTTACGAGAAAATTCTCGAAAACTGCGAATTATATAAATTTTTATCAACTTTAAAATTACACTGACTGGGATTCGAACTCGGGAACCTCGAACTGTGCACGATTAGAATGCCGTCTCTACCAGTTGCACTATCGCACACCATGGTTGCTAATGGCTAAAATACTATTTATACAGGGTTTGTCCGGAAAGTAATAGGACTGATTTTCTTCCGCCGCGACTTCGGAGCGTGCGCGCACCAACTGGATTCGTTAGCGTTCCTAGCTAACGAACGATAGGCTGGTCAGTTGTCTCCCAGCACCTAGAGAGTCAGGACAGGCATTTTCGCACGTCGCGTTTCTGTGAGTGGTGCAAGCCGAAAATGCCACGTTCGTTAGAGCAGAGGCACGCGATTAAATTTTGTGTGATATTCTGTAAATCTGCGAAAGAGACGATTAATATGATCAAGCAGGCTTACACAGATTTTGCTTTAGCAAGAAGTGGTGTGTTTCGGTGGCACCAGGCCTTTTTGGAGGGCCGGGAAGAGGTCGCCGTTGAAGACCGTGCTGAAAGACCTCCGACTTCGACAAACACCGACCATGTGACTTGTGTGCGCAAAGTATTGAACTCAGACCTTCGACTAAGTATTCGTTTAATTGCCCAGATGTAAAATTTACCAAAATCTGTGATTGATGACATTGTGACGAAGCATTTGAACCTGCGCAAGGTGTGCGCGAAGATGGTTCCAAAAGTGCTCACTGACGACCAGAAATTGCGGCGAGTGGATAAGTGTCAAGAAAAATTGAACATGTGTGAAGGTAACCCCCAATTTTTGAATAACGTAATCACAGGACTTTCACGGACTTTTTTTTGTTTCCTCGCCTGAAAAGGCCGATGAAAGGCAAGCATTTTGAGACGACAGAGGGGATCCAAGCAGCATGCACCGCGGCTCTCAAGGCTATTCCGGAGAATGCCTTCCGTGACGCCTTCAATGCTTGGAAATCGCGCTGGCAGCGCTGCATCGACGCAAAAGGAGCCTATTTTAAAAGTTTTTAAGGAATTGTAACGATTGGCTCAATACATTTTTTTTAATCGACTCAGTCCTATTACTTTCCGGACAAACCCTGTATACAATTTCCTAAAGGTATTCACCACTTGTAATTCTCAAGTTTTTATTCATTCGACACTCAATATAAAACGGGTAGCTGAAATTCGAGTCTGCTTATTAATGTTTCGCCAATTTCCCGACTGGATGATACAAAGGCTATACCCAATGTAATTTGTTTGTGTAAATTGCCAAACTATCCCCTTATTCTCTTCTCAAACTCTCGCCAAACTCTCCCTTTGACGAGCGAGATAAGTAACAAGACCAATCCCCCCTCTCCCCCTCCCACAAGCAAAATTTAATCGAATATAACTTCGGTGTTTTTTGAACGATCTTATTGTACTTTAAAAACAAAATAGATATTGTGCCTCACTTGATATATACAATGAACCAAAAAATTGTTCCATTCCGGATCAACTCAATCCAAAACCGGATTAATAACACTGTGCGACACGAAAATTTCGATGACATTCAGACCCGCTAAATCTGAAAGCTACTATTGTATATAGAAGAACCCTAGCTGGATTTGGTCGGATTAGTCGGCACTTTAGTACTCTGTACCAGAAGTACACAAAGTATAATAAGTTTGTGCAAAAGTATGTAACAGCCAAAAGGAAACATCTCCGACCCTTTAAAGTATATGTATTCTTGATCAGCATCAACAGCCGATTCGATATAGCCATGTAGGTCTGTCCATCCGTATGATCAAACAGATCTCAGAGATGGTAAGATATAGAGGATTCACATGTATGGGACAAAATCTTCTTATAACGGGTGACAACTAAAAATCTGCACAAGCTTTGAGAGAGAGCGCCCTTTGCTAAGCTCTACATAAAAGATTTCGGGATGACATTTCTTTCTCCGTCCGAGAAAGAAAGTGTTCGTAATCTACGAAGTGCACCTGACAAAGGTAAAGTTTTTACAGTAAACCATTGTACCCAAAAGGGCCAGTCCAAACGCACTATTTATAGAATTTTGCAACGAAAAATAATAAAAAGAGAAGTTGGAAGTGGTCGGAAAGCAAACATTATGACCGGTCAGAAATCTAAGCCAACTTTTTAACAACAAAAACAACATAAGTTAACGAGATGCAGCCAGAAAAATCAATTGCAGCCAACAACACATCAGTAATGTGCTGAATAGAAATAATATTGTTGCCAGACGTTAGCAAAGAGCACCAAGTTACACACCTGACCAAATACAAACAGTCAAATCTCAGTGTCGGTGGATGTGCAACCAATATCGTGACAAACTCCTTTTGTACCAAAGAAACGTAACCCAACAAACTTGCCGCAATGTCGTCCAATTGAAGATTTTTTTGAAGTCTGAGTCTGAGTTTACAAAAACCAATAGAAGGCTAAAAATATCCAAGAACTGAAGAACAGGATTCGCTTATATATCCGGAAATACGACCCCAAGGTCGTACAAGCCGCCTGAGAAGACATTTTCCGGAAGCTACGTCGAGTGGCTGATAACGGTCCCTTCGACCAAATAAATTGAAGCAATGCTTTTGTATATGTAGTCATAAATAAACTGTAAAATTTGCATAAAGATCCGTTGAGAATTGTGGTTAAGGCACAGTTTTTTAGATAGAAGATTGGAACCTTCTGGACATATTTAGTAATCGGGATTCTTAATCGATCCACCAAATGAATGGTAAGGATCGGATGCACGATGTAAGGAAATCAAACAATTATGGGCAGCACCGGTCGCAACATTTGCACTACTTTAGTATACCCTTCGAGTAAAGGGTATAAAAAGGGAATCTGGCTCAATGTGCTATGGTTAAGTTTCCGTTGATTAACAAGGCAATTGCCTTTTGCATTTTCTCCTTACAGTTTTCGCTACGGATTTAAAATGGTCTTTCGCTGGTGTCCCTTTGTGCGGTTAGGCGCGGAATCCCTCAATCGGCGTGAAAATCTTACCTCCCGTTACTCCTGCTCGGGCTCACCAGATCACAATCGCATCAAACGGAATGGTGACTACTTAGCAAATCAGCAAAACTGTGAAATGCACTAATGAGTTTCCCTTTGACAGACACACAGAAATCAATACTCTATACCTGTCCCAGTTCGCCCAAATCGCATCGAATTTCGCATTGCGGTAAGTGAAAACACACATGGGCCCTCTGGCTACAGCTTTCCTACATCAACTTTCCGTTCCAGGTGTATTGCGCAATGCCACGCTACGTACGGGTCAGGAGTCAATGCAACGTCACTCGGCTCCTTCGGAGCATAGCAGAAGATCCACCTATCAACAGGAGATGCAACAACTTTGGACGGGACAAACAGCCAACACAGGAGCAGAAACTAGCACCAGCACCTCGACCACCACCACCCAACTGTACTCCTGACAGCAACCCAGTAGCCTGGCTGCTCTGCAGGAAAGTGTGGAAATGCAGACACAAATTGTGTGCTCATTACCCTACAACAATAACTATCGGCCCATAGGTTCGGGAAGTGCTAATGAAGCAACAGCCAATGATCGAACCTGGCTCTAAGGCGATGTGAATGATGTCTCGAATTTAGAATAATACCAAATGGATTTTGCTAACTAATTGAGTGAATGGAAAACAAAGTTCTATGTAATAAATGTCCTCCTATTTCAGTGACACTCCTGAAAGCTGTGCGCTTTGGTGTTGTATAATTTGTCAGGTTCTCTCTTTTCCTATCGCTTAATCGTATGCTGATTATCCAAGCCCTTACACTACCAATGACTTTTCAGGCAGTTTCTCATTTCAATTGAAAACTTTACCTACCTTTTCCCATATCATTACCTAAGATTACACCCTGCCCTTGGCCATTTCTTCCCTCAGTGTTTAGAGTAAGTTCGAGTGAATTTTTAACAATCCACTTAGATATGAATATATGTATTTAGTTAGACGCTAAAATAAAATTCTAAGCAAATGAAGACTTTCTACCCTTAATTGTAAATATTCGTAACTACTTAGTTGCCATAGTTACTTCTTACAGCCCTTCTTCACTTTTAACCCGCCCGCTTGTACAAAATATCTGAACTACAATTCATAAATGTCTATGTATGTGTAAATATAATTATATGTAAATGTGAAAAAATGAAACTTTTTGCGAATAAAGCGTATTACTTCAAAATTGAATTTCAGCCTTTGGGTTTTTTATTCATAATTTGTGCCATCAAAATCGACGAGCAACAGATTGATGAAATTTTAACTTATCAAAGGGAGCCCTTCGTTTGACACGTGGCGCCTAGATGGCGTAACCAACTCAGACCCCTTATTACACCCTCCCCCAATGCTAGTTTTGTGGTAAAGCAATTTTGTACAAAAAAATTTCAGAAGGAGCCGATCTGTAAATGCCCTTGCGCATGTATATTATACAAACTTGCTACTGTGCAAGTTGAAATTTGGAACAAGTTTCAGTCAGATAGGGTTTGTGAATTGGGTTTTAAAAGCATCAAACACAAGATTATGCTTTTAATATTTAGCAGAGGAAGTATAAAATTTCATCCAATTAAACTTCCACGACCGAAAAGAATTCCTGGACTTCGAAAAATGATATTGAAGGTAAGTGAACGGCTAAATCTAAAATAACAACTTGGCTTTTGTTGCGGCATTTCAAAACTTCTTGAAGTTGTAAGACAAAATTTTTGAAACACAAATATAATTTTTAAAACCTTTAATCATTATAATTATAATTATAATATGGGTTTTTACGGCCTGTTTTGATTTTAGTCAAAGTGAATGTTAGCAGGCTCAAGGTCGAGGTTTGACTATAGTTCAATAATCAACCAGAAAATTCAACAGAGAATACATATGAACATGAACAGTTTCTGTATAGACGGCCATTTTGGCTGTCACCATGGCTATACAGTCACAGCTACACAGAAAGAGCGATTGATAGAGAGAGCATCTTAACGATGAATGTATAGTTGCTTAAATCTACTTACAGTTATATTGCACAGTGGGTCTTACATGCTAGTTATTACTACACCTTTAAATAAATGCACTCAAGAAAAATCGTGGCCCAAATTAAGCACACTCTGAGACGAAGTTCTCAGTAATTAAAAATAGCGGCCACAATCAACAGAGATACCTTCAGCTACCCTAAAAAAAAACCGAGCTTAATGACAAGTATAAATTTTGTTCTATTTACGCACTTGTAATTCTCAAGTCTTTATTCGCCGTCTGGGTTATTTAAAAAGGATTTGCAAGTGGCTTGATGGGGTTTATTAAAAACTAATAACTAGGCTAATACTAATACTAGGGCAGTTACAGAACCAGTTTCAACCCCTGTGGGACGGCTATAAAGCATTGCTTTACAGGGGAAGCCCCGATTAAACCGCATTTGCTCTTTCTCTCTCCAACCTGCGAAGCTCCTTTATTGTAAACGCAAAAAATTGCTAACTGCATCCCACACTTCTCTTCTCTCAATCATGGCTGCAACCAACTTATCGGCTCCTGTCGGTGATCCGACCGTCGATGCCAGCCTCTCTCTTCCAGCTGCAAATCTCCCCTACTTGGCCTCCTTCACACTAAGTGCATTCATGGGAGGAATCATGACCAAAGCGGTGCAGGTAACTCCTAAAACATCAGTGCCACTCATTATTTGGGTTAGCCAATGGTTAACCTCCCCGTGCTTCCTTCTTATCCAATCCTTTATATAGCGGAAGGGGGATAAGTCCACCGGCCCTTCGACGACGTTTCCCACTTGGATTGCATTGCCGTATGATTTCACTCCTAGCGTCCTCTCGTGCCGAGCTCTTTGGCAGGTAGCGTGGAGCTCTAGTGGGACCATGCCGGCGATCACAAGTGCTACATCGTCGGATATGGAGAGTCACACTCGGCAGTATCCACAGCCCATTATAATTCTGTCTTCAGATTCCAATGCATATACCTTCATATACCCTAAAGACCGCAGCTTAAAGCTAGTATAAAGTTCGTGCAATTTGTGACCTTGAAATTCTCAACTCGTTATTCGCCGACTGGGTGATATAAATTGGATTTGCAAATGGTTTGTTGGTGTGACAGCAACTGAAAGTGTAAGTGTACTGACGAAGACTTTGCCATGACTGCTGCCGAAACAGCCGTCTACACAGCCACAGCTACTGATCATGTTAATATGTATTCTCTGTTGAATTTTCTGGTTGATTATTGAACTATAATGAAACCTCGACCTTGAGCCTGCTAACATTCAATCATGAAAATCATGGAAAAGCATAATAAACTGTTAATTACGAAATTTGGTGGCGATCCCATTTAAAACAAAAAAGTTTATCTCACTAGAACTTATTTTTTCGGCCGATCATTCGTACTGCAGCTACATGCTATTGTCATCTGATTTTGATAAAACTATGTAGAATTGTGTAAAAATATATAAAATAAGTGTATGCCAATGATAAGGACGTTTTCATTTAAAGCAAAAAAGTTTTTCTCACTAGAACTAGTTTTTCGACCGATCGTTCCAATGGCAGCTATATGCTATATTCATCCGATTTCGACCAAACTTAGTGAAATCATGGGAAAAGATAGTTAACTAAGAAATACGTACTTTTGAGGCGTTTCCATTAAAAAGAAAAAAGTTTTTCTCACTAGAACTAGTTTTTTGACCGATCGTTCCTATGACAGCTATATGCTATAGTCATCCGATCCGGACGGTACCGAAAAATTTGCAGCGTATATGTACCAAAAGACTTCGTGCAAAGTTTGGTAAAAATAGCTTTCAAGCTGACGGAGGAGATAGCATAGAAACAGACAGACGGACATATGGACATAGCTAAATCAACTCAGCTCGTCGTGCTGATCAAGAATATATATAATTTATGTGGTCGGAGATGCTTACTTCAATGCTTTGCAAACATCCGGGCAATTTTATAATACCTTCTTCAAGGGTATAATACAAAATAGTGACCTGAATCTAGGTTTACTGACTATCTAACACAGCTCCATGCCCCTGAACCTTTGCAGTGAATTTAAAGAAGCTTGCTTTTCCTGATCCAGGTAATCATCATCATAGTCGAGTTCTCTCCTTAAAAAGGAATCATAGTCAGATTCTTAAAGCCATTTCGTGTAACACAAGTAGCCAGCAAAAGGGGACTTTATTGGAAACCACCTAGGCAGGCAGGCAATGCTGACAGATTAAGCTGTCTGAGATTAGTCAACGCCAATCAGCGACACTCAATGGGCAATCCTGCAGCATGCAGAGGACGCAGCACTCGAAAAAGTAGTCATTGGAAGCAATTATTGTAAGATACGTACATATAAGAGCAGCATGCACATGGAGCTCTCAATGCTAGGAATGTGTGCGCACTGCTGCTGGCTTAACAAGCATGCGTAAGCTATGAACACGGCTAACAAACAATAACGACACTGTCAGCCACCGAAAAACAAGTATACTAGGTGTGTCACACATGCAGAAACAAATCCTCATGACACAAACCGCAACACTTTCTGCCCAGTAGAGCGGATAAAGGTGGAAAAGATTGAGGTTTCGATTCTTGTCTCATCTGGGCTCATTTACAACGTTTTTTTTTACTTTCTCGTGCGTTCCCTTGTCACTCCAAGCTGACTGTTCCCTTTTAAAACAAGTAAGCAAGTTGATTAAGCGCGTCTGTAAGTTATCTTGTGCCTGAAAATATTAAAGAGTAACTTAACTAAACTACTAAACTTAAACTAAGAGCTTAAAGATATCATGGCAAAGTAAATCACCACGAACTCAAATTTTTATTCAACCCTGCACATTGCCCTGTAGTTCAGCTACACCGGTGCGGCATTAACGAATTCTCTAATACTTCGTAGTGAGCACTCGCCACCAGACCAACCACCAGCCAAGTATTTGCCTAACGAATTTTGTATGGCCATGTCCGGAAAACGTACCGATCGGTACGACCCTGCATTACCAGTCGTTAGTGTGGTGATGGGTGAACACTATAGTTCACGTACTAGACTAGCGCTGTGATGTCAAGGCCTGGTGGTGCCTTGACACCAGCTGTACTACAGGGTAAAGACAGGACAAATTAGGCAGAAACTTTTTCGGTATGCTCTGATCAAGATACTCATAAAATGTGTGATTTTCGAACAACAAAATGCATGAACGAAAAGGCGTAAGTTTCTTATATGGTGCATGGGGAAAGAGAGTCGTTTAAACATGTAAGCAATCATTAAAAGCTAATCAAAAATCAAATTCTAACTGGCAGATTAACTCCACACCTAAAATTTTAATACCCTTATCAAAAAAACTGACATAAATACTAATTAAATTTTAGAATTTCCACAGCATTGCATAAAATTCTAAATGACTTACAGTAAGAGTATACAAATCATATGTAAATATGACTAAATCCGACTGCCTATGGGCTTAATTCGCTCGTGCTAAAACATATGTGAAACATCCGGCGTCTCTTCACTCTGCTTAACCACTCCCACTCCCGCATGTACTATGTGTGTTTGTTGGCGCATCAATTTTTTATAAGTAACCGTTTTTGAGAAAATTGCATTTACTTAATGTGTGCGTGTTTGTGTGCCTGCTACATAAACATACATACATACAATTTTGTACCTCTGACTGAAAGTCCCGCGTGTGCGCGGATTTGAATCGCCCGAGGTCTGCTCCTAGTCATATTTGCATAGATGCTCGCCCGTTTCTTTGCTCCACTTACCGCCAGTCGAAGGCACTCTTATGAATTTCCATTCACATAAGCGAAATTTGTTTTTTATGCACAAACCTACTTGACAAATGAAAGCAAAAGCAGCCTCCGGAATGCCCTGCACAAGGTGAGTTAACCATAATGCATCAGTTGTTGTTGGCCTTGTCGTAATTGCTTGTGAGTTGGCCTTTACGTGCTTTCATTTAGATTCCATTTAACCACACTGAAGGCATTTTAAATGCAACTCATTAGGCTTGAAGGAGCGTGTATCAATTCTCAATCAATCGACGAAAGCCATTGCCGTCTCAGATTACAAATATGCACATCTAATTGACCGACTAGTAATTTCAGCTTAGGGAGAAAATTAATATTCATGAGGTAAGGAGAGCAATTGAAAGAGGATACTCGTTAAGCAGACTTAGGAGTATGGGAACAAAACGTAAATGAAGTTTGTAGTTTCTACAAAGTGCCCTAAAAAGTATGCTATGTGATACTTCTGGTAGGTAGGAAAGCGTTTGATCTGAAAGACAGAAAATGCCTTTTTGGGGGGGATAAGGAAGCGTTTCAACCTGGGTTTAAGAAAAAGAATCTTCTCAGGGATAAATAAGCGTTTCTTTTTGGGAATAGGAATAAATCTGTTCATAGGGATAGGAGAGCGATTCAAACTTAAAATGGAAAGAGTTCTCTTCTCAAGTAACAAGTTAATTCTAGGGTATAGTAAAGCGATTCTTCCGGTAAATACGAAATTTATCTTATGGGATATAACAAAAAGTCATTGAAATTAATGGTACTTTAATTTTATGATGCACCACAGCAATCCGACATATCATTGCCGTTAAAGCCCTGGTTGTAGACAATCCAATTGAATACTGTTTTCGAAGAAAAGTCCCTTAAGACGATGACCGAATATTTCGGATATATGTAATTTGTATGAGGATTTTATAGCTATTTAAATATTTTTAAGAATGGTTTCTTGATTTTTGATCTCGACTTACCAAAGTTGATTCAGCCAGGCCCGTCGAAAAGAAATGAGGGCCAGGGGGGATACAGCTCACGAGCTGTTTAATAAGAAATATTTTTCAACATAACAAAAATCATGTTGATTTATAGATGAGCAATATGAATTCTGTTTTAATACAAAGGCAGGGACTCGTAACATGCCGGTAATAAAAAAGGACTAGTTTTCAAGTTATTGTCTATATCGCGGTTAGTTGTTATTCAATTAAATTCGCTTTTCGCGCTTTTGCAAATGCAAAGGAATCGTTTATTAAGCTGAAATCCAACTGCCTTGCGAACTCGGACTCCAAACATAAAATCACCAGAGCAGTTAGACGCTTTTGTGTAGAACAAGATATGTGGAAGTTTTTGCCTCACGATAAAACACTGAAGGAGCGTCCTCCACTAGCGACAGTGACAGGGAGAGTACAAAAAGTTCTTAAAGAATCACACACATTTGGAAAAAGAATCTTAAGGGTTTTTTGAGTACAGAGCGTTGAGCAATCCACATGGAGGAAGGTTCTTTTTAAAATTAGCTACAAATATAAGAATGTTTGAGGTGGACGATTTCATCTTTCAACTCTTGGGAAACATCAGCTTCGTACTTCTTCGTAAACTCTCCGGCAGAAGTCTGGGGAGTATCTTCATCCAACGTGGTGAATTTCCATAAAAAAAAGAGAACACTTTATCCAAATTTCTTACTGCTTTGAATCTTTTTGTCATTCCCTCAATGACCGAATCGATGATGCTGAGGAAAGTGCTGGTCTTGATTTCTGGACTTGCGTCATCATCCAATGTTTCATCCTCTTGCGACAAGTTTACATTCATTCAGAATAAGAACCCATCGACTTCGTATGAATTGCAAATCTGAGGAGAGAGCCTTCAGATTGTCAACATCAACATCGATAGTAGCTCCTCTTTCTTGAAGAACGACGTTTCTCCTTTGATAGCACTCAAAATGTTTAACCAAATTGAAACCATCAAAATACATATAAGTTGTTGTAGGGACCTGCATGCACAGAGGTGGCATCCCTGTTAAGGCGATAGACGTTATTATCGATAGGTCGGCAGTCATCGTCATCAGTCGTTCAGCAGACTTCAGCCGTCAGTTGTAAATCAGCCGAAATTAAGACGTCAACTAAACTTCAAACATACTCTCATTTAATCTTATTATTATATTACCTAACTAACTACACGAATATCTATAATAAAGACACATATTTATCTAACATACATTCAAACGAATTCATGTACGTTTGAATACCCTTGATGTCCCGGAGAATCTCCGCTGTCAAATTGAGCTTCTTCAGTTCGTGAAGTGCTTCTTGTATTCCAGAAAAATATTTCGCGAAAGTTTTAACGGCGTCAATTCGTGCAGACCGTCGCGTATCGGACACATTGTGAATGGAAAAGGGAATTTTCTTTTAAAGGAGTTTCCATCGTTGAGGGCTTCCGCTGAATATGTTATACCATTTCTGAATGATTCCGAAAAATGTTATTTTTAGCTTTTGGACAACATTCAGCGGAATCGACACCACAAAGGTTCAGGCTGTGAGCTCCGCACGGTGAATAGACAGCGTATGGATTTTCTTCACAAATGATGCCTTGCGCACCTTGGTACTGACCTCTCATGTTGCTTGCGCTGTCATATCCTTGTCCCCTTCAGTCGATCAATGGAATTTTATATTTGCCCAACGTTCCTAGGATCAGCTTCGCGATACCTCGACCAGTTTTTTTAATACAATCAGCAAAGGTCAGGGATCTTTCTTCGATTGTAAACGTCCTTTCTTTTTCATCAAAACGAAGGAAGCGCAGCACAAATGTTGATTGTTCCACATGCGAAGAATCAGGCGGTGAGTCATCAATCAAAGCATAATATTGTGCATCTTTTTTTTCATTCAAGATTTCGGCCTCTACATATCGGGCACACAGTTCTATAAATTCATTTTGGATTTCATGGGACAGCTAGTGGACTTGCAATCGATGATGACTTTGTTGGAAGACCCTGACCTTCTGCAAATGATCACGTAATACGGGATCGTAGTGATTAATCATCTCCAAAAAATTCCCGTTGTTCGGATATCAGATGAGATCACTATCTCCTCTTAAAGCCAAGCCTCTTTCGCCCAAAAACAAAATTGTGTCCAGAACTCTTTTCGAAATTTCTTTCCATTTCTTCGCCTTGTTTGCTACTTGAGTGGACAACAATGCATTAGCTGAAGAGTCGTTTTCAAGTCTTTTTTCAAGAGCACGCCACTTAACATAGCATTGAATATGGTCTTGATTATTTTCGTGAGCTGGTAGCTTCTCGTACAGTTTCTTCCACGTTTGTTTTTTGGAGTTCCCCTCGGGAGATCAAAGATGAGAACGACTTGCTGCAGTGCTTGATCCAAATGGACAACAACGCAAACAAAAAAATGATTCAAAAGTCCGACTCCAGACTAATCAGTACCGTACAACTTTTTCTTTGATTGATGGCTCAATCAATCGATGTCGAGGAATTTTTCGAATGGCAACTTCAGTCAGTTGTGGATTCAAAATTTTATCTTTCAGTGTGCCAATATCAAAATGGTTCAGTTGCTCTGCTCGATTGGATTGTACTTGAACTTCAGGAAACGATTTAAGGGCTTTCAAGTCATGTTCTTCATTGCTTTTTTCTGGAGAATTTCGGATTTTTTCATGATCGTTCATTCCACATAAATCATCTTCCAGAGCTCCTGTTGCTCCTGATGATGGATGTGTTGCCAATAACTTATCTGGTGGTTTGTCATTGTTTTCAGGCTGTATACTTTGCTGTGAAGAATCATCCGCTGGCGATTGCAACTTCAGATAAAAGTTAGGTGATATCTGTCTGTTTAATCATCTTCATTTTTTTTTCGCATTCTGCATGCTCTTTGCGCTTTTCAGCACCAGATTTGTATTGGTACATTTTCGTAAACTGAAAGAATTTTCATCAAACCTGCGTACTAATCTTAAAAACCCCATCGGATTTGACTGCATGCCAGAAGCACATCTCGTATAAAACTTTTGCCACTAAGAAGTAGTTGCAAAAACCTGCAATCTTTCTTTCCCTTTTTATAGGTGCGAAACGCAGCAGGAACTGTTCTATTAGAAGCGACCTTTGCATGGGTTGTTGTTGTTGGGTCAACTTCGTAAAAACGCTCGGCTCTCTCTCATCCATGCTGCATGCGTGCCATTGGAAGGGACGTTTGCATGTTATGCAAATTTTATGCCTTCCAACATACAGCAAAAAGAAAATGTTTGCAAAAAAGAACTCTCGTAAATCGCTCGGGTCCCATTTTGTTTTCCAATAGCACGGGTGCTGCATGCGTGCCATTAGAACGGTTGCATGTTGTGCAGACTTCTTCGCTTCTAACCTACTGCCAAAAGGACGGGCATGGATTGAGCGTAATACATTATTTAAAAAAACTGCCATATAACCGATCTGCAGAAAATTTTATGTACAGTTTATGTACAGTTTTTACAGTTTCGAGAAAAATCGAGCATAAAACTAAACTTGAGTCTTATTTTCTATCTTACTGTTAGAATATTTTTCTTACCCAATTCAATGCTGTCATAATATTGTAGTAAGTAAAATTTAGTCGCGAGTAAATGCTGATGCTATTTTCCATCTTCTAAACACACACTTAGCAATGTCTGGGTGTGTGTGTGTGCTTGTAAGAACAGTGAATGCCATTTGCCTAAGAACACTTCCAAGAAAAAACAAAAGAAAACCGGAAACGGCAGCCCACAGGATCCATTGTCAACTTTCGAGCGTTAGGCATATATACATTCATATGTATTTTAACAAAAGCGGAAACAGAAGACAAAAAAAAGACGCAACTTTAGGGCGGGTACCAGTCGAGTCGTAAAATGCACATCTTTAACCAACATTAAACAATAGACAGTCGAGGCCATATTAGCCACGAATCACAAATGTGCGGTGTGTGCACGAGTGCGGCCTCCCGAGACTTGTCAAAAACATTAAGTTAAGGCCAACCTGGTGCTTTAATAAGCGACAGACGATGGCAGTTTAAAAAGTGCGAAACTTTGGAAATCAGAGACATGTTATTCATTATTGAAATGATGACTAAAATGGGCATTTCTTTAGGTTTGGAAAGGGTAAGTAGTCTTAGGGGACTATTTCGTAAGAATATGCTAGGTTGGGTAGCAATTCGTGGCAAAATTGAAGGATTTTGGACATGGCGACCGTGATTTTGTATGGCAAATGCGAAAGTTTTTGCTTTAAATTAATATTGTATAACTATGTTAAGCTGCTCACAACAACATTTGCCAGTGATATTTTGATCTGTTAAAGATATTCGATGTGTATAATATGGTATGCACCCAAAGAAATTGACATATAGAACTAGTTGGTACCCACCTCGGTACGTTCAAACGAAGAAGTTTACTGCTTTTGCTTTTCCTCAGACTCTCCAAATACTCCTTTTTAAAGTGGTCAAACGGATTCGAGGCATAATCTGAAATGTCTCCAGCCACAGCTACCTTAAGCGCTTCATTCTCTGGTTGACCAATATCATTCCATTAATTTTATCGGCGATTTCTATACTTAAATTCAATAACCCACGTTAAAATTGAAGTTCCATGGCTTCGTAGGGCAAACAATGGCCCGTTTTAGCCTCGAAGCCCGGCCCTTTATTTCTATCCACAAGCAATTAAATGCCAACAACAAGCTCCGCGTCTCTGAGACACGTATAGAAGCGCACTTGAAAAATGAAGGCAATAAAACGATTGTTGCTTAAGCGTCCTTTCCTCAGATTTTGACACCCACAGCTGTTGAAGAGTTCCCCTAGTGTTTAGCCATTTTTAGTTTCACAAAGGCGAAGTTAACTTTTTCCCTTACCACGAGCTTGTCTGCTTATAATGAATGTAAAACCTAAACTATATTAAGCAGCCTGCTTACCTTATTATTAAACTTCCCTTGTATCTGCCGTTAACTGTAAACCAAAACCATAATTGATATTGCTAAAGAAACTATGCAACTCAAAACAATTTATACTGAAAGCGGAAAATAATAAAAGAAAATAAGCCAGCAAGTCCTGATTTTTCTGCTGCATTTTCTTATGCCGCAGCAGGGCCAGGTACAAGACAGCCCTTAGGTATTTGCGTCAAGTTGGTCTGGTCTGCTCGTTTCCACATAGTTTTAAGTTTTATTGTTGGCTTGCGGTTGGTCTTAACTAAAATCAATTTCATTAAATTGGATTTTTGCGGCATTGGCATGCATGCGGCATGTCCTGTCCTTGGCAACCGTGGCTCAAAGAGAATTGGATTTCGGTTTTCATTTTATTTTCGTTCTTAAATTTATTGCAAAAAAGGTAACAAAAAGTGGCTTCTATTTTCTCTTGTTGTTGTTTTTGTTTTTGGCATAAAGTACACAGGACCGTGAAAAAATACTTAACGACACGGAGACATTACCGTTGGAATGGACAGATTTTGTATCTAGCTTCTAGATATCTTAGCCTTGGATGCGACTGATCACCTTTAGATAGTGTATCAGATGTTCACCAATGTTTGGCTTGATGTAGAAAATGCACTGAGTTTGGCGCTCAGTGCGCTCCAAGTCAAGGTCTTCATCGTGTAGCTGGAGCAAGTCAATTAGCGAATCGTTGGTTATGGTTTGGATGCGTGAGGCGTTTAGGAATTTCATGATGCGCTCGTTGGTATAGTGCAGTTGCTAGAAGTAGAGGAGAATAAAAGAAAATAGAGAATTAATAAAATTACTTTAATGTTTCTTGAGAATTGCCATAATCACGGACAAGTGTGCTTCGGTGACTTATTCCACCCGTCGTGACACCTGCCTGGGAAATGCCCATTGAAAATCGGAAAAGGGGGATCATGAAGTTGTGCAAAAATATGTAACAGGTAGAAGGAAGCATTTGCGACCCTATAAAGTATATATATTCTTGATCAGCATCAACAGCCGAGTCGATTTAGTCATGTCCGTCTGTCCGTATGAACGCTTCGATCTCAGAGACTATAAGAAGATATAGCCTAAATTTTTGAATATAGGTACGTGTATACCAGATTCAAATCGAGTTTGTTTCAGATTTGGAAAATTCCTCTCCCTCCCCCCTTTAAGCGCAAAAAACTGTTAGAGCCACAACTTTTAAGATAGACCTTCCAAACTTTATATATATCAAGTAAGGTCCAATATCTATCTATTCTGAAAAGATCAATAAGATCGGACAAAATACACCGAAGTTATATACGAATCAATTTTGCTTGTGGGAGAAAGGGGGGGCCTTGCATTGTCAGTTACCGCGTTTGCGCGTGCGTGTGTGCGTATGTTAGTGTGAGTGTGTTTGTATATGTGAATGAAAACATAAGAAGTCAAGGGAACAGGGTATTTTGTAGTCGGGGCACTCGACTACAGCTCCCTTACTTGTTGAATTTTGGTTTGGTTCAGCATTTTTGAAAGGACGCTGGGTCGGTTGTGGTGTCCGATTTTTCAGCTGAATTATCTGTTCGGTTACGGTTTGGTACAGTACGGATCAGAAACAGGTATGCATCCCTGATTGCGGCTTATTTTTCTGTACATAAGGATGTGGTTACTTCATAAATTCAGCATCTCAATCGAAAAGAAAAACAAAAAAAAAACAAGTAGGAAAGTCGGACAAGCCCGAATGTAATATGATATGTATCAATGAAGGTTAATGCAGTATTCATTTTGCTGCTACACTGTTGCAGAGAACTTTCTTTTGCTCGTAACTTGGCTATAGATCATTTCTTTGGCGTATTGAAAAAAAAAATCCTAATTGTATATGGGGTTTAACGACCTGGTTTGATTTTAGTCAAAGGGCTTGTTTTGCCGTCTCAAGGTCGAGGAGTGATTATAATTCAATAATCCTCAGAAATCAATAATATGATATGAACATATGAAGCGTGCTATATAGAACATGTGAGCGTAAAACTAGTCGAAGTATCCGATAGCGTATTGGTTGTTGTGTTGGAAGCGTTACTTGTTTAAGGGATGATGGATTTAAAATATGTTTCTTTTCCTATTAAATGTATTATAAAACTGTGCGAGATATGAAGAGTTTTTCAAATTGCGGGGGCGGGAGTGGGAGTGGCAAATATAGAAAATAAACTTGATCGGCTCAAAAGTATAAGAAATTTATGTCCAATACATTTCGAAACTCTATCTCTGACCATTTTTGAGTTCTGTTTGTTCATACTGACAGACGAACATGGCTGTATCGACTAGGCTTTAAATTGTGGCTGATCTGATACTAATTAATACAAGTTAATACTACTTTGTGTCTTGGTTAGGATTGGAATATGTGGACTTTTATGTAGGTCTGTTTCCAATTCGAATTTTGATTTAAAGCAAATTCATTTTCGTTTAATTGAAGTCGGAAGACGGGATCAAGCCTTCTAGCGGTTCTATCTATATTTTAGCTCTAAACCAACTTTTGTCCCATTGCAAACTTACCCCTTCCAGCTCATTGGTTTTTTCTGGTTTCAGACTCAAGTAGAGTTTGGTGGCATCTTCGCGGTCAGCCACCACATCCACCTTGACCACGGGCGAGGCAAAGGTCAGATCATCGCTATCCGATTCCATAATGGCTAACACCGATGAGGTGAGAAACAGCAAGGCCGGTCGAAGTTGCTCGTGGACCAGCAGTGTGATCTCATAGAAGAATAAGATCTGATCACGACTTAGCTCTTCGGGCAGATAACGCCAAATACAGTAGGAGCAGGCATGCAGGGCCACATTCCTCGTCACACTGGGCTCCACTTGTAGCGGCATGGCATTGAATCCCACCGTATGAAGCACTCCCTGTCCGGTCAGGGCCAGCATTTCGGCAGCTCCACTTATGGGTTTGGTCAGTGCTCCCACTATGCCCTTGGTCAGGCCTGCAATAACACCCACCGAGCTGCGTGCCTCCAGCGTATGATGAGCCAGTCCACCCACCGCGCCTAGCAAACTAATGCCCAAACCGGTGAGGCCTTGAGTAAGGCCATCGGCGAAGCCTTGTGGTCGTGCACGACGTCTGGCCTCAGTCAGTTCTATGTGTTCAGCATCCAGGGTAAGTCGGTCCAGATTTCGTGCCACTGAACCAGCCAATTTGGTTACCGAATTTACTGTACCGGCCGTCACATTTCGTAGCAACGAGGCCGAGCCTTGGGTCACGCCCACCAGAAAACCCCAAGGACCACGAAAAAGACCCTGCACGGGCATGGAAATGAAATCGCGCAGTCCAGTGCTGAAAGAGCGGGCCAAACCGCTGGGACTGCCAAGTATTTCCAGTGAACCCACCACCCAGCCAGCTCCAAAGATGGCTCCACTTAGGTAATGCAAGCCTAACGACTGGCCAAAGCGTAAAGGAACTGTTAGAATCTGTTGGCGTTCATAACGTGAAAAGGAGAGCGGTGAATGGTCCAGAGCTATGTAAAGTCTTGACGAAGTATGCACGGACAGGAGTAAACTCAAGGGTTCCACCGTAAAGCTGTTCAGACGCAACGGCTCGGCAATATACAAAGCCTGGGCTACCACTTCATCGGGCAGCAGACACTGTCCATCCGCTAGACGTATGCGTTCGCTCTCCAAGCGAGGAGTGTGCACACAATTGGAGGGTTCGCACTCCACCAAAGTCTCCAGCAACTGATTAAGGTAGGCATCTTCTATGTACACACGGAACGGTTGCAATTTACAGCGCACGGCCTGCAGCTGCAACTCATCCTGGTAGAAGGAAAAGCTCAGCGTAGAGACGGGACCACGTCCACGGGTCCCCTGCTGCTGGTAGACAGCATCCAGATCGTATACCTGTGGTATGCCAGCGTAACGCCGGTACAACTGTTCGGCACAGAGCACAACTGGAAAATCATATTTTCCGCTAGAGTACAACTGATTGTCCACCTGCAGATTGGGTAGCTGTAGTCTCAATACACGCTCATCATCGTCATCATCGTAGGCCAACATGGTGTCATCGGCATACACATTGCACACCTCTGTCTTCAGATAGTCTCTCTCCCGGTTGTCGGTCTGCAGGCTGAACACAAAACGCTTGACAAAAACACGGATCTTAATCTTTCGCTTGGTCTCGCACTCCTCCCGGAAATGAGCACATTCCGTATCCGCAGTATCCGACAATTGAAAATCATCTTTTAGTGGTTGCTCTTCAGGCTGAATCTGATCTTCCTGGTCTTGTGGCAATGTTATCTTTTCGGGCATTTTAAGGCGTGAGCGCAAATCCTTTACAGAGAACTCCAACTGCTGAGCGATGTAGTAGATGTTGACGCGTATAACGCGATGTTTATCACAGACCACCACTTTGACATCACCATGGTTGGGCACATGCAGGAATTTCTTCCAGGATTTATCAGTTCTAATGGGCTTGGACCATCCCAGCTTTTTCTTGCCGCAGGATTTATCTGCAAATAAGGTAAAATTTGGGATTAAATTTTCCTTTTGATCTTTTTAATAAACTCGCTATTCCTTGGGTAGAAAAAAGAATAAAAAAGTTTTTTAAACATAATAATCACGTAAGATGAGCTCTTTTGACGAATGTAAGAAACCTACCATTATACACAGCCAGGGAAAGATTGCACATGGTAAACTCCACATCCGGAAAGTTGGCATACATCTGTGGTGGCGTATAGAAGCATCTACTTTGTGGCGCCACCAATTGATTCCACTCAAAATGCTTGCCCACAAACTCGGAGTTAGGTGCAGGTAACATTGCTATTCTCCGAGGCGCTAGTCTGGGCCACAATAAACTTGACATTCGTCATGTTGCTGATGATAATGGCCGGAGCGGTATCCCGGAAGACATTCAAATAATGCACATTATCCTTCTCAATCAGGGTGATCATCAGTGGTATGGATTCCGAACCAGATTGCAAACTAAAGCAGCGCCTGGTGAAGGGTAAGGCCAATGGTATGGGTATAGAAATGTCACGATTGCCACCGACAGCAAAACACACAAAATAGACAAAGGCCGTATCACAGGTATGCTTAGTCTTGCGGGCATTTAGATCATAAAACATATCCACGGTGACGCCAATACTGGAAAGGTTAAAGAGATTAAGCCCGCAGTTCCACTTTTCTAAACAGTTTTACCTACCAATTCTGTGTGGTTTCCACCGATATCAGATTACGATTTTTCTTTGCCAAATCCAGTGCCTCAACTTCCTCCCTAGAGGAGGTCTCCTTATGATCCATGGTCAGGGGTAGAGCATGCAGCATGACATCCGTAAAATTGGTCATCACAAATTTGGAGCGCAATTTGAATACACGACGTCCATCCTCCAGCTTATACTCCAGCAGCATGCGTAGGATCTCCTCGTTCCGCACCACCACAATATCCACAAAGGAATTGGCACGTAGCACCACATGGCGTCCGGAACTGTTACCCACCATTTCCTCCAGGCAAATGGGTGTTGAAGCTATCCAGCTTGTACCAAAGGGTATATCAACCGAGAACACACCCTTTAGTTCGGCTACCATTTCCAAACTATTGGCCTTAAGTTGGTACCGTACACGCTCTTTGGCCTGGCAAATGCTCACATCCAATCCGGTGGCATTAATGAACATGCCCCAGGCGGTAATGTCCAGTCCCAAGGTGCAGGAGAAGTCGCGTGTAGCCTGTGCCCGATACTGTGCCTCAAACTCGTTGAGCCATTTCACATGACGATGCACTCGCAGCTCTTCGGCATCATTAAGCGGCCATTTGGGTTTCAAAGCTTTGCCGAGATTATGCAGCGTATATTCAATTGTCCACTTAGAAGCATCATAATAAAAGAACTTGTGCCAATCCATAGTCTTCAGCATAAATGTATATTCAGCTTGGCAATTGGAGCGCAGAGGTGCCCTGTGTTTTGTATCTGAGATTATTGCAAGATTCCACAAATACACGTAACACTTACCCAAAACGAAACTCCACGCGATGCTCTGTGTTATGCGTTGTGGGCGTGTTTAAAGCCTTGCGTCCACCTTTAGGAGAAATGACCAATATCTCCTGGGTGCTGCTTTCGGTGGCCTGCAGTTCACAGCTAAGCATATTGCAGATCTCAAAGATGGGCCAAATGCTAATCAGAATTTTCTGTGGTTGAAAATCATCCACCACATTGTCCAGTACAATGTCCTCGCGCAGAATACGCACCCACAGGCTAATAAACTGCTGTGAGGAATGTGTGGGCACCTTGACCAGCCAAGGTAGATTGTTATTAGGTTTTAGCGGAATATCTCCAGTGCGACCCTTGCCACGACCAGCGCTTAAGCGCAGGCTGTAAAGGGAAGGAGTAAAAGGATAAAATGCTCGAGCACTAAATGTGTCAACTCACCGCATATTGATATCCGCATTTCGCACCACCGTTTGATAAATGGAGGCGCGCCCCTTGTCACCAAGTAGATACTCCAGCGGACTGTTATCATCGTATTGCTTGCCCTCCCGCCGAAACTCGGTGACCAGCTCATAGGGCACCATGCTGATTAGCTCGATTTGACCCTTGACCAAGATATACACCTGAGTGGCGGATAGTTTGCCCACTTTGATGGTAATGCAACGCTTGCCCACTCTTAGATGTCGCACGCGTAGTTCGTCGTCAAACTTTAGGGCAATATGCACTGAATCACTTGACTCGATCTGCTGTGTCTTTGGATTCTTGATAAAGAAGGTCAACTCCTGACTCTGATAGTCGCTGCGAAAGTAATAGAGCTGCAATTCATAGGGAGCCACCTGAATGCGTTCGCCTGTATTTGTCTGGCCAAAACTGAAATGAGCCTGCATACGATTAACCACAACACATTTGGGCATCAGGGCATGCGGATGTTCGCTCTCCTGTAGCAGTTCCTGCCAATGCTGTTTGGAGCTGAGCAGCGTATGGATTACACAGGGACCGCAGTTCAAGCGCAGCTTATCCACCACCAGATTCGTTTGCAGCGAGCGCTGGCAATTGTTGAAACGCATGTAGCTGTGCAATTTCAACGGTTCCACTATATCCACCATGTTGAGAAAGCCATAGTCTAGGCATTTGACGCGACTACGAAAGTTTGTCTCCAAACTGAAATCGTTGCCATTATAGAAGGATGCATGACACTGCAGATCCTCCACATTCAGGGTGAGAAACGTCTGACTAATCTCGGTGGTACGCTTCAGTTTGTATTGTTTGAGAAGTGGCGGCAACTCATTGTGAGCATCCGGCTGATTAATGAAGTTCAGCTCTATGTCCTGACAGCAGAGTAAGAGTTGAAGTTTGGGTACCATTTCGGCACGGAAGGTGGTATCAATGCGCATACAACCCACCAGAACTTTGGGATGCAATATGAATTCGTTATCCACATCAGACTTATAGTCCTGCTCAATACGGCTGCCGTCGATCTGAAAGAGCAAATGATTTGAGGGAAAGTTATGTGATTTATTATAGCTGGGTAACTTACCGATTGTAGTTCTTCATCCTCATCGCCCTCAAAACAGGTGCCATCCACAGAGATGAGGGACTGCATTATGACCACCCGCCAGATATTGGCACAGATTTGACGATCTGGCGGTGTCAATTGCTTGCTAGCTGTTTCGGACAGCTCAAAATCACAGTAGGGCAAAAAAGTCTCATGGGTTTCACTGAAGTACTCCATGCGGCATCTGATTTGTATAGGGATTTTTGACCTAAACAGCGGGCAAGTGGGGACAGATTAACCAATGGACTATGGTTCATAATTTTTCTGCAAAGGTGTCCAAATCTTATGAAACGTTTTTTAGCAGCTCAATTGATTTAGTAAGAAGTCTGCACACTGGCCCAGAACCGAAGACGGAAGGTTCTCTCGAACCTTAACATGAACTAAACTGAAGTTTGAGTTTATTTTTCCGGGTTTGTTTTAAAAGGCTTTCTTAATGTCGATGCAGGGTCTAGTCAAGATGGGTTATGAAAATCAGATGCTACTCAATCTATTAAGACAATATGAAAGAAAGTAAGAGAAAAGTTAATTTGCCAAGTTGGAAAGTTAGGCCAAGAACTGTCAGAGTCACAATTTTTAAGTTAGACCCTCGAGACTTTATATATATCAAGTAAGGCCCAATATCTATCTATTCTGAAAAGATCAATAAGATCGGACAAAAAACACCGAAGTGAAAACTATCGATAGTGTTGGGGTCAAATCATCGATAGTGACGTCTGCCAAAATCATCGTTTGGGCACCTTTTAATGTTGTTATATACTCACCGGCATGGGTACTGGATAGATATGTATGCTGCTCATTTGACGTGGCTGTGGATACCGCCAACAAATAATACCATAGTTTTTCTTTATGATTTGCACCTGATATGGCAAGGGAAGCACCGACTCTGTATTGAGATAGACAAACTGAAAGGCGCCTGCCCTAAGATCATCTTGATAGAATTCCGCATTCGTCTTCATCGCGCTTCTAGAACGCTGGATGGAGCTCAGCGAAGGGGTGAACTTCATTAAGGCCTCTGGCGGCGGTTCGTCGGGCTCTCCCATTATGGGACGATGCTGAAGAAAGTTTTGCCATTCCCGTTGCGAAAAGTCCAGTAACCGTTGTAATCCCGCACGAGCATTGCGCAACTGTAGCATAATCAGTATGCTGGCATCAATGTGCAACAAATTCAGCTTAAGTGTGGCACTGATCAGCAGCTGATCACACCACGACTCACTCAACAGATCGGCGGACAAACGCATGAGCAGAGGATGCAATAGGATCTTATCCCCTGCCTGCACATAGAAGGCACCCAAAGTGGAGCGTATGGAAGCTTTTTGTGGACGGGCCATGAACTTGATGCGCGTGCTGAGATCCAGACAGACTGCACTGCACTTGTACGTGCGTTTGTCATCATAGAACTTTACGGTAACCCTATCACAGGTCAAATGCAAACGATCGGCGCTCAGACACTGCAATTGCAGTTGACCCAACTTGGTGGTCTGCACCACGGGACGTTCGCTGCGTAAGGCAAAGCAGGGACTTTCGTGCAGCACCGAGTAGATGTGTATCAGATCACTGGTCAGCTGCTTGAGAGTGCTCTCGCAGAGGCGCAGTATAATGGGTTTGCTCAGCTCCACATCCACTTCGGTCTGTTGCGAGCGATCCATGTGTGTCTTGATCGTTAGCAGCGGTGGTGGTATACCCGAGCTGCCCTTATCACCCGCCAGAGTATCGAAAATAGTTTCGCTGAATTGCCGAGTTGAAGAATCGCTATCGCGCTCCGTGCCCAGATCACCCACATTCACATTAAAGTTGAAAATGGAGGCCTGTGTAATGGCGGCCCTTACATTTTGGCTGGACATAAAACTGGGCTGGGCCACAGTTAGCAGTAAGAGGGGTCGCATCACCGGCTGCTCCAGCTCCGGCAGCTCCATTACATCATAGATCTTCAGCACAAAAATGCCAGCCACAAATGAAACACTTTGCGGATAAGTCAACTTCAGGTTGGGACGATCCAAAGATTTGTAAGTGGTTCTCTGAGATACCATGAAATTTCGGTTCATGTGAATACCAGAATCACTCTGAGAAGAACACTGCGTAGAACTTTTGACATCCACAAAACTAGCGCGTGCCTCCGAAATGCTCAGTTTGCTGCTACTTTTAGCCAGAGCACTACCCTTCTGTATCGATTCCACACTTCTGCGGCTCCTGAGCGAAACTTTCTCCGAGTTCTGTTGACTGTATAGGGTTGTAGCCGAGGTAGTAGCTGTGGTAGCTTCATATTGTGAGTACTCGTATGGACTGATGCACACCTGCTGTAGTACGCTCTCTAACCGCTGGATGCGCACTATGATGCATGATATCAAACTGATCTGGTGTGTGGTCAAGGTGGCCACAAAATCCGTCACACAATTGTACTCCACATTCTGGCCACATACAAGATAGCGATCATAGCTTATGGCAGGTGCATAAATTGCTATAAAATCGAAACCACTGAAGATGTGCATGTGCTCCAGTTCAGTGGCATGCTGTTGGTTGTTCCACTCAAAGGCCGGATTACTGTGATCACTGGCTCGCTTCTCCTCCATGCGATACTTTTGCGTTTGCACCCAGTTGCCGGTGGAGAGTGAAATGTTCTTTACGCTCAGCTCATATTGACGATCCTCGACCAAAGCTCCCGGGGTACTCAGCATATTCAGCTCAGCGGCCTTATGATAGATATCTTGGCGTATTAGCTGACGCACCAAGGGATTTTCAAGGCTGGGTGTAAGTTTCACGCTCTCGATCTGTAATAGATGGGGAGAGAAATTATAAGTTGGATGTATCTTTTAATGTTAAAGGGTTCAGGAATGGTAAACATTTTATTTTCTATCATCGACTTAAAACTTGTTTTGTAAGCAAAATGTAATTAGATGTAATGTAACTAGATGATTTTTTAATATTTGAAAATCCGCTTGACTTGAAAACCAAACTAGTACCCTCCGAAAATGCTAAACTTAACGATTCGGTAGCCTTTAATTCAATTTATCGACGAGTTTGATTACATAGGGGGTGTCCCAGAAGTCTCTATATGTAAAGTAACAAAAATAATGTCGGCTACTACATTATGGGAAAGAAAAACCATACGCATCAAATTTACTTAGAGTTGAGCAGTCGGTTTTAAAACTCTCAGCTTTTGTCATCTAATCTAGTAGCCTAAGGACATTTATCTCGAAATGAAACCGTTTATACGAAAATCTCTAGACATTTCTGGGACAAACCCGATTAAAACAAACTTATAGTACTGGTGATTTAACAAATTTGAATAGTAGGCCCTGTTCCTGATTTATCACTTGACAGCGGATTTTGCATATTTTTAAACAAATTTTAGTCCTAGTAGGATTATATCTAGTATGCCCTTGCAGGGGTATTATAAAATTGTCCGGATGTTCGTAACGCATTGAAGGAAGCATCTCCGACCACATAAAGTATATATTTCTGATCAGCTGACGGCTGGTTGATTTAGCCCTGTCCGTGTCTGTTTATGCTATATTGGCAGTTTCTTCCTCACCAAACTTTGCACGAAGTCCTTTGGTACAAATACGCTGCACATTTGTTGGAACCGGCCGGATCGGATGACTGTAGCATATAGCTGTCATAGGAACGATCGGTCGAAAAACAAGTTTCAGTGAGAAAAACATTTTGGTTTTCAATTGAAACGCCTCCAAACTTCGCATTTCTTAGATTACTGTGCTTTTCCATGATTCCACCAAATTTGGCCGAAATCGGATATCTATATAGTATAGCTGTCATAGAAAAGTATAGTCTGAAAAGTAGTCTTAGTTAGAGAAATTTTTTTGTTTCCTATGGAAATGTTCTTAAAATTGACATGTATTTGTTTTATATGCTCCCACACGATTCTACAAAGTTTGCTCAAAATCGGATGACTATAGCATATAGCTTCCATAGGAACGATTGGTCGAAAAACTAGTTCTTGTGAGAAAAACTTTTTTGTTTTTAATGGAAACGTCCCTTACGTTGGCATATATTTATTTTATATACTTTTACACAATTCTACAAAGTTCACCGTACAAAGAGCAACGCTGGGTTGACGAAAATACTGTGACTGACCCCTGCCGTACAAGAGGGTGGAAACCATTCTGTATTTGCATTCTCAAAGCAAGCAGGAAAATTTAAACTGGTAGGCTGGTGATTATTCTCGTACGATGCCATGATGACTACTCGACATCGTGTGAAAAATAACATAGATAAAATAAATAATCATTTTACCCATAGAATCATTATTTTTACTCGTAACATTACGATTCTGTAATCAATCGTGCAGGTTTCTAGTCTCTGTGTGCCTTTGGTACAGAGTATAAAAAGAAAATATCTATTCAGACGGAAAGTACAGAACCCGCGGATGAGTTGTATAAATTAAAACTTAAAGGAAAAGGCTTCGGTTTCAGTCTATGCTGAAAAATGTTGACGTACATACTCCGTTGGATGAAAATCTAAGATCAATTTAACATTAAATGGATGTTCAAATATTAAATTTGGATACCAAAATCATCCAATGAATCATCAACAACTATCCTTCTTTGTCTCTGTTTAAAAAAAAACCAAGACGGTTAATATTTTGTTGTAAACATTTAAACTCACCCGTAGCAAAAGTACACTGCAACACTTTTTATTCGTTTCCAGCGGCACATACACATTGATGCCCTTGCTATTCAAATACACCATGGGCAAATCCTGAACGGTTGTAATGCCACTGCTGGCGGTCGGCTGTCGACGAGTTATGTCAGAGTCCAGATTATCGCCACCGCTTCTCATGATCTCAACCACCTCGCACAATGGAATAATGAACTCGGTTATCTGGTCGAAATCTAAAACCATTTCAATGGGCTGCACTTCAATGACCAGCTCAGAGATGGAATGCTGTACATTGCGGTGATTTCTGGCTCCAATTTTTGAGTACAAATCTTGCAAACTGACTGTGGTGATGACCACACTCATTAGTGGCAAATTGCTGCTATCGCCCAACATTTTGACATGAAATCCATCTTTCTTTTGCCACTCGCGTGGCTGTTTGGCCTCATAATAGTCGAGTCCAAGATTTTCAACTTTGGTGGTAATCTTGGTGAAGTCGGCATGCTTGTCTACATTAAGTAGAAGATCCTCAAAGAGAATCACAATTTTGCGTTGCTTGTGAGCAGCATAGGATTCCATTTCCAGGCTAATGCGGGGTATGGTCCACTGACAGAAAAAAATGAGCGAGATTTTCTTTTTGGGAGCTGGAAGAAAGGAAAGAAATTGCTATAGTTGCTATAGTCAAGGGGACTTAAGCGAATTTTAGTATACCTTCATTATTTTTGGGGGGATCATAGTTGGGATCTAAATCAAGAAATTCCTTAATAACCGCTGCATTCTGGGCACTGCCCGTATAAACCTCCAGTCTGGGCTTTTTCTCCAAGCCTGAACGTTCCCTTTGGCCATCCTGCAGATGCAGAGTTCGGTAGATCTCGTGGATAATCTGATAGTGTTCGTGTAGCAGTTTGATCTGGAGAATGAGTCAAAGAGTTATTCATTGAGCGAGTAAAGAATTCCTCTTTATTGTTTACTTGTTCAGTTGCTACAGATACTGTTTCTTTAATCAAATACTGGTTAATCGAATCAGCCCTAAAAATGTTGAAACAATATGGAGCAAACAACTGAACAAAAAAGAACCAATGAGCCACCATGTGAGTGAAGTGAATAACTGAACAAAGTTCTTTGATTGAGTAACCAACATTTTTCTTACCCTTTTAGCAAACACATTAATTGCCGACATATCCACATGCACATTGATGGAGTATAAACCACCACTTCGTCGTTCCATTTCCTGCTCCTCCTCCCGTCTCTTTTCCTGATCCGCTTGCCAGTCGACCTTCTTGGGCGCCTTTTGATCTGTGGTGCTCTGTTCGTACATTAGGGTGTCGGCATTTGTCTGATCCTCCACAAAGGTATCACGATGTTCTGGTTTGCTTTCTCCTCCTGTTCCTTTTTCCTCCAGTTTATGAGATAAAGCCAGCGTAATAGTGGTTTTCACTGGAGCTACCACCTCTTCCATCACATCGGCCCGACGATAACACACACTCAAAGCATTCAGCTCAATGACCCAGTTAAACAGATTTGCTTTGGTGGCCACATAGATTGGAGTCCGTATGTTGCCACGTGAAATGGGATCACAGTTGCTAGACTTGATCTTGACGTTAGGCAACCGTATCGAAGTATACTCCACAGCTGAATCTGCAGTGGCTTTTCGCATCATTACCTCACACACATCTATCTTGGACTGTGCCATCTCTACTAGTACCACTATGGAGCTGAGACGCTTCACCAATTGTGCCATATCAAAGCCAATATTATCTTTTGCAGGTTCATCGAGGCTTGACCTAGGTTCCTGCAATGGATCTGCCGTTTGTGTGTGCTTCTCATCACGTTCCGAACTGAGATGCACCGTCTCTTCGGGGACAGAGATCTTGCGGCTGATATTACGGCTCAAACGTCGTGGCTGGCGATCGCTCAGAGGCAAAATTGTGGCAGACATCATCGAATAGCCAGAGACCGACAATTGGGGTTCCGATTGGCTTAGTGAATCGCCATCCCCTTCGAGTTCTGCAAAAAGTGTAAAATTTAGAACAGATCTAGTTAAAAGAACCAACGATTATGGTGATTTAGTCCAAATTTCAAGAACTGACCGCACAGCAGAGCGCTCAATGAACCATTGGTTTTGTAACAGACTCAACTAAGATTCTCAGACATGTGTAAATGCCGAACTGAGTTGCTCAGCTGAGTTTTCTGACACTCAGGCCTCAAAAACTCAGATGAGCGATCAGGTCGTGTAAATTGGGGCTTATACGAAAATCTCTAGACATTTCTGGGAAACCCCCCAATGAACAGTTATCTAAATTTATATTTCAAGTATCGTATCACAAAGTCAAATTATAAAAAAAAACTAGGTAACAAAAATAACAAAATTTAATGACCCACTTCTGATAGAATCGAATTAAAATGGCGTTCTATTAGTACTTTTTTTCACTTTGTGTACGATCTACGAACGTCTTGTTCGACATAATGGAAATACCCATATGAATTGACAGTAATTCTAATTTCCTTACTGACTGATTTTGTATTCACTATCAACGCACAGATTAATCGGTGAGATTTAGAAAGCTAAAGATAAACATAAAATGCTCACCACTGTCCGAAAACTTCTGTTTGTCGCTGTGCTCCTGAAAGTTGAGAAACTGCAACAGATAAATGTCCATGGTGATGCGAAATGGTTCCAACCATAGACACACCACTGTACCGAGCATTTGTTTCTTCTCCTGGTTGGGTTCGGAGAGCGGATACTGAAATTGCATCTCCAGCCACTTGTTGTGCTGTCCCTTGTTGGTGGACAGGACCACATTGCGCATATTCATCATGGTGTGATAGACGTCCGTGTTGAGACTACGCAAGGAGGTGCACATAGCCACATGGGAACTATATTTGCGCGAGTTGAGACGAAATTTGGTGGCCAGTGTCTGCAGTTTGATCACATCCGAAGAGGCATTGGCCTGAGCCACAAGTTGGGCCAGGGCGCACAAATCCGCACTGTTGTAGCTCAAAATCAGCGGGATCATACGCTTGGTTAGAATCAGTTCACGCTTGGAAAACTCCAGGCTAATGATTTCCGCTTGAATTTCGGCCGTTTCTAAGGCAGCATCATTGGGCCGCCAGAGATGCGGCAGGAGCAGGCGATTGAAGCTGACCTGCATGCGTGGAATGTTCAGCAACTTAGCCCGGCCCATCTCGGGAGTGGTATTCAATGCCATCAGCGTGAGGTTCTTCACATTGAACTTGTAGCAATTATAGCAGGCATCGATGACTTCCTTCGGCTTATCCTGCAGATGTGTGATGAGTTGAACCAAACGCTGAGGATTCGCTGGCCCGCACAAGGTACCCTCGGCCAGTGGCAGTTTCAGCTGCAGGTAGGGTAGCAAAGATTGCTTCACTGTGGTGCTCAATTGATGCAGATTGGACGACGAGGTATCATCCGCCTGCTGCTGGCGCGGATAGAACTGCACAATCATGTTGCGCAACTCAATCTTGTAATTGCAGGTGGGCACAAATCCAATTAGATACTCAAAATCCGCATACGTCATGTAGTCATTCCGGTGCTCCTGATCGGGCTGGTAGTACTCCTCGCCGGGGTTCGCCTTCATCGAGTCTGCGTTGATCGAGTCTGCATGATATCCCGTATAATCGTAAGGACGCAATAAATCGCTAATTACATTTTTAACCTGAAGAAACGACTGCGAGAAATGAAAGGTGATGCCGGCGGACAGAAGACGATATTGCACACGCAATCCCAGATCCTTAAGCTGATTCTCGGCCGGGGCTGGATGGCTCTTGTTGGAGCTGCTGGGCTTCAGGGAACGATACTCCACAATGTCAAAGGCCAGCACGGGACTTCGAAAGAGCATATACTCATCGGTGATGCGGGCCGCATAGTCCTCATAGCTGTGTCCACACCAGGTTCGATCCGCAAACATATAATGCTGATCGAACAAGCTTTTATCGATGAAAGACCGCTCGTTGAGAAACTGTAAGAGAACAAGAGGGATTTAAGAGTTCACAAAGAGACAAGGAGAGAAAACATACGAAAGTTGGTGTAGCAATTGAGCAATACTTAAGTCTCTAAGAAAAAACTTATGCGGGGATAGCGCATAGTTTTTAGTTATCCCCCGTTAATACGTTTATGCTATGAAATTCATGATTTCTTCAATTCGCAGAATCAAATTTGTTTCCGTCTATGCTGTTTTTATGAATTCACAAAATGACCAGCGCACATTTGAAAAAACAACAGATCTGGCAACACCAGCGCAGCGTTAAGTTGCCTGCGCCTCGGCCTTTCATGAATTGCCGGAAAATTCATAGTCAACTTTTGTGAGCAGTCGAATTCATGATATTGTGTATCCACCCATTTCATGAAACGATTTTGCAAAATGAGCATAGCATAAACGTAGTAGGTGTTTACGAGATGTCAAGGGAAAGAGTCATCCGCCAACATTCCAGTTTCACGAACGCTTTACGAATTTGAGTCGAGGACCACTTAGGAAATATGTTTTTAATATTTCCCAACTTTCTTCAAGCGAAAACCGACCCACTGCGTAAATGTCAAAGTTTTTACTTAATATAAGTCGCTTTCCGAATGATATTTGACGTTTTTAAAGTCAAATTATGAATAGTTCAAATTTCAAACACTCGATGGACCAAAATGTACGTATTTTGGGTTGACATATCAATTTGATTATAAATTATACAAGTTTTTAAAAACAGTTAATAGAAAAAACAGTTGGAGAAGGACCAACACAATTTATAGGGGCAGCCGTTTGAAAGATATTTTTGGACGAATTGGTTCCTACTTATAGCAGGAAGGGAAACAGCACTAAGCCAAGCGCCGAAAAGTGACTTTGAATTGTTTGAACAGATTAGTTTCAGTTTGTTTTGGAGGTAAATATTATTGTACTTAAAAATTAAGTATTTTAATAAACTTATTTCAAAATATTCTTTAATTAAATATTTCATTTTTGGAAAGCAAACGATGGGAAATATGATTCGAAAAAGACTCGCAAATGATTGAAATAATGACTCGAAAAAGATTTCAAATTGATCAGAAAAATGGGTTAAAAACGACTATTCAAAAAGAGTCGCAGCTAGGATACCATTTTCTCCCGACAAAAGTATAATTTATGATCAAAAAAAGAGTGCGTTTATGACTACATATTTTAATCAGACCGAGGACTCGAAATAGACTCGAATATGATCAAAAATTCCATAAAATGTTTGCTGGGTATAAACACCCCATAAAAGACACACAACAAAGTAACTTTTCTAGGCACTTGAAGCAAAACATCGAACCAAAGCAAAATTTTCGATTACCTGCCTACGGCAACTCCAAAAATACTATAACAAAAGTGCTTTTTACGAGCCCATTCGTAAGGAACCCTCAAATTCATGTGTTTACTCCAAAAACGCTCTTAAGCCCAACGCTTTTTAAACACATAATTTGCTGCGTATTATATTGTAGGAAAGCTCAGAGAGTATGGTTAACCCACAAAGCCAAGTCCACTGTATATGGTACATATATTTCTTCTGACCCTTAAAATCGACCTTTAAAAGTGTTTCAGCAAGTCCACATTTTTTTCATAATTTGAATGAACATTCAGTATTAACGAAACATAATTTTATAGTTTGGAAATTGCTCTCCCTCCTGCTTATACCCTTGATCCTACTCACCTCTTGCGTATTGACCAGTTTTCGATCAACAGGATCCTCGCTGCGATATGCGCCCAAAGGTTCCATACAAATGCTCGATAGACCTGCCTTCACATTCGTCCAGTCGTTCTCCTTGAGCTGAGAGCGCTCATAATAGATGCCACCCAGGCTGATGCGCAGTATGGGTGTGTACCGTATCCTCTTTATGCCACCCATGGCCTGATCCGTAAAATATTCGGAATTTTTAAGCTGAAAATTCAGTTCCTCTGCATAGATGCCCACATCGAAGGCATGGCCCAGAGTCTCGTCGAGGGCAGAGGCCGGCGGCGCGGATTCAAAGCTGGGCAATAGATTCCAGGCCCACCAGAGCACACTCTGGCCTTGCTGTCCGCTGGGCTCTTGCTGTTGGTCGGCTGCTGCTGCCGCCGTTGGCTGATCCGCATCATCCAGATTGAGCGTGTCCTCTTCCATTTGGGCTGGCTTTAGTTCCAGCAGCATTTTTATCAATCTCATCACCATGGGAAATTGCAAAGAGGACACATTTATGTCCAAAGCCTTCGTAAAGACTCCTATGCGTGTGGTGCTCGAGGTGCTCACCGTCTGTGCATTGTACTTGCGCAGCACACGACACTCCAGGGTGCAGCGGTAGAGGATGGGCTCCTGGCACACCTCAATGCGGCCCGCGGTGTTGCGTTTATCCAGGCAGATGGTCAGATCTGATATCTGCAATAGCTTGCGCATAAACACCGACACTGGATTGACATCCACCATGGCCGGAGCCCAATTGTCATCTGCGGGGGTAAAGTTGAGGCATTGCACGTTCATGGAGACGACTATGTCATCCTCCACATACTTGAGAATAATGTTATTGCACTGCAAGTTGATGTTATTGATGATCTTGTTGACCACTCCCGAGCCAGAGCCAGCCGGCTGTGCTGGATCTGCCTCGGAGTTGCGTTTCGATTTCTGGCGCTGCTCCCTCTGGAAGCTGGCCCTGCGCTGTCTGCCCTCATCGTCCGGCAACTTGGCCACAAACTCAATGGTGTTGATCACAATCTTTACCGGCTCCGACATCAGCTTGGTCCATGGCACCTGAATCGTCAGCTCATGTATGTGACCGGAGACCAACTCCACCGGCAGATTCAGCTCATCCTCGAGCACATCCAGGCGCAAGTCCAGATTGTGAAAGCTGACCTCGCCCTCCCACAGCGACACCTGGGCATCCTCGTCACGGAAGTTCTTGACATACTTGGCCACGTAGTTCAGCAGAATGGGCGTGATGTACGATTCCAGCTTGAACATGGCTGCTGTTGCGTCTACCCACGATGGCTAACTGAAATCGAGCTCCACATTCACTTGGTTGTCGCCGTGTCTTATTTACTGCACATGCTGTTAATTTTGTGTTGTCTGGCCGGAAAAAAAACAAAACAGATTTCGAACTGCCAACAATTTTCTGATTGTTTACGTTTGAGCTCGGCGCCAGTGTTGCTTAACGCCGTGAATGTTCTTGAGATGTTTGCACTGAAGTGCAGCAGTGGCAGTAATTACTGCAGCCATCATTAAGATAGATGTTTCTTATACGTATAGGCAGATCAAGTTTATTTTCAATTTTTGCCACACTCCCTCCCGCACACCCATTATGGAAAAAACATCATATCTATATAGTCGGGCTTGATACATATCTATTACACAGTGTTACAAAAGAAAAATGAAAACTTACTTATCACGAGACCCAGTACATATTGTCGGGCAGGTCGAGTATAGCATTTCCTCATATTCGGTTTCTTCCTAACACCCACAAAATCTGAAGGTATGGCCCAAAAACCACTTTTTGCTTTTTTTACTCGTTTAAATTGAAATAACTCGCAGATGGACTGTCTTATGGTTTATACCTTTGGATAGGATTCCGATAGTTACGAGAGGAATCTAAAGCGGCCGAGCCCAAGAAAGCTTCCCTCCCTTTTATATACTGCAATGCTCCCATTTTCGCATTCGCAAGAGTTTTGCGATTTGGAGACCAAATTTGTACTAAAAACCGGTTTCAAATCGCAAAACTTTTGCGAATGCGAAAATGGGAGCATGACTGATTCAATTGAAAAGTGTATTATAATTTTGCCCCGAAGTTTGGAACGCACAGAAGGAATCATCTCCAACCACATAAGGTATATATTATTTTGATGAACATGACGAGCTGAGTCGATTGAGCTTTGTCCGTCCGTCCGTCTGTCCGTGTCTTTTTCTCAGTGTTTTGAAGCTATCGAACTGAAATTTTGCACAGAGTCATCTTTTAGCTGCACACTGCCCATATGTCGGAATCGCAAATATCGGATGGTCACTTCTTGTAGCTGCCATACAATTTTATTTTTCTAGTTTTTTATTTAATATTCCAATGACACAAGAAATTAAGCCTTTAAACTAAGTCATTGGTTACAAAATTAAGTCAGTGGTCACAAAAGTTTCAAGTGTATTAAAACTTCGGCACAGACGAAGTTAGCTTTGCTATGTCGTTTTTTTAAATTTCTACCTTGGCCCCCGATGATTTCGCTGTTTTATTCAATGCGATTTTTTCTTAAAATCGCGATGAGCCCATGGAAGTTTTTTCGGCCCCCCACAATTTGACCCACTGCCACTGCTGGCACTGCAAATACTCCCACTGCGTCTTCTCACAACTGCCGGTCCACACTTGCGTGTGTTTTTCAACACTAAACTAGCTTGGTAAACCAACAGCTGATTGCAATCGTGTGCAGCAACAGTTTTTACCAATTTTTATACAAAATGCCAGAAATTACAAAATCCAGCGAAGAATTTGGTAAGCTAAGTTAAAAATTTGTAAACTTTAAGTCTTTATTTCCATGTCTTCATTGAACTTTTCAGATGTGGTCAAGTATTTTCTGCAGTTGCTGGATGAGGACAAGAATCTTTCCTCGGGCATCGCGGCCATTAAAACGCTGCTCATGATTTTGGAAAAGAAACAGTGTAGGTGTAGCTGTGGCTAGTTCATTGCAATTGAATTGGATAATTGAAATGTTTCCCTTCCAGTTGGTACCATACACATTCTGGACACTACCATGCGGGAGGCGGTGGCCGCTATGCGGCAAACAGATCTGTCCATTGCGGCCATAGTGTCAGCCGGCGAGTTGTTCTGTCGTTTCATTACGCTCAGCTTGGATGACAAGCACATGGAAGAGTGTCGCCAAATAATGTTGAATCGTGGAAAAATCTTCCTGACCAAATTGCTCAACTCGCGTGAGGTGATTTCACAGCGGGCGCAACGGTTTATAACGGACGGCTGTCGCATTCTGACGCACTCTCGCTCACGTGTGGTCCTCCAGGCACTGATAGCGGCCTCTCAGAATAAGAAATCGTTTCATGTGTATGTGACGCAGGGCGGCACAGGGAATTCGGGGTGCGTATGTGATAGTCACAAAAATATCTAATGATCTTAACCCATCCTTTGTTTAGCGATGAGATGATACAAGACTTGCAGGCAGCTGGCATTGATTGCACTCTTATACTGGATGCAGCCACGGGCTATGTCATGGAATCTGTGGACTTTGTCATGGTCGGAGCCGAAGCTGTGGTGGAGAGTGGCGGTATTATCAATCGCATTGGCAGCTATACCATGGGTCTGTGTGCGAGGGAAATGAAGAAACCATTCTATGTGCTGGCCGAAAGTCTGAAATTCTCGCGTTTGTATCCACTCAATCAACGAGATTTGCCCAATGAGTACAAGGTAAATATCATTTCATTTTTTATAACCAATTTATTTATTTTATAAACCTGGAGTTTCGTCCAAAATCGTAAGGTTATAGGATGATATTGTTCTCTTAGCAGACCACATAGAGGTGCTGCAGTCAATGATAAACAAACTGGAGGGATTACAAAGTAATGACATTGACAATGAAAGATGGACCAGAAAAGAGAGAAAAAGTTATAAACGTGTTTGAACATCTGGGCATTAACCTGACTCCAGGACTCTGCTTTTGTAACGTTTGTACTGGCAACAATCGACCGTAGAAATACGATTTGAATTTCGAATATCGTAAATGTTAAGCGCCACCTATCGGCAACTAGAGAAAGTTAAACAAAGGAAAGGAGCGAAATTAATTTCCTAATTGCTTGGCCTATTTCAGCTCAGTATGGTTAAAGCCTCCCTCCAGTAGGCGACCGTCATAGTCATTTAATTCCTTTTGTCTTGTGCTCCAGAATTATTTGCAAAAAGAAATATTTATTGAGTCGAGAAGTGAGCTGTGCTCTCATGGAAATTGTAATCACCTTCTACCTATGCTCAAATGGCGCGAAATATGGGCAGGTCCTTACGAATGTAAACTAAACATCCTACTTTCCTCAGTGGATCAATCTGGCATTGACCTGATAACCCGAAACATTTCCATCGTTTTTACAGCCCTGGTTTGATGCGGACTGCACGGCAGCCCGCAAACTTTCATTTGATCTACTTCAGCTTGCTAGGATGGAAAATACACCTGACACTAGGATCAACTACCAGGAAGCAAATAGCGCCTAAAGAACCTTTGCAAAATTAAGCAGCAGCACTACCATCAGCAAATGGAAATTGATATAGCCAGGGTCAACAGCAGCAAAGAGTTTTGGGCACAGGCAAGAAAGCTAAACGGGAGTTCTTTGAAAAATTCCATACTAGCGGAAGCTTCCAGTCTCGCTGAGCACTTCAAAACGACATTATTTGTCAGTAACCCTCCAACACAATTTGAACATGCGCTCCCTTACTCGTCGGTTGAAGTCCTTGATGCGTGCATCACAAACTCAAAAGTGTGTCTGGCCATTAAGACTGCGAAACCTAACAAAGCTCCAGCGATTGACCGAGTTCCTGCTGAGTTCTATAAGAATGCCACCCCATTTTGCATCCACATGACTGAGACATTCAACTAGATCCTCCGTTCAGCCAACGCGCCAAACAGCTTCAGGGAAAGCATTATCTTCCCGATCTTCAAGAAAGGAAACCCTACATCAGCTTCAAACTACAGAAGTATATCTTGCATAAATGCAGCCATGAAGTTGTTTGCTTCGATTTTGCTAAGAAGACTTACGGACTGGATAACGGAACACAATATTCTTAGCATGTATCAATTTGGATTTGGCCGAGGCTACTCAACAGTGGATAGCGTGTTTGTGCTTACTGCAATTGCCAAATCTTACCTCACCTCTAAACGTACGCTGTATATCTGTTTTATAGACTTCAAGGCAGCCTTTCATACCATTAACTGTAGAAGTTAACTGCTAAAGCTTAGCCACTTAGGAGTATCGACACGCTTAATTAATTTGATTTCAAGCCTCTACGAAGAAAACATGTTCGCTGTTTGGGATGGACGCCAGCTCTCAAAACAGTTTCCGAATAACACTGGAGTAAAGCAAGGATGCCTCCTTAGCCCACTTCTGTTTTCCTTCCTTCCTTCCTGGAGGCGTAAATATTAATGGCACCTGCACCAAAGCATTAATGTACGCAGATGATATGGCGCTACTAGCAGAGTCCCCCGAGATGCTTCAAGCCATGATAAATAAACTCTCTGAATATTGCAAACTATGGAGTGTACAGATAAACGTGGATAAGACGAAAGTCTTCTTTGTGAAAGATGGAAGAGGTCGTAGTGCAAGGTCCGACAAATGGTTTTAAATGGCGTTGAACTGGAAACGGTAAATATCTTGGCGTGACCATCAAACCGCACTTACATGAAAAACTGCAAGTCTCTAAGAAAGCACTAAACAACATTTGGAAAAACGACACATCTTGCCGAGCATAAAATTTAACAGGTTTGAAGCAACTGTTAAATCAGTAATGTGCTATGCTTCTCAAATTTGCGGATACTGTCGATATGATGAGGTTGAGCGACTACAAAAATTGTTCATTAAACGCATTTTCAAACTTCCCTGCCCTACTCCAAACTATGTTCTCCATGTAGAAACCGGCCTGCCTTCTTTATTCTGCTACTGTCTGCAAAGCCATTTCACCTACATACGGAAAGATATGGATATGCCGAACTGATATAAATATTCACCGCTATGATGCTGTCAGAAAAATCACAAGTTTTTGATACTTAAATGAGCATGACGTACATATAGACCAGAGGGAGGCAAGAAATACATTTACATTTTTGCATTGCAATGCATTGGTGTGTGTGAGAGCAGCTCAAAAATTGCTCTCAATTTCAGTAGCAACCACTGCGTCGCGGCGTAGGAAAGCAAGCAACGCAGCGGCGCTTATACATATTATACTATGCGTGTCTGAGCAGCGCTGCTTTGAGAATTTTCCTATATACGCGAGATAGCAAGCTGCCGGCCCCTGATATAGACCTACAGTCAGGCCCGTTGACAGGGGAGGGGTAAGGCGGTATTTCCCCCCGGTCCCGGACTTCTGAGAGGGGCCCGGAGCCCGGATTTTTGGCGAAAACTTAAACTATATACAACATGAGATAAACCCCCGGCCCCAGAAACCCCTTTCGACGGGCATGCTTACAGTGCGGCGGTTCTTGGGAAAGATCCCAACAATTGCTGTTGGAGAAAGCTGTTAGCAAAGAAAGAGACTCGTTTCTAAGCCAAGCCAGGCAAAGTGTGGTCCGAAACACGTACAACCAACTTGATCTTAATCTGGAATCGCTCAACTACTTCCATGACCGTTACCCAAGCCATCTATCTTATTTGCCTGGCTCGCTGTGAGATGCTTAACCTTAACTACACAGAAAAAAAAAATGGCGAGATAAAATCAAACTCAAAAAGATTGATTTGATCTCGACCTTCGGATTGAAATTTCAAGCTCAAGTCTTGAAAAAATCCTCAAAAGTTGGTATCAATCCGAAAAGGCTAATGTCAATCTCGAATCCGTACTTAAAAGTCAAATAATCCTGACTCGAGATTGAAGTAAGTACGGATGTCCAATGTAAATGTTAAATTATACTCGAGATTGAAGTTGGTACGGATGTTCCATATCAAAGCGAAAGAGCGAAATAGTGTGAGAGCAAGAAAATCTCTCTCATCAGTGTTATGGGGCTAAATGGGTACACACACATAAGCAAAGATTTCATTTTATGTGTCGATTTTTCTACTTTGATGCCTTGCAATTCCCAAACGGTCATAGCAATGCCGGCTTGAGGAGAAAGCTAAATTCTATTAAAGATATAACCGTGGTATGCAATCAATGACCGGGGGTAATGACCTCGAGCCGGCATGAATTTGCTGGTTTGAAAATCAAAAATGTCGTTCAGTAAGTCGCATGGTGCTCTTGTGAGAAGCTTATTTTGGGGTAAAAGTTTCAGCAAGTAAGGGCACTGTAGTCGAGTGCCCAGACTCGAAAATACTCAGTACCCTTTAATTCACTTATACACAAAAACAAGCGCGCAAGCACGCTCTAGCTGACAATGACTTCATGATCCCATTTGACCAATTATAATGGGTACAGGGTATATTAAAAGAGTCATTTATGAAGCAATCCTTTTTTGGGTTTAAGTGCAGTTCCAATATCGAGGTCAATTTAATATCGTGCAAACTAGCACCAAGCCGATTTACAGATCAAATCAAGGTTGAATTTCAAGCATAAATCAATCTCGGTAGATTTTGGAGCAATCCTTTTTCGGATTAAGTGTAGTTTGAATATCGAGCTCAATTAAATCTCGACCAAACTTGCACAAAGCCGATTTCTATATCAAATCAAGTACGAGCTTCGAGCTTAAGTCAATATCGGGCCTTCTTGATTGGATCCTACTAAGGGAGGAGTTCGGATAATAAGCTTAAATCAATCCCATGTGGCATAAGTTCGGGATCAAGACAAGAATTCCGAGATCAAGTCAATCCTGTTCGTACCGATTGACTGACTTCTGACATTGTTTGGGATTGATTTAATCCCGAATATCTCGGATTTTTTTCGGTGTACAGGCCACACTGGAGCTCTGTTAACACCGAATGCAGTCTCTGTAATTTGCATGCAACTGAAGACGTCATACATCTACTTGGGGTATGCCTAACTTTATCCAAAATAAGAAGCGCTCATTTGGGAAGTCGATTCATATTGGAAGCAGACGTCATAAACTGGTTAAACGGCCAGGAATCTCTAATATTAATGAATTCTTGTAATTATTCTGTAAACTGAATTTTATATAGATTATCTTATTCCTACCAGGAATTAGCTATTTATTTTAAGTTTGTGGAACCCAAGTAAAATTTTTTAAATTACGATTGAGGTTCAGACCAAAATGGTGAAAATTCTGCGTCAAATTCACTTAGTTTCATCATAATCTGTTCAGTGTAACTGGAAATATCATGGCCGCCAGTTCGAAAAACGTGGTTTCGAGATAAATGCGTTTAAAGTTTGCAGTTGCAAGGCAAATTGTGTCACCTTGGGTCACTAAAAGGGCTATATCTTCTAAAGTATTTTGAATTTCAAAAAATTCTTTTAGGCAATATTCTCAAATATCCAGGCTATTCAAAAATTGGGAAAAAATCTTTAAAAATTTTTGCACATGGAGAATCCCCCCTTGTAATATTTTGGATAAGACAACCGTGAATAAATATTCTAATTTAATCTTATTTTTAAGTGACTCGCCGCTGACGTATTGCTTCATACCCTTCTTAAATTCTTCCCTCATTTCAGTACGCTCGCAAGCATTTGAATGACGTATCCAAGGTGCATCCACTGGTTGACTACACGCCGCCTGCCTACATAACTTTGCTGTTTACCGATCTGGGCATATTAACACCATCGGCTGTGAGTGATGAGTTGATCAAGTTGTACATGTAAATGGGAAGCACACACACTAGAAACGAGAATAAATTGCCTACAAATTTTTTTAATGGTATTTTAAACTGCAATTACACCAGAAGATTACATACATATAAATAGAATGGGTTTTTGATTAATTCAGAGTAGCCAGACACACACACATGTATGTACGCACACACACAGCCGTACACATACACACACATGCATAGGTTCGGCCCAATGAATCATCTAGACAATTTTCGCTTAAAATTTACATTTCCCTAAAACGGAATAATTGGAAAATTGTTGTCGTTTTCCAAGTCATTCTCCCAGTCCGAGCTCCAAGGTTCATAGCTGTCCCAGCCGTTGTGCGAAGTCTCGCTGCTGTTGCCATCGTCCATGGTGTACTCGCTGTTGTATTCCTCCAGATCATCGGAGTAAATATCACTCTCGCTCTCTTCGCCCAAATCGTGATCATTGTGGGCGGCCAAACGATCATCCAAGCCCTCCTCATCTACCTCATCCATGTCGCTGGCATTCTGTAGGGGTGGGGAAATTGTAAAGTGTGATTGTGGTTTAAGTTAATGCGGAGGTCTCACCACTTGACCCGACTCAATATTGATCTCGATCTGCAGGCGAATGTCCATCACCAGAAATGCCGTGGTCACGAGAACTGGTATGGTCAGGCGGCTCTTCCAGGCCAGGTCGGTGAGGAATAGAAATACATTGCCGAAAGTTGAGTCCATTATGAGTCTGTCTGTTGCCGCTGCTGCTGCTGCTCTTCGAGAGCGTCGTGTTCCACTATATTGACGGTTTCGCCCACAGTCAGGGCCTGCACAGGCAGCAGGTGTCGATGCAGCCGTCCACTCTCCAGGGGCGTCTCAAGCTCGAGCAGCTGTTCGAGTGTTTGGTGGACTGGGCTGTCCTGGTTGCTGGCAAGCAGCGTTCGCATGCAATCCTCCCGCTTCTCTTGCAGGGAGTCCAACAATTTGCTACCCTTTTGCACTTTGGCCAATTTGCGTTCTGTTGCGGGGATGAGATGCGTAAATTAGCTTCTCTTTGGTTGGGGAAGGTGTTCAAAATCTCACCTAGCAACTGTAAATAGTTGGCAGAGTCTGGCAATGGCTCGTGGGGTCTCCTCTCATTGCATTCCCCCTCGTCGAGAATATCCTGCTCCTCGCTGGGGCTGGTGTTGTTGTTGCCTTGGGGTGGGGGCGTAAAGTTGTCCTCGAAACTCTTGATCTCCTCTGTATTTTCCTGCTCTACGCTTTTGTTTTTTACTTGCCAGGGATCGGCACTACAAACTGACATGTTTTATAAAACTAGTAAACAATAAAATCTGTTGAAATATTTATCAAAAAGTACACGGCTACATTTGTTTTTGTTGTTTTCGATTGTTATTAATTTGTTTGACCTTTTCCACAGTAAGACGCTGCCACCTAGTCAGCGACAACTATTATGAAGAGCAGCACTGCCAGACAGCGATAATTGGCTCTTTAAAAATAGCTAGAAAATGGCCAGCTGTTCAACACTTGAGACATGATAATTAGACCCCGGATTTAAGGCAAAATCATATTTTGAAACGGTTGACCAAAATTACTTCTAATTGCACAGAAATTCGTTTCATAAAAAAATATATATTTAGATTGGACCTGAGTCATATTTCCAAATTGCACCTATTTTGCATATTTAGAATTTGACCGACATATCAAAGCAGGCTTCCAAATATTCATTTTTAGATATTTAATTTTCACTTATTGATACACACAGTACGTAATTTGAATTATTTGGAAAAGGTAAAAGAAAATGCCGAAAATAGTCCAACAAGTGAAGCGCCTAAATGCTTGGGTGTACAAACTACAAAATTGAGCGATTCTGGTTAAAAGCGAATGCATGTTTCGTATATTATTCAATATAAAACAAGAAAGAAAGTCGGTCAAGCCCGACAATTACTTACTCTGTACCTGTGAAGTGTTGCCCATCACCGTTGCGACCGGTGCTGCCCATAATTTTTTGTTATCTTTATAACTCGACAACCGTTCATCCGATCTTTACTAAATATGTCCAAAAGGAACGAACCTTCTATCCATTGAACTGTAGGAGATATGACTTTTTTCCAAATTTTCGGGTGCGGGAGGGCGCGTGGCAAAAATTGAAAATTAACTTGATCTGCTTTCTAAGACTTGATCTGTATTCTAAAGACTGGTATGGATCGAAATACGTAGCTTCTTCAGCACGTAACAGAGAACCACTAGAAATGCTGCAGACTCCAATGATAATTGGGAAAACACATTCTACATAGACTAATGCAAGACTATGATGTCGATAAATTATCCATTCAGGTATTTAAACAAAGAAACATTTACATTATTTCTACATAAATATACTGGACAAATAAGGTAAAATTTAGGAATAACGAATATTGTAATAATCTGATAACTACACAGTGCAAGTTTTTAAGGTCATTGTCTGGTTACGCCTTCGCACCCCTCTATTTTTGAAGAGCATACTGATACTAGAAAAAACTTCGAAGGACTTGGCCCCATCACATCGTAAAGATACTTTTATGAAACCTAGAAAAGATAACTTTCATAGTACCAAAATGGAATGCAAGAGTGTTCGTATAAAGCTGGAATGTACCAGAGAGTTGTTCATTATGTTGTTTGGGATAATTTTACTGAATGAAGGTTTGCCGAATTCCCTGAAATTTAGCCGGTTTTGGCAAAAAACATGCTTTTTTCGATATTTTTGCAGTTTTGATGCACTAAATGCAATATTTTTTGAGCCAGTCTGTTCAGGACTTTTTTTATATCTATAACTTTGCCAAAGACATAAAAACAAAATTCCACAGGGTTTATGATATATGGATTTCATAAAAATGGTCTTTTGGGGTTTCAAAAAAGTTCTTTTACGATGTGTTGTTTTCCAAAAATAGCGGGGTGCGAAGGCGTAACCAATTTACTGGTTGCACTGTGTTTTAATTATCAGATTCAGGTATTGATTTTCTTGCCACAGTTCAAAAAAATACCTGACCTAAAACAGCTAAATGAGCAACTCTGCTTCGAGTCATCACTGTTGCAGAGTTGCCAGACCCCGCTATAGAAAATCAAAATAAAGAGCCGCAACATTCCTGATTCATAACGATTTACCCCACAAATATTCCTTACAATGGATATATCCGCACTATCGGAGCCCAACTTTAGCCCCGCCGAGTGGATCAATGCCAACTACAAGAAATATGTGGAGGAGAATGGCAGCAAGCAGGGGGGCAGCGAGGCGGCGGCAGCCACGACGTTCATCCAGAGCTACGTGGCCAAACTACAGTTGTATGTGCAGCAGGTGAACTACGCGGTGGAGGAGTCCAGTCAGCAGGTGGTGTCCAGCATGCCCCGCATAGCCAAAGAGGCTACCACACTGCACAGCGATGTGGAGCAATTAAAGGCCAAGATGCGGGAAATGCGCCAGGAGGTGGCGGCGGTGCAGGAGGAGACAGGCGAGTGTATGGCCACGCTGGAGCGACTAAATACACTGCAATCGAAGCTGCAGGCAGCCAAGGTGTCGCTACAGGAGTCCGATGGTTGGGGTAATCTCCTGGCCGAATTGGAGGATGGTTTCGAGAGGAATGATTTGAAGGTAGAAAGTTAACTTCGGCGCGGCCGATTATCGGATTTATTAATTTTGATGCAGTCCAATTCTTATAATGTTATTCTTAAATTTTAGGGCATTTGCGACAAGCTGACGGCTTTACAAAAGTCTCTACAGGCACAAGAGCAACTGGCGGGGCATACGGAGCGTCTCACTCAGGTGGAGGACTTCAAGAATCGCTTGGAAGCTTTGGCCTCACCCAATGTCGTGCAATGCTTTGCCGAGAATAATTTAGAGCAGGCTCGGCATTATGTGCAAATCTTTGACAGCATTCAGCGTCTTCCCCAGTTGCAGCAATATTATCGTGCGGTACAGAAGAATCTTTTACAACAGCAATGGAAGCAGGTCTTAGAACTACAGGCCTCGGAGACGCAGTCACAGCAACAGCAGCAACATTTCCTTACGCTCTTCTATGATCAGTTGCTGGAGCATTGCCAGCGCCAGGTCAAGTGGTGCTCTCAACTTTTCGGCGAGGATCAGACGCAACCCTTTCGCGTCATAGCCGAGCTGTTGCCTGCACTGCAACCCACCAGAGATTCACACATCTTGCAGCTGTTGAAAACCTCCAATGAACGCTTGGAATTGCTGGCTTTGTTTGCTCAGGCCAATCATAGTTTTGTCTTGCATCTCAACTCCTTGCTGGAGCAAAATCATCTGGTATTAACAGAGGACTTGAATCACCAGTTGGGCGAGGCCATTTTTGAATATTTTCACAAATTCATACAACAATATCCGCGCTTGGAGGAGACCCAGCTGTCCACACAGGTGGATCGTCTTTTATCCAATCAAGCTACGCCCAGTGATGCAGTGCGACATCTGGAGGACAGCACACGCAAGCTATACGAATGGCTCAATGAGGCTTGTGGCCGTTGTGCGTCCATTACCAGCGATTTGGCTTTGTGTAAGCTGACCACGCTGCTCAACGGCATCTTCAAGCGGCAGTTGGAGAACTTTGCCCGCACTCAAAGGCAGCTAAGCCTCAGTCTGCAGTCCAGCACCGAATCGGCCAAGAGCGAGAATTGGGCTTTGTTGCAATACACCATGTCCCAGCTGCAATGCCTGGCGGATTTCCAGCAGCAATTACATCAATTCGAACAGCAGCTGCACTCCCGCATGGCCTCTCTGTCTACACGCTTAGAGAAATCCTCCCCAAGTCAAATCACCTCCATATATCACACCCTAGACGCCAACGCTCTGAATCAATTGCTTAACACCATAAATGATTATCAGCAAAAGAAACTGGACTCCACCGATGCCAGTATGGGCATCTTTCCACAGATCTATGTTACACTCAAATCACATTTGGTTGAGACGCATGACATTACCCTTAACATCTTACTGCAACCCATTGAACTACAATTGGCTTACATACGTCCACGTGCCGACACCACTTCCCTTTCAACGGGCATTGAAATGCCTTCGTTCAGTTTTGCACCGCAGGAAAGCATCACCCAAGTGGGTCAATATTTACTCACACTGCCTCAGCATTTGGAACCTCTACTATTGTCACCTTCAGCTTTGCTCAAACAGGCTCTCGAGCTGTGCAATATTAAGTATACCCAGGCTATACCCTGTGCCGATGTGCTGCTCTCCCTGGTGGTGGAACAATGCTGTGTCTTGTATCAGGCGCAGATTTTACAAATTAAGTCCCTGCCCACCTCGGCAGCCACACAGCTGAGCGTGGACATTGAGTATCTATCGAATGTGCTCGAGGAGCTTGGCCTGTCCATAAATCTGCCTTTATCACAGATTCTTACACTGCTCAAGGCTGCACCTGATCAGTATTTAACTTTGAGTAGCGGATGTGAGCCACGTCTGGTGACGGCCATTAGGCAAATGCGCAACATAATATCCACCCAGTAGAACAGTGTGAAAGGATTGTGTAATTAATGATTAGATTTATTTATATGCGTTAATAAAATTGACAAACCCTTATCAATTATGAACGTGGTTCTCGGATAGGGAGCAATGGAGTCCCTAAAATTAATTAAGCAGTACCGTAGAAATGGAGCGTCAAAGTCAAAATTTCTGAATCGAACCGAACCAAACCGTAACCGAACCGCTAATTCTTGCTGATAAACCGATCCTCAAACCGCGGATCCGATCCGAAAACCTCAAATGAAAATGGCTCGTTTCGTTTCATTTTACTGACTAGACTCAAGACGTACAACTTTTGGGAATTTGAATCAAATTGCTACGGATAAGTACTTATCGATGCCGGATTTATGTAGCACCCAACCATTTTGAAACATCTTATCCCATACACTTCCTGCAATTGTAAACCGACATCTTAATATGTCTGTCATAAGTAAACATTCCTTCTTTGGAAGTTGCGAATCCATTTGTTTGCGTATGTATGTATCTCATTTCCTTTACGGGACGATATTCTCATTAGTCTGTCGAGCTTCTATACCTTAGTCCATCTTTAGACAGGAGTGAGGTTTAAAGTGATATCATTATGGACAAGCCGTTCTCCCAACGATCTTTTGGGCGTGAAATGCTATTTTCGACCGGCTGCGTGTAAACGTTTTTTATTGTGTCGTTCAAACAACTTTCTAAATGTTACATAGAAAAAATTTTCGAATGCCTACTTGAGAAGAACTGTGTTTTTTTAGAGCCGGTTTCGAAGCTGTTCAAAAATGGATCCAGTTCAAAAATGGTTCTGAGCCATATCTTAGAGGTTGTTTAAGCTAAGAATCTAAAATTTACTGTGTAGCCGGTACCCAATTGAACCAAGACAAAAAAGGTTCAGGTCCACACCTTTTGATTGGAAAAGTGGTTTGAAGGCTTATAATGTGAATGTTAGACGTTTAACAAATTTAAAAATTTTCTTAAATTTTAAACTGGAACTTTGGTGTGTGGGTTGTAAATATGAAGCCTGCTATTTTTCCTATTTAAAACTTGATTCGAACAAGGTGGGACGAGTTCAAATGTTAATGTCCATTTGCAACCATTTCAAACTTGATTCTTATAATGCAAAGGCCCCGGGCGACGCCGGGTGTTGAGCTAGTTTATAATAAACTAAAACTGAAACACTGAACCGAACCGAAACCGCGGTAAAGTTAGCTCAAAAAACCATGTAATGTACTGAACCGGCGGTTCAGAGTCTATGAGCACCACTAAACCGAAACAGTATTTATTCTCGAGTGGTTTGCATACCTGCTCTGTACCATTTCAACAGGGTATAAAAAGAAAACCGTTTAAAGCAGATATTATCTTTGCGACTTAACTTGGTCCTTGTACGCAAATTATATTTAATTGCATTTTAATTCACGCTTTATGCCGTTAGCGTTTCCAACAGCACAAATATGTTATGACCTTCGGCTCGTCAATAAATTTTTATTGAAAATTCCTGCCAATGTGCACACATTTTCTAAGAAACACAAAAGCGGCTGCCAACCAAATGCTTGCCACAAAAAATTCCAAAAGTATTTAGTTTGTGACCCTGAGAAATTGCATGGAATGGCCGGGGAGGTATGTGTGGGGGCATCCAGTGATTGGCTACCAAAATTGTAAAAATGCTAACTTGTCAAAAGTGTACGTGAAATGGCTAATAAGTTATCGTTCATATTAAATTATCCATCAAGTGATTGCTATCAATGTTTTAGGTATCAGAGTCAGCTTGAGTACCGTCGAAGCCCTACTTGCTACTTTAAACGAAGAGATGTGGGCATCAAAGCATCATCTAACAGATTGTTACTTTTGCCAATCTGAAGTATCAGGGTATTCGACAAAAAATAAAGGTCAGTTTAAGTTGCCCAGTTAATGTGTCATCACCAACTTCAGCAATGGAAACTGGAAACTGGAGCTCATATTCAAGTTCGACAATCTCGAGGTAGAAATTACTGATAAAGATGTGCACCAAGCGCAGTTTAACGATTTGATAAAAGATGGGAATTGGCGCCAAGATTGAAAGAGTTGTGTAGATCAATGTATAAATGGTTAAAAGCACTGATGCTTTCTTAGTTTGTGAGATAGTTGGGTACTCAAAGACCATTATATACAAAAGAGTTGGGCTCTGCTTTGAGATTTCACAACTGGTAAACCGAAAGATCTGCGTTTGCCCCTGACCAAGACAGAAACCATTTGTCTACCACCTCATCATATTAACCATGGAGTGATGAAGCTAAGCAAGCTAAACAAATCCGCACAAAACAAATTGAAAAAAAATTTGTAAACCAGAAGACCCCCTTAAAATGGTTGCAACCCAGAGAATAGAATTAAATCTCTTCACAGGCCTTTGGCAGCGAAATTGGATTTACTCCACAGAAGTTCAGGTTTGGACTCATAATCATAGCTAAATTACTGCAGATCCCCTTTGTTCCATTCTGATGATTTAAGTCGATAGCAGTTGGTGTTTAAAGTTCCCTTGACTTACAAATCATCCATTATTTAGTACAACAAAATTGCACTTAACAAAATATTTGTTTTTGCTTTTATTATGTTAATTGAAGCACACTTTCAGGGTCAATTACCCCACTGTACGTCATTTCAATGGCAAAACTGCAACTTTATTTTCAATTTATCAGTTTAATGTGTATCCAAGTGTGGACTTATAAATTATCAATTAATATTTGGTCAACTGTTTTGCTGAGGGCAAAGAAAAAAATTTTAAGTGCAACGAGGTAAAATATTTTACTTTTACATGTGCGGTAACTAAACACTGCCCGCCCGTGACGAAAAAATCCCCGATTGTGTTGGATTTTGTGTAGCAACACACGCTTTTATTATCTTAGACTTTATCAGAAAAGAGAGAAAGGAGGAAAGAAGCAATAGACTTATCCTAAAACAACAGCTTTCGAATGGGTTCTACGAGAAACTTTTATGAATTTACTATCTGGTCTTCAGTTTACTAAAGACAAATCGAAAAATAAAAGCTTATATGATTGAATCGGAACAGGTGACTGGGCTGCCCCACGCCAGTGACTGCCCCAAGTGTCAATCGATTTTCAATATTAAAAATAAACTAAGATCTAACCCCGATTTCTGTCATTTCAGAGCAATGTTTCACATGGGTATCGTATCAAAGTTTCAGGAAGAAGTGCACAGGACGATCTTATGAATAAATTTCTATGTAAAATTCTAAGAACTTAGTAATCCCATTAGTTTGGGTGCTCATTAGGGCGTTTTTTTTGTATGGAAAATTTAAGGGTCATACTGGCGCCCCCTTAATCGCTAGTTTATAGTGTATATTTACCGAGAAAGGAGAATAAAGTTGAAAAAGTGTTTTAGTGGACTGACGCTCATACAAATATAGGTAAACATCCGGCAATCAGACTATACTATAAATGAAATGTCAGCCGCACGGCAGGCGATTTTGGGACAGCCAAAGGCCAGCATATTCTCTGTTAACCATTCGGCCGTCAGTTTAAGGCAGCGGCCGGGAAAAAACTCAATCCCATTTTTGCATTGGTGTGTGTGTGAGAGCAGCGCAAGAACTGATTCAATCGCGAACACGCAGCGCAGCGACGCTTATAGTGCTTATACTGTGTGTAAGCCGCTGCTCTTGAGAGCTTTCCTATGGGTAACTTTCGGCCTGGCCGATCCGCACTGCTTCACTAGAGTTTGTGCACCAAATGTCTGCTATTCGCCAGGTGATTTGAGACAGCCATTGGCTTCGGCATATTCGTTAACCGGCAGTCTGAAAAGGATAAACGTAAGCGCTGCCGATCCGCAAACAGCCCGAAGGGCATAGCCGAGCGAGCTCCTTCTTAATCTCTTGGCTTGTGTGCTAATTTTCCCAAAATAGACAGTTTAGATTACCCGAGACGGTATTACTGACATACACACTACCCGCTACATCACAATCGGCCAGATTACCAGAGACTGTACATGAAATGTCGTGCGTTCGCCAGGCGATTTTGGACCATCGTTCGGCTAGCACATTCTTATAAGAGTCGGCCCATTCCTCATGAAGAAGTTTTGAACTTATAAAGTTGCTCCTCTTCTTTGATATGCAAGAGTCGTTTTGCACCCTGCAGGACCTCAAATTAATCTGGGCGAAAAGTCCGATGAAATGTGGGCAATATGTCCGAATTTAATGTGGACATAAGGCCCAAGATACAATAATTACAAGGTAGCGCACTGCGCAGCTTCGATATTCACAGTCGGCCTTGGTTCGATGATTCAAAGGTGTAATTTGGTATATCGAACTGGCATGGTTGTTTTCAATGTCCTGGTTTAGGAAGTAACATTTATCGAACAATGGTTGTCATTCACATTGTTGCCCTTTAATTAAAATAGTTTTGTAGTTGGCGTTGATGTCTAAAAAAAAAGTTTTCGTGCTTTCAAAAGGTTACTCTGATTAAAACCATAGGGGATTCATACTCTTAATGACTGTTGCCTAATTAGTATAAAAGATTGGATTAAAAATCTCATTCTTAGGACTAATTTTAAACATGTTTCATAATGGTCCAGAAGATATCGATATACTTTGCCACACTAAAAATAAAATCGTTTTAAATCTAAAGAAATCAAGCCCATTCGTTGAAAAAAGTAGTTGTACGAACCCTGATTGACTTGGGCATGTTTTAGGACCATTTCTTATTTGACAAATAAAATAAACTAAATTTAACTTTTCGTTACCTCGCACTCTCGTTCTTAACACGAAAGTCGGCATCTCAGCACTGTCGACCCCATGACAATACTGGGGAATTTTTTATACCCTTGCAGAGCGTATTATAAAATTGTCCGGATGTTTGTAACGCATAGAAGGAAGCATCTCCGAACACATAAAGTTTATATATTCTTGAGCAGCGGGACGAACTCAGTTGCTATCTCCTCCGTTCGTTTGAAAGCTATCTTCACCAAACTTTGCACGAAGTCCTTTGGTACATATACGCTGCACATTTGTCGGAACCGGCCAAATCGGATGACTATAGGGAACTCTTAGAAGGGACTATTATGATAAAGTGCTCATAATAGAAGTAACTTTCTACTACAGAATTCTTTAAGAACATCATGGAAAGGATCAAGGTAGAAAGGATGGCGATTAGTCTTAAGTAATCGCAATCCAAATTCTAGACTGCAAATGCTTCGATAATATAAAACATTGATGGGCACATAATGGCCTGTTGCGCTCGAGTTCCTTTCGGCTCGACCCAAAATTAAATTTAATTATTTTCCTGTTTCCTTTCTTCCTTGTGCTTCAGTAATAATTTGTAGGAAAATGTGTCCAACATTTAAACACCATAATTTCAATGCAAAAAAATAAATTTATTTATTTTGTTATTGTCCATGCCATTACAATATCCCAGCGTTCAATTTCAATTATCCAAATTGGATGGTTCCATTGAAGGGGCAGAGTGGTGATCTCAGCAAACAGGATAGCAGGATGAAAGTGCCCTCCGTGACCGGTGTGTTGAGCAGAAAGAGCAAGGCCATTACCAACATGGAAAGGAAAAGCATTGTGGAACTCATGATGGCAATTTTCGATTGTTCACTTAGCTGCTCAGAACACCCAATGCTTTAGGAATTGAGAGTGCTACTATTTATATCGGAATATCTAGGGGTTAGACAATACAATTTTTGCATGCGCGATCTGAACAAATTTACTTAGTTGCAACTTGCAACTAACTTAAGGTGATTAAATATTAGCATTCCGAGTATTATCAATTGCACACGGAAGTTTTGCCACTGAATAGAATGATCTAATTATGCGAAATATTTTTTTTAATCGATCTTATAATTAGAAATTTCCAAGCCATTGACCGTTGGCCATAAAAACAGGTTAAAATAATACGGGGGAATTCGTCAGGAACTAATGGAGAGTGATGAGATAATGTTTTCCGTCTTCGAGGTCCTGAAATTCGATGACAGCTTAAAAAAAAGTTAGATTCCCTAGTATCTAGTATACGTTTCAATTTTCACTGATTTCTCGCAATGTAACAAAGGAGACGATTTATTTCCAACACATTTATAAATGACTTGCTTTTATTTGCTCATGAAATACGTTTGAGTACTCTACTTGCACACACACACACATATTTATATATATTAAATAATTACATTTACTTCCTAAATGTATACAAGAATATTCAAAAAATAATTCACATCTAAAATATCGGGTAATACATTTATATAGCAAAATATTTTAACACACACTGATAAGCCCGGAGTACATGCATATAGATAGATACGTGTTAATATTTTTGCTCCTTTGGCCCACAAATGAAATTTTGATTTTATTTCCAGCTTAGAGTTGACTATTGGCCATATGATTTTCGATGACCACCTGAATGATTCTCAAGCAATCGCGCTGCCTGGACACAGTGTTGTCAATCAGTTGCTCAATAAACCGACTGGCCGCTATGTCAGTATTAGGCGGTATATCCTGTGTACAGGATATGTACTTGTTGAAGATCTCCGTGTTCACCGATGTGGCCAAATATTTCTCACCCTCGTCCTGTTGACGCAGCTGGTTGAGCGCTTGAGCTTGAGAAAGGAGATGCTGCTTGGTCTTTTGATATGCTTGCAGCTCCTGCAAACTGGCAAAATCATCTTTATTCAATTGCACGGATCTGATGCCGCCAAAGTCCTTGATTGCCTTATTTGCCAGCAGCTGGCGTATATGATATTTGCGTTCGGATACAAAACTTCCCAGCAAGTAACCTAGAAAAAACAAACACAAGTGCGGCTCATTAGTGCATCCTGGTCGGCCCTTTGATACCGTCTACCCACCCGTGATGAGCATAAAGAAGGCTATTGTCAGTACCAAAGAGGCACAAGTGCGTTTGGTAATGTATTCGCGATATTCTCGCGAGCTATTGGCTCGCACGGCCGTTTCGTAGCTCAAAACCTGATGCATTCTGCGAGTGCGTGAGATGGGGGATGGTAGGTGGGCTCCTTCGTTTTAGTTGGTTGTATTTTTAATGCTGGATTCCTTAGCGACTTTAAATGGTAAATGTGTGGATTTGTGGCGGAACATTATGTTGACTGTTAATTGTACTTTTGTGGCAGGCCGCAAACTGCAAACAAGAAATAGCGAAATCAAGTTTAATATCAAAGTAAAAATTCAAAAATAAGAATACAAGTTTTGAATCAGAGTTAAAGTAACACAAATAATAAGGAAACGAGTAAGAAAATCGGTCAAGTTCGACTGTAATAGTTATACTCTTTACCAACAAAAGTGTATGCTCAGTTATTCTTCATGGACGTTGCGTCTGCAGTAGCCTGTCGCGCGGCGCCCGACGGGGCGCGTGCGGGGTCTAATGTTAATAGGAAGTAAAAGAGGGTTTAAGCAGAAGAGAGCGAATATAAGGTTTGCTAGTATAAATTAGATGTTGGATAACCGCTGAGGCACTTTCAGTTGAAAGCAGCGCTGCTACTGCACTGCTGCAGCGAACGTTTATTTGCTCATAACTTGACTATCGTTCATCCGATTAATACCATCCTTTGGCGGATCGATAAACAATCCTGATTACTAAATATGTTTGGAAGGTACGAATCTTCCTCGAATCTGTAAAACAGTGGGAGGTAAGACTTTCTTCCAGACTGCGGGGCGGGAGGGGCTGTGGCAAAAATTAAAAATTTTGCAAGTATAAGAAGCAAATGCCACATTCGTGGGGACTAACATAAGTTCGGTAAGTTGGTAACTTTTTAGTCGTTTTTTTTTAAATAACAGATTCTTGGTAATTATTTAAGGGACTTGGTTTAAAATTTCAGCAAAAAGATTTAAAGACAGTGCCGAAAAGTGCTTTGCATATCCCCCATCGGTCTTGAAATCTAAAATTGGGCAACTAAAAGTAACACATTAACTAAAGCATCAAATTTTTGAAACCCGGAAAATTAATTCAAGTACCAAATATCATGATTGTTCTCTCAAGAAAAGTATGGTAACTCGTAAAGTCTTTGAGATCTACAGCAAAGACATCACGAAATCTAGAGATGTTCATACTTGAAAAAAATTTAAGTACAATTTCAAAAGTATAGAAAGAAAGAAATTTCATGGTCAAGAACTAGTTCTATGTAAATTAAGCTACTTATCTTCATTTTCCTCGCCTATTACACCCAAAATGAGATTGAATTTAGCTCGATTTAAAGTATAAAATTCTTAAAAATTCATCAGCGAATTCTCTTTTTCAAGAGCTATCGTACTTTTTCCACTTTATTCTTACTTTGCTGCTCATACTAATTGATAATTGTATTACTGATAATTGTATTACTCCTTCTGCACCATATCAATAGGGTATACAAAGAAAATCCTTTAAACACATATTTTCTTTGCGACTAATCTTGGTTCTTCTACGCAAATGCCATTTAGTTTTAGTTAAGACCGCCAATTTCCAACAGCACAAATATGTTATGACCTTCGGCTCGTCAATAAATACTAAATGAAAATTCCTGCCAATGTGCACACATTTTCCAAGAAATACAAAAGCAGCTGCCAACCAAACGCTTCCCACAAAAAATTCCAAAGTATTTAGTTTGTGACCCTGAGAAATTGCATGGGATGGCCGAGGAAGCATGAGAGGTGGCATCAGCGATTCGCTGCCAAAATTGTAAAAATGTTAGCTTGACAAAAGTGTACGTGAAATGGCTGATACGTTATCGTTTATATTAAATTATCCATCAAGTGATTGCTATCAAAGTTTTAGGTATCAGTGTCAGTTAAGAGTACCGTCAAGATCTACTTGCTACTTTAAAAGAGGAGTATGGCGCGTAAAGATGTGGGCATCAAAGCAAAGAAGATAAAGATGCCCTTCATCATCCCAGCTCATTGGAGGGAGCAGAGAAATCATCTAACAGATTGTTACTTTTGCTTATCTCAGAAAAAACCCGTTAACTTTGTACTTGAATTAAGTACAAACGGTGTCGATAGAACGGTAAGTACGAAAATACTTGATCCAAGTACAAAATTCTTGGATCAATAAGGATTTTTTCAGTCCCAAAATACTTGATTTAAGACTATTTCGGGATATATTGAGTACATTTCAAATTATTTTAAAATATTTTTCATCATATATACTTTTAGGTTGTAATGGCCTTAAGTCAAGCCCGATTAACGCTCAAAAAAGTACAAAAAATTCCAGTAATTTCTTATGTCATCCCAAATACATTATAGAAAAAACAAGTAAGAAAGTCGTTCAAGCCCGACTATTATATACTCTGTACCTGTGGAGTGCTGCCCATTACCGTAGCGACCGGTGCTGCCCATAATTGTTTGTTTTCTTTATAGCTCGACTATCGTTCATCCGATCTTTGCCATTCCTTTCGCGGATCGATAAGGAATCCCGATTACTAAATATCTCCAGAAGGAACGAACCGTCTATTTATAAAACTGCCGGAGATATGACGATTTTTCGATATTTCGGGGGCGGGAGGAGGCGTGGCGAAAGTTGAAAATAAACTTGATCTGCCTGCAAGTATAAGAAGCATATGTCCCATATTTGTTAAACCTCTATCTCTTACCATCTCTGAGTTCTATTTGTTCATACGGACAGACAGACAGACGGTCGGACAGATGGACATGGCCAGATCGACTCGGCTGTTGATGCTGATCAAGAATATATATACTTTATAGGGCCGGAGATGCTTCCTTCTGCCTGTTACATACTTTTGCACAAACTTAATATACTCTGTGTAACTGTGGTACAGAGTATAAAAATGAGAATTTCAAACAAGTACAAAATGTTCTTGGTTTGAACCCATTCTTAAGTTTTCCTAAAACGAGTTCTCTGTATTGAACCAAAGAAGGCTGGAAATATCCAAGGGCCATAAACAAACATCTTTGGTAAAAGTCATGATAAAATTAGTATAAGGTGGTCCAGTCCGTAAAATCTCTCCCTTATTGTATGTTGAAAAATAAGTGTGAGCCTACTAATTTCATGTGAGGGAGTGAAACGGCACCATTTTCTGTGTTTAACCCTTTTAATTGCAGTGGGGTACATTTGCAGCCTACTGTAGCAACCAGAGATCTGCAAGAGTGCCTGTTTTCTTGACTGGAGTATACTTGTTGTAAAAGCGTCTTGGGTATGATTTGCCACTCAAAATATGAAGTCAGTTTATATACTAACTCATATCGTACTAGTATTTCTGTGACTGGTCTTTGTTTTGAGCGGGTGTCAAATTTACTTGTTCCTACCTTGAGCGACACTGCACGATGCTTTCGTCCTTGAGTAGGCGGTCGCACGCAGAATTTGCTGGTTACATACTAATTTTACTCTGAGAGCAAAGAGGAATACGCAAAATACTCGGTGTTCCCAGCACACATTCTACCAATACTAAAGTATTACTTGAGCATTGCTCTTCGCATTTGTTTATTTCTAAAGCACGCATTACGTTTGCCTACTCAGGGTAGGGAAAGGCAAATCCGACTTAAATAAGTATGTTTATAAATAAATTTATTAAAGATCCATACAAAAAATATTGCTTGTGGTATAAGAATAATAAAAGAGTGTATGGCTTTTCAACGAACGACTTACCCAAGTCCTTTTTTTTTTAATTCTAAAATATTTTCTTAAAAAACCAAGGTTAAATGCTCGCTCAAATTTAAAGGGTATGCCAACTTTTTCAGGGATGAATTTGACGAGAAGTGAAGGAAACGAACAGAAGCCGAAGACATAACAGAGAGAAGACACACAAGGTCTCCAGTAAAAAAATTCCACAAACATGCAAGCATGAGTAAAAGAAGACTCAAGTGAGAAAGCGACAGATCGTAAATGCGTTGCTTGAATTGTTGGTGGATAATTTCACACTAAAGCTCCCTGTTTCTTTGAGTATTTCCAATACGCTACGCGAGTGGCGCGAGTGTTTTCGGCACTTAAGTGCGAGACACAAATATGTCGCGAGTAGAAATACTACTGTATACATTTTGTTGGAGTGGTCGAGATACCCGAGTTCGAAAATATCAAGTACTTATGCAGTGCACTTGCAGTTGCGGCGCACTCGTGCAGATCTCTGGTAGGTAAGTACAAAATGTTCCTGATTCAAAAACATTTGATCTCAATTCAATAATAATAGCACTTGGTTTTTCTATTTTAGGAAGTTTCGTACTGAATTTAAGTAAACCTAAAATCGAATCATACTTGAAATTTTAAGTATAAAACGTGTTAAATTCAATCCCGTTTCATTTAGAACGCTGGCAACTGTTTTTTTCTGAGTGAATGCAATGAAAAAACAATAGGCTAGTGGTTTTTATAGGACTCTTAAGAAACTTTTTAACAACACTCCAAACAACCATTTATTCGAAATGAAATATCTTCTCTGGAAAAAATCGTAGAATTGTTTGGGATATTTTTTTCTTTGAAGTTAAAAAGTAAAAGTTAATGATAATATCAAAGATAGTCAAAACAAAAGAATCAATGTGGGCATGATTCAACCACGTTCATACCTTTATTTAGGATATCAATTTTTCTGAGTGTAACTTTTGTTGTTCAAATGGCATCATATCATAGTTTGACTGCCACTTAATGCTCTTAGCTTAATTATCTGAAACACAGCGTTTAGTTTTAAAAATAAAACGAATTTCCTTTCTTTATCACTTCGGGAAAAAACAAACAATCAACCGACAGCTCAACCTGGACATTCGGACGCCTTTGGGGAGCATGACTTCATCATTCTCTTTCAGACCCGCGCCTTAAGTGAGATAGTCAATGAACTTTGCCAGCTGCACACCCTCCTAGAGCTCTAGGCAACAGGCTGCACGGACAAACAAATAAGCGCAGGAAATCATGCACAAATTGTACTTTGCTGGCAATCCTTTGAAACTTTCACTTACCCAGCTACTGTCAGAGTTTGGCCCTTTGCTGGTTGTGCAGCTGCAGCTGCCTCCTGCTCCTGTTGTAGAAATCTCGTACGAGAGAATGTGTTTACATATGTAAATCACGCGCGGCAAAATATTCCCAGCGTTTACTGACTAAAATTTTTCCGAAGTTTGTTCCTGTCGTGTAGGAGGTGTGCTTGCCTGGCCGACAAGTTGCGCACTGAGTAACATGGTTGGCCTCACAAGGGTTTTAATACGAACACCACAGCGTCATCTACTGTGGTGAATTTACTTCGAAAAGCTTTGTATGCAGTTTGGATGAACGGACAGGAAATGAGGATAGCGGTCAAGTTGCGAAACAGGGCAATTGCACCCAAAATTGCTTCTTAATTAAGGAGATGGACCCTGCAAATCCATTTCTGCCTAGTTCTGTATTTGCGGTCTGTTCTCGTTCAGAAGTCATATCGAGTTGCCTGATTGTGGGCTAATCTTGTTTTGTCTCCTTCTCTTGGCTTACTTAACACGGTGAGCCGCCGGCAAAAGCGATTACTTCAAGGATATCACATGCAACTCGACTTCTTTCTCTGCCTTTTTTTTTGTTTCGTCTAACACTTTGTGTGAGTGTTGGTCCGTATTAATTTACAATTACGCTTTGATGTCGTAATTTTCTGCCTGTCTCGTGTCATTAAAGCAGCCAATTGAAATACTGAAGTGCTTGAATTAAAATTGCATTATTCATGCCGCAAGATTGTTTCCGCTGCAATTTCCACTGCAATTTCCAATGTGCCAATGGGACATTCGCATTTTCCCAAGAAAATTCAATCTGCCGGCATGTTGATTGGTCACTCGGGGCAAGGGAAGTTGTTTTGCCAGGAAATGGTAGCCAGTGATTACCCACACAGTTCACCATCAATTTGTGCTGGTTTACTGGAATTGGATGTTATGATTGAATTTTTTATTACAAAATGAAAATAGTTTGTTTATACTCATTATCTAACGATTGTACTATCTACATATGTATTGCAATTTGTTTTTTCATGCGTTTTTATCGCATGATTTTTCCATTATCGATAGTTAAGAACATTTTTATGATGACATTTCTAAATTTTTGGCCCAATAAAACTAGCCTTAAAGTTTATAGGGACGGAGATGATTCCATCTGGATGTTACATATATTTTGCACAAACTAAATATACTCTGTGTACCTTTGGTACAGAAATTCTCTTCTTTTATTCTCTTTTAGGAAAATTTAGATTATTTTATAAGTTTTTATCTTTATTTTTTGAAACGTTAAATATTTATAAACTAGAGATGAAATATAGCTGAGCTTGTAGGTGGTTTTTGGTGGGTGGTGGTTGTGTGGTGGTGGGGGGGGGGGTGGGGGGGGGGGCGTGCGCGTCGTGTGAGGGGCGGGGGGGGGGGGGAGGCGGGGGGGGAGGGGGGGGGGGGTGGGGGGGGGGGGGGTGGGGGGGGGGGGGGGGGTTGCGCGGGGGGGGGGGGGGGGGGGGGGGGCAGTCGGACATATGGGGGGGTGGGGGGGTGGGGGGGGGGGGGGGGGGGGAGATTTAAAAGTTTATGCTATTTTGAATTAGGTGAACTAATCATTTTTTAAGGTGTGTTTATTCTATTTTCTACTTTTGATTATTTAAATTAATTTTGTTGTTGTTCTTATCTCTGAATATAAGTGATCAGATTGAGCAGGCACTGTTGAATGAACTGGCGTAATCTTTAAGGAGATACCTTGCTTAACTGTGAATTGCTTTGATTTTTGCAAATTGAAATGGAATTGCGATTGGAGAGCACTTAAAGAACCCTTCGACGATCATGATAAGGTGCTTTTGGTCGGTATAAAAAGTCAGAGCAGTTCGTCGCTAGCCACGACAGTCTCAAGTTGCTCAAAATGAAATTGTTTTTATTTCTGGCTCTGGCTGTGGCTGTAGCTACTGCTCTGCCCACGCTGAAGAAACCCAAACCGGTTCCCTTTAAGGACATCGAAGGTCGTATTACCAACGGCTATCCAGCCTACCAGGGCAAAGTTCCCTACATCGTAGGCCTGAGCTTTAATGGTAATGGAGGTAGTTGGTGGTGCGGTGGCTCCATCATTGGTCACAGCTGGATACTTACTGCTGCTCACTGCGTGGATGGAGGCAATTCCGTGACCATCTCGTATGGAGCCAGCTGGCGTACGGAGCCCGAGTTCAGCCATTGGGTGGGCAGCCACGATTTCATTCGTCACGAGCACTACAACAACGGCAACCTGCACAACGACATTGCCCTCATTCGCACTCCTCACGTGGACTTCTGGTCCCTGGTCAACAAGGTTGAGCTGCCCAGCTTTAATGATCGCTACCAGACCTACGCCGGCTGGTGGGCCGTGGCCTCCGGCTGGGGTGGAGTCTATGACGGTAGCCCACTGCCCGACTGGCTGCAAGCTGTCGACGTCCAGATCATGAGCCAACAAGATTGCAGCCGCACCTGGAACCTGCACGACAACATGATTTGCATCAACACTGACGGTGGCAAGTCAACCTGCGGTGGTGACTCCGGTGGCCCATTGGTTACACACGACACCAGTCGATTGGTGGGTGTCACCTCTTTCGGTGCTGCTGCCGGCTGTCAGGCTGGCTATCCAGCTGTCTTCACCCGTGTCACCGGCTATTTGGATTGGATTAACCACATTACTGGCATCGCGTACTACTGAGCGTTGCAGTTAATAAATGTTTGAGGGGTATAAAACGTATGGAAATATCAAGTGCTTTCTTTTAATTATCTGTACCACAGATACACGCCCCCGCAAATTGGAAAAAACGTAATATCTCCCACAGTTTTATAGATGAAAGGTTTGTTCCTTCTGGACATATTTGGCAATCAGGATTATTTATCGATCCGCCAAAGGAATGACAAAGGTCGGATGAACGATAGTCAAGTTATAAGGAAAACAAACAATTATGGGCAACAGCGGTCGCAACGTTGATGGGCAGCACTTCACAGGTACAGAGTATGTTATAGTCGGGCTTTCTTGTTTTATTAAGTGAAACCTTTATTCTACATGTAGTTTTCAAGCAACGTTTAGCTCAAATTACTTACGATCTAGACGTGATGGATCAATTTCGAAAACAGTTTCGTATTGAGCACACGAAACTTAACTAGAATCAAGACCAGCCCTTCAATGTACTGAAAAAACCGAGGTTCGGTTCGGTATTTTCGAAAGTACAGGGGTTTGCGGATCAGTTTATCAGCGGTTTGTATGCGATAAAGTCGCATTTTTTTGTGCAGACAACCAAAAAAGTGCTGAGCGAGTTTTGGCAGACAAACTGGCATTGATCAAGTGGAGATTCACATCGGCAGAGAGGAGAAAAGAGTTCTGGTTATCTCGATTGCGTATGATTCTCTGCTGAATAACACTGATTGATAAGTTTAAAAATACACTACAACAATAAAAAATTGAGCTAACATTTTTGAGGGCTTTTAACTCTGCAAGTTTGTCAGTTAATTTCCAGTTATGGGGTAAACAGTTGGCCGTAAGATCGGTTAATGGTCTCACCAATCATACCTTTAGAATGATTCCATCTCATCAATAATGATTGTCAAATTTATCAATCGCAATCGGCAATCAATGTATTCAGCAGGTAAAATCGGTAATCATAAATCAGTAATCGGAAATGGGACTTATCTGCTGAATACAGGGACAATATTACACTCAGAAAAAAATTCGCCATGAATTTTAGAAATCGCCTTATTTTAAAATTTGCCTTGGTGTTTAGAAACATTTTCTAACAAACAGAAAAAGTTTTCTGAAACTAAGAAAAAAATGCCATAAAAAATTTTTTGGAGAAAAATTGTTTCCACATTTTTCTGATAATTAGGGCGCATTTTTCTAAAGGTGGACCTGGAGCTGGACCGGTGGTGGACTTGGACCTGGACCGGTGGTGGACTTGGGCGTGGACCCAGGAGGTGGCCATGGAGGTGGACCTGGACCGGTGGTGGACTTGGACCTGGACCGGTGGTGGACTTGGACCTGAACCGGCGGTGGACGTGGACCTGGAGGTGGCCATTGAGGTGGACCTGGACCCGGTGGTGGACCTGATCCGGTGGTCTTAAACAAGTTTTTCTGCTTTTAAGAAAATAGTTTTCTATGATTTAGAAAGAGATTCTTATTCTAAAAAAAGTAGCCCTTTGCTTAAGAAAAGCAAAAACCAAAAGCTTGCAGAGCAGATGCATTTCGCAAGAAGAAAGTGCTTTGGGAAGGTACATTGTCAGACTCTTAAAATTTGAAAAACATCGATGTTGGCTCGATGCCAAATAAGAAAACATTTTAAAGGCAATTTAATGAAATCTAAGGCAAAACCGCGCAAAAGCGCATACCTCCAGCTAAAGTACAATATTCGAAGAAAATAATTAGTCATGTTGCGATACCCAGTGGCACTCGTGGGCACTCATAAGTAATAGTGGCCAAATGTACAAAACCCAACAAATTTAAGATTTTTTCCATTTTTTATTTAAACGAATAGAATTGAAAACTTGTTTTATAATTTTTTATTGAAATCTATTCGGTAGTCGAAAATATACAATCGATTTCTAGAAGCTGTTTCTTTCCTAGTTTCGACTATTAGTTTTCCATTTTTTTGAGCAATTTCAAGAATAATCAATTTTGAATTGCTATCATTCTAAAACTAATTTGTAAAAATGGATAACATTTTGGCATAAAATAGCTTAAGGCATTCTTAATCGTTTCCGACAATCGTTTTATCCAGTTTCCCAAACAAAAAAGTGGGACTTTTTTCCAACATTTCGGCCTGCTGGCCCAGTGTGCATTTTGGCATGGCAAAATCAAATAAGTTCGACCATTTTTCCACTTTCTCCTTAATCCAGATGTCTTGTAACCCATACTGACACCCACTCGGAACACTCGGTTGAGTTTATTTTAAGGCAAAGTTTATGTCATGGCTCGTTTAACTTGTTTTGGCCTGTGCGCCACTTGAAGGACAGCAGTGGAGGAGCGTTCTTTCAGATAGCCAAGTTGCATTTCTCTGACAATTTCAATTGCCATATGGCTGTGTTCCCCCCGGGGCTTGCTGTTTTTGTTGCTAAACTTAATGTGTTTGCACTCGTACTTGAACGCTCGGGGCGACAGGCGGAGGCCATTATTTTTGTATTATAGAATGCAAGTTCATTGTTAACTCTTGTGAGCGCATTGTAGTGCATTTGCTATTTTGCTAAAGCCTTGACTTTGCTAGTTTGGTGTAGGCAAAGTTAAACGAAAACAATGGCTGCTTAAAGTCAGTGAAAGTGCAGTATAATATCCTTCTCCAAGCCTTTTTCTACCCTTAAGGCAGTCAGTGAGATACAAGCATATTTTCCAAGCTCGAGTGCTAAGTAGCGAGTGCTCTAGCGAAAGCTGTGGAGTGTTGGTTAGATGGATAGGTTCATTTGGAGGTCAATGTCTCATTAAGTGTAGTAGCATTGCACACGGTGCACTGTGGTTTTGGTAGAGTGATTTTTCTAATTATTTAAGTTTTGTATTTTGTTTTAAAGTTTTCTTTCTTCTAGTAAGCCGATTTAGATGAGTTTTGGTACTAAAATATGTATAAAGAGTATACCAACTTGAACCGCGTTTTTAGATTTTCAGCCCACTTTGCGGCAGTCTTAGTGAGTGAGTCTTAGTGACATGCAGATCATTCAACCCATAAAACGCAATTACAATTGAAATACCTGCACAAACTGGACAAAAATATGCTCAGTAATTAATTCGCATTAGTAACTTTAATTTAGAAATTCCTGCGCGAATTTCCACACAGAAAAAATGTCAGCGAAGTGCATTGCACTCCGTACGGCACAGAGGAACTTGAACACGTACAAACGGTGCTCCTTTCATGTATTTATATACCTACATATATGCCTTTGCCTTTGCCAATGCAAGTGACATACAAATACGCACCATTCAACGCACAAAAGTAGGCAACACAAATTGCAGTCAAGAGGCAACTGCATGTGAATTTCTCATAACAGGTTGCTCTTTGAAGGGGCTTGTGTTTAATACCTCTAATTGATTGATTGCCTTCATTGACACTGTCATTTATTTCAAATTGAGAAGGCATTATGAAGTGCTGTCAACATCTCGTTGAATGTTTTCATACCCACGGGCGGAACTGCTAAATTAATAACTCGCATCTCGGTTAATGAATTGTGGTATAACAAAGTTTTGATTGTCGGTTGCATGAGCGAGCGAGTGGTGAATTCCTGTGGTGAGGACTCATTTTAAGAGTAAGTCGCTTGCTCTTAACTGTGAAAGCTTACGAGAAAGCTTCTTAGCACTGAGTCTTGGTAAAAGTTTAAAAAGAGCTTTATGCGCGGTTGCTTTTAAACATAGTTAAGGGTGCAAATAATATTATCATCCCTGCCATTTTTCACTTTCGCATTTTGAGACCATTTTTTGGCCTGAAAGCCGGATTGAATTGCTAAGTTTTTTACGAATGAGGAAATAGGAGCATGATTCGAACTGTTTCCTACTCTGAGGAAAGGTAATACTATACTTTTTTCACCTTTAGAACAAGCGAAGCTCATAGCGAGAGATAATCTGATTTGAAACTACAATACAATACAATAATAAATGTTTTTTTTAAAAGGCATAGCCGGGTTTTAAGGGGAATAGGCTTCGCTCTTATTTATATTTCAAGTAAGCAGTTTTGAAGATCATCAACCGACAGTAATTAATTGATTTTAAGCAACGGTTTTAACATTTCCATCACAAGCCTTTTTGGGCCAAAGCTGGCAAGGGGACACTCCTCTAGAACATTTTTTTTCGGATTTTTGAAGTACAAGACGTTACTTACAAAATTCGGCGAAATTTTTAACACCATTTATTTTAGACTTTTAGTCGAGGTTCCACTTTCATTTCTTACATTTCCAACTGTCATTGCTAGATACAGTTTGCGAATTTTTTCCAGAATTTTAAAAGTTGTGGAACGTGGTTAAAATTATAAAAACATTAATGTTGATCTATTTTTAATTATTTTAATGATTGTCGCAATTATATTATAAACAACTTTTGTCTTCAACAGTGAAACATCGAAAGTGCTTGAACTGTAATATACGAGGTGTGTTTAAAGGAAAATGTGAATTTTGAATTTTTTTGAGAAGTACTTATTTATTCGTCCATATCCAATTTGTCCCCTTTAAAGTAATCGCTCTCGGATATAGTACATTTGTGCCAACGCTTTTTCCAATCCTTGATGCACTTCTGAAATGCGCTTTTCGGTATGGCCATCAGCATGTTCTTCGATTCTGACTTGATCTCATCAATTGTGGGAAAACGGTTTCCTTTCATTTGTCTCTTAAGTTTTGCTTCACGCAAACGTTGCAAAACTTCCTTGTAGTATTACTTTTTTACTTTACGACCTCTTGGCAGGAACTCATGATGCACCACAATATCGTAATCAAAGAAAACAGTGAGCAAAACCTTCACATTTGATCGAACTTGACGTGCTTTTTACGGTCTTGGCTCATTGGGCCGATTCCATCGGGATGATTGGGCCTTGGTTTCGATGTCATAACCATACACCCACGTTTCGTCACCAGTTATGACCCGTTTGAGCAAACCCGGATCGTCGTTGACGTCATTTAACAACTCCTGAGCGATACTAATGCGACGTTGCTTTTGCTCAAAATTTAGCAAAAATTAATCAAAAATCAAAGAGCACACAATGTTTAGGTTTAGGTTGCGATGGCTCAGAGCGACAAGTCGCTCTCCCACTTAGGCCACGTGGGCCCGTTGCGATGCCATATATTCCCTGTTAAACCCTAGTGTTGTGTTCGGTACTGAACCATTGTGTGGACAGAATGTAATTAATTAGAGCTGGGATCTATATGTCGGATGTCTCCGATAGGTTGAGTAGGAGGGGTTGACCAAGAAACCTCCTACAGAAATCAAAGTGTTGTACGCCTAGGCGTGCTGCGTGCCTGCCTATAAGACAGTGACCCGTCGGCGCCCCTACCAGAAGTGATACGTGTTCCCTTCTGTACCGTAAAAGTGTATTAGTACGTTTAATATTGAATGCTGGCCACGTAAGTCTCGCTACCACACAGGAGGAAAGGTTTTTCCACCAGTCCGTAGCGAGGCGCAGTGTTTCAGCTTTTTTGTGAAGCTTGTAGGTAGCCATAGGCATCCCTATCGTGCACACAAAAAAGTGACTAACCTTTTCAGTTGCCAAAAACAAACTACTAATCGAAATTGGCTGCTAATTCAAACATATGATAAACACATTTGTTCGAATATAACAAAAACAAAATTTCTATTTTTTTTTTTTTTCTAATGCTATTTTACTTTGAACACACCTTCTATGTATGGGAAGATGGGGTGTTCTGAGCCGCTGGGAGTTGTAAGCCAAGCGAATATGGGCCCAAAAAAAAAGTAAGAAAGTCAAGCCCGACTATAATATACTCTGTACCTGTGAAGTCACCGTTGCGACCGGTGCTGCCCATAATTGATTGTTTTCCTTATAACTCGACAACCGTTCATCCGATCTTTACCAAATCTTTGGCGGATCGGTAAATAATCCTGATTATTAAATATGTTTAGAAGAAACGAACCCTCTATCAATAATACTGTGGGAGATATGGCGTTTTTTCCAATTTGTGGGGGCGGAAGGGGGCGTGGAAAAAATTGAAAATAAACATGGCTAAGTCGACTCTGCCGGTGATGCTGATCAGGAATATATATATTTTATAGGGTCGGAGATGCCTCTTCTGCCTGTTACATACTTTTTCACAAACTTAATATACTCTGTGTACCATTGGTACAGAGTATAAAAAATTACAGCTGTTGGTTTATGTCAAGATTTTCTCATCTTAAAACCTTACTTTTAATAACAAGTAACCGATTAGACTTTGGAAGGCAGGAACTCTCCTGTGGTTATGGGGGCGTATGTAGTGAGGTCAAGTTGCTGGCCTTAACATGGTACACCCAGCGGGATCCTGGCTTACTGCGTCTAAAGTCGACTCACACCTCCCCTTGGTAACCCCTGGTAACAGAGCAATGCATCCGCAAAGCTGCTGGCTAACGTGAGCTGCGATCCTCTCCTGGGACAAATAGGGCGTTACTTCGGGCTTGGCACCCGATTATCGTCTAATTCATCCGCCAATGAAAACCAATAAAGTAATCAAGCGCAGAAGACAACAGCGGCAGCGCTGGCTTCTACATGTTACTCCTGTGGATGAGAAGCTCCAGTAAAAAAGTGTACAGGCGGAAGGCGATCGAATTAGGGAAAGGAAGAGGTGTAGGACAACCGAGACTTAGTTGGGAAAAACATGTGCTGAAAGACATTGAGGCGCTTAAATTGACCAACTGGTGCCAGCACGCACGAGACAGAGTCGAGTGGCGGGCATTAATTGCAGCTGCCAAGACCGTCAAACGGTTGTGATAGAAATATCGGGCCAAATAAGAAGAAGAAGAACCGATTAGTCAACACGTGCTTTTAGTTTGTAGCCAGAACGCAAGATTTTTTCCAAATTCAACATTTTTTTTTTTTTTTTGATTTGTGAATATTACTTAAATTTTTTTCGGAATCCCTAATATAAGTAAGTATGAAAGAAATATCTTTGGTCAATTGTCTTTTTGACCGAAATATGTATTTAAAAAAAAAGGTTGTTTTGGTTATATGGCGTCACCCGGAAAGAGTGATATATTGGGTGTTATGAGCCAATATGTTTTGATTGCGGTTTTGACTTCCGAAGAGAAAGTACCAATAATACGCAAAATGGGCCAAAGATGGCAAAAAAAATAAACATTGAAAAGAAAGGCAAACAAAAGAACAGCCACCAGCAAAACGTGCTCGTAAATAGAAGAAAACAAACCGGCTGCCGACTTTTCATTAATATTTTTTAGTTTGGAATATCAGAAAAATGTTTTTATTTTGTAATTTAATAAATAGTAATTGCTAAAAACACGAATTCTAAAATTTTAAGCGGGATGCTCATAACACCCCACACATTTATGAAATATTGTTTTCCAAATTCACTTGTTTGTCAAAACCCAATGATGAGCAAAGCTACATGCATTTTTTAACTAAAATACAAAATTTACAGATCGAAAAAATATTGATTTTTGGCGAAGTTATATTCGAAAACCAAACTATGATCACAACACCCCATCTTCCCCTACTCTCTGTACCTTTGGAAAAGTTGAAAGAGACCAACTATGACGTTTGGTGTGTCCATTTCACCAATGCACTACAGAAAAAACTAAAATTTTTCAAGCAACACGAGATTCAAAAGTTTTCTTAGATCTGACCTATAATACCTGGTAGCGAAGAAATTACTGAAAAACTTCAAATATGCGAGTGATGTCGCCGGCAAAGGTGAAGTCCCCGATGGCCGTAAAAGAGGATGATAAACTCCTTCATTACCGACAAGTTTAGTCAAATGGCTATAAAAACACTCTTATGATACTCGTAAAAATACTCTTAAATTTCGAATTATTTAAAATTCTAATGACTTTTGGTTCTTGACCTGTCATGTTTTTGAAACCCAAACTTAGGAGCTGCTGAGTGTTTAGAATAACTTAATTTTGAATTGGTATTCCTTGATTGATGGGCTACTTAGGCAGCCATGAATCAGTTGTTTGCCATTTCTTTAAAAATATCGACTTTCTGTTATTTCCAGCGACATCAACCAAGATTTGCAGACATCACATTTTAGTAGACGGGTGGGTGCACCGCTCCTAGGGCTTCTCAAATCGAACATAATTTGTATTTTTTTTGTGTGCCAACTGTCTGCCTATGCTTAAAGAATTCTTTGCTTGCTATGCTCCCAGAACGATTAGGCGTTCGGCGACCTGGCGTCCCCATTGACTTGGCTTTTTGCTCACACATTGACCGAGTTTTGTGCTAATGTAATTAGTGGCATATACCAAGTCAGAGCTGGCCAAATCGAGACAGTTCACCGCGGCCAATTGGTGCCTGAACATCGTCAGCGCCGGAAACGACCAAAGGATACAGTGTATGATATCAAGGGATTAAAGAGCCTTGAGCCAGGACATTCGGTGAAGTGTGTAGGGTGAAAAGTGTACAAAATGTGAAAATTGATGAAGAAAGTTAATTCTTAAAATAATTATTAATAAAAGTGCGAAAATGACCAACGAAAGCGATGCCGAGAAGGCGGCAGGATCCCGCCTGGACTATGATCTAATGATGGCCGAGGAGTACATACTTAGCGATGTGGAGAAGAATTTCATATTGTCCTGTGAGCGTGGTGATCTTCCAGGCGTAAAGGCGTAAGAGCTGGACAGGAAAGTCGCATGACTTAAGCTTAATTGTCTTTGGTTCTTAAAGGATTCTCGACGAATACATTGGTACCGACAAATTCAACATCAATTGCACAGATCCCATGAATCGCTCGGCCCTTATTTCGGCCATTGAGAATGAGAACTATGATCTGATCGTCATACTTCTGGAACATAACATCGAGGTCGGCGATGCCTTGTTGCATGCCATATCCGAGGAGTACGTCGAGGCTGTAGAGGAGTTGCTGCAGTGGGAAGAGACCCATCACAAGGAGGGCCAGCCCTATGTGAGTTTTGGTAGCAAAGTCGTGTTAGGTAAATCCAATTAAAGTCCGTTGCCCTCGACAGAGCTGGGAGGCGGTGGACCGTGCCAAGTCAACCTTTACCACGGATATTACCCCACTGATTTTGGCTGCACATCGCAACAATTACGAGATACTCAAAATACTGCTGGACCGTGGTGCCACCTTGCCAATGCCGCACGACGTCAAGTGAGTGAAGTGTTAGCCGCCAGTTGGGACAATTGGCACGTTTGCTGGCTTGTTTGTAGTTCTAAGTATATCCAAATGTTGGGCCATCGCATACAGGGTGCACGGTTCCCTTGCTAATTGCACGTTCTGCGCCTGTTTCCAGGTGCGGTTGCGATGAGTGCGTCACCTCCCAGACCAGCGATTCACTGCGTCACTCACAGTCCCGTATCAATGCATATCGTGCACTCTCGGCCAGCTCGCTTATAGCGCTCAGTTCGCGCGACCCTGTACTCACCGCCTTTCAATTGTCATGGGAACTGAAGCGCTTACAGGCCATGGAATCGGAATTTCGTGCAGAATATACGGTATGAAGAGGGGCCACAACATCTGTCAAATGTAAACGAACTTTTGTTTCTCTGTTTGCTTTGACAGGAAATGCGCCAACTGGTGCAGGATTTTGTCACCTCACTGCTGGATCATGCACGTACCTCCATGGAACTGGAAGTGATGTTAAACTTTAATCACGAGCCCTCACATGAAATCTGGTGTCCAGGACAGCGGCAGACATTGGAGCGTTTGAAGCTAGCCATTCGCTACAAGCAAAAGACCGTAAGTTAGCAAGGTCCTTGCTAAAAAAAGTTTGTGGAATATCCTTATAGATTGTAAGACTTTTCGGCATGCAAAAATGTCCTTCTGATTATGGGCCAATTTTCCGTTCACTTAGCTTGGGTTTTGTATGACTTTGGACCCCTGGTATTAGCGATTTTAAATGGGAGCGACTGGTCCTTAAAGTCTTGAAAAAAATTACATAAATTAAATCAATGATTTTTTAAGGAATCTTAAATAGATTTTTATTTTTGTCATCCTTTGAAAATCATAACATCTTTTATAGACTCTTAGATCGATACTGTTATTCTTTTAAGAGTCTGAAATGTTTCCTTCTTCCTGTTAAATACCTTTGCACATCTTTATGATCCCTTCCTACCCATTATTAACGAAAGCGTAAGTTAAAGTCGGCTCAGCAGGACAGAGCATTAACATTAATGTTAACATATTAACATTGTGTTACAGAGATCGCAGGAAACACCAAAAACTATCCAACGATTTCATTAACAGACACCTCATGCTGCCAATTATATGATAGAAGGTGATATTCTTATAGCTCCGCCAATTATTATCCATTCTATTCAAAAAGATTACAGATTTTGGGTATATAAATGTAAAGTTTAAATTGTTGCAAAATGTTTCCAATCAACAATGACTGATGTCATAAAAAAACATGTTATAGAAAACAAAGTAGCTGACTAAAGGTTAAAAATAACCTTAAAATGTGAATTGCAATTTTCTTAAAAGAATGTAGCCTAATGTTAATCTTCAAGCAACATATTTCTTTTTTTTTAGAATTTAATTTGTCGGCTTAGAAAAGATTTTTTTTATAGTTGTACTAGGTGGCCCGGCCAACTTCGTACCACCTAACAATAAATAACTGTAGTGAGTTAACTTAAGGCCCTCTTTTAGTCTAGACGACTGAAGATGACATTGAAGAACCTTGTGATATTCAACATTTTTAGTATTGTTATCAGGAGCAAAAATAAATAAAGCAGACGGTTTGCCGACACGTGAACATGACACGTACAATTGACCATGAGAAAAACATGCATATTCCAAATTCAGGCCACAAACATTTAAGGACTGGCCTTGTGATTTGTTAATCGTCATGGCGAGTGCAAGGCGAATTACAAATTGAATTCATTTAAACCCAAATGGCACATCGACTGAGATCATCGGATTCCTCGGAATGAGAACTTCTTCTTCTTTAAATTTTCCTTTGATTATCGCCGCGTGAATCACATTGGTCATCAATTTTCTTAATTTCGTTCCATTGCATAGTTTTGGTTGGTTTAGATTTCGAAGCAAGACGACTTCCGGCCAAACTTAAGTTGCAAATTGTGCGGCACATCCAAAGCTTTTAAAAATTCTGTTGCATAGTTGGTAACATCGTCCTCGTTTGTTACACAGTCGATAGATTTGAATGAATGCAGAGTACCAATGATCTGATTCTGAGCTACAAAGTATAAGCAATGATGTTCGAGAATACTTTTTTAATGAGCTCGTCTTTCGATAGACGAAATTGCAAAAACTCGGAGGAAATGAAATCAATCCGATTCACCGACAGAGACACGACCATTACCGATAATCAGCAATTGCTTGGAGAAATAGTGAGCAATGGATCTTTCTGCAATGCAATTCTCATGTTAGCTGACAGCTGAAGTTTCTTCACACAGCTCCACAGATTGAATGATTTGAGGCAAGCGATTGTTTGATCGGCTGGAGTCGATCTTGGAATGAGTGGCAGTGTTTGGCGGAAATCGCCAGATAGTAAAATCATTGCGCCTCCAAAACATCTCGAGTCATTGCGCAGATCTTTTAATGTTTGGTGAATTGCTTCCAATGCGCGTTAGTGCGCCATTGTGCATTCGTCCCAAATGATGATTTTTGCCTATGCTATTACTTTGGCCATTGAAGAGTGTTTTGCAATTTTGCATGGCAGTTGTTCAATAGTTTAAAGGTAGGATCTCGCACGAGCAGTGGCCAAAATGAATGACATGAGGAAGTTCTTCCCAGTTTCATCGGGGGCATCCAAGAAAAATAAGTGACCATTTCCATCATCAATTGCCTTCATTAATGTATCATAGAACTCCCTCTGTTGAGGGTTCAACAGGGGTACATTCGTTTGAACTGATTGGTGTAATTCATGTCGATCATATTCAAGTTCACGCTCCAATTCTTTATTAAATGCATCATTCACTCCACGATCTGGCGCTGGCATTCCTAAGCTGACCAACAAACTGCCGCACATGTCTTTTGACATGTCATCCTTGTATTTGTTCCACAAATCACGTGGATTCGATGGGAAGCATGTCGAAATGATGATAGCAAATAATGTGCGTATCTGACTTGGAGATTCAGATATAATTGCTTCAGCGATTGTCGTGTCCCATTAATTAATTAATTCTGATTTAATATCTTTCCTTATTTTACAGTTTGTGGCCCATCCGAATGTGCAACAATTGTTGGCTGCCATTTGGTATGATGGTCTTCCGGGCTTTCGACGCAAGCAAGCCTCTCAGCAGCTCGTGGATGTGTTAAAACTGGGCTGCAGCTTCCCCATCTACAGTTTGAAGTATATTCTGGCTCCAGATTCGGAAGGTGCCAAATTTATGCGCAAACCTTTTGTTAAGTTTATTACGCACTCCTGCTCCTACATGTTCTTTCTGAGTGAGTTGAGGCTGAAGCCAATTGAATTTCCTTTTTAGTGTTCTCTTCCAATCCTCAGTGCTGTTGGGCGCCGCCTCACTGCGGGTGGTACAAATCACCTTTGAACTTTTGGCTTTTCCCTGGATGCTGACCATGTTGGAGGATTGGCGCAAGCACGAACGTGGATCGTTACCAGGACCCATTGAACTGGCGATTATTATGTATATTGGGGCCTTGATATTGGAGGAGCTCAAATCGTTGTACTCCGATGGTCTTTTCGAGTATATAATGGATCTATGGAATATTGTGGATTATATATCGAACATGTTTTATGTGACTTGGATATTGTGTAGAGCCACCGCTTGGGTGATAGTGCATGTGAGTAGGAAAGATTTGTTGACTAATCTAAGGATGATTTTTACGCTTACTTTTACTTAAAGCGCGATCTTTGGTTTCGGGGCATTGATCCCTATTTTCCGCGCGAGCACTGGCATCCCTTTGACCCCATGCTACTCTCGGAGGGAGCTTTTGCGGCTGGCATGGTTTTTTCGTATTTGAAATTGGTGCACATTTTCTCCATCAATCCGCATTTGGGTCCACTGCAGGTGTCATTGGGACGCATGATCATTGATATCATAAAGTTCTTCTTTATCTACACGCTGGTTCTGTTCGCTTTTGGCTGTGGACTCAATCAGTTGTTGTGGTATTATGCGGAATTGGAGAAGAATAAATGCTATCATTTGCATCCGGATGTGCCGGACTTTGATGATCAGGAAAAGGCCTGTACCATATGGCGACGTTTCTCCAAGTGAGACCTGGGGCTGGTATTAAGTTGAGTTAGTTTTATGTTTCCTCCCTTCCTTTCAGTTTATTTGAAACCTCCCAGTCACTGTTCTGGGCCTCCTTTGGTCTGGTGGATTTGGTTTCCTTCGATCTGGCTGGCATTAAGAGCTTTACCCGCTTCTGGGCTCTGCTAATGTTCGGTTCCTACTCGGTTATCAATATAATTGTGCTGCTCAACATGTTGATTGCCATGATGTCCAACTCATATCAAATCATATCGGAACGTGCCGACACCGAATGGAAGTTTGCCCGCTCTCAGCTGTGGATGAGCTACTTTGAAGATGGCGGTACCATTCCCCCACCCTTCAATCTCTGTCCGAATATGAAAATGTTGCGTAAGACACTGGGACGCAAACGGCCGTCGCGTACCAAGAGCTTCATGGTAGGTGAACCCCCATACCCTGTCCAGGCCATCAATACAAATCATTTGCCAAATCATTTTCAATTAAGCTCCTGCTGTTTGTTGTGCGTCAAGATTCAAGCACTTCTCTCTTACTCCCTTCTTAGCGTAAATCCATGGACCGGGCTCAGGTACTGCATGACAAAGTGATGAAACTGCTGGTGCGGCGCTATGTTACTGCAGAGCAAAGGAAGCGCGACGACTATGGCATCACCGAGGATGACATCATTGAGGTGCGTCAGGACATAAGCTCCCTGCGTTTCGAGCTGTTGGAGATTTTCACCAAAAACAGTTGGAATGTGCCGGATATCGAGAAGAAGACACAGGGTAAACAAATCATCGTGTGTTGTGCTCGTCTCTTACTTATCTACTGTTGCTTACAGCTGCCCGCTCCTCCAAGGGCAAGGAAATGGAACGTCGCATACTTAAAGACTTCCAGATTGGTTTTGTGGAAAATTTGAAACAGGAAATGAGTGAGAGCGAAAGTGGACGTGATATCTTCTCCTCACTGGCCAAGGTCATTGGCAGAAAGAAGACGCAAAAGGGGTAAGTCGTATGTGGGCAAGACAGGCGGTTCGTTCATGAGAGTACACACGGTTAATGGTACGGAAGTCAGGCTTTCTTTAAACCCCGAGCCATAAGAAAGCTTCAACCACCTAGTTTTTCGTTCATCGAACTCTTACCAGTGTAGCAGATGTCGGTTTTCAAACTACCCGATGTGAGAAATACGTTTTTAGCGTTTTTGTTCGGTTTTGAGGTAGTTTTGGATGCTCAGTTGAAGTACTTGCCGTTTCAATCTACGCTAAACTTGGAGTGTAGACTTTAATGAAGGGCTGGGAATCTGGGAAAGCTACTTTAATTAAGCTAGACTAATGACTACTAGTAACTGATCAAACTGCCTCATTTTAAGGGAAGGTACCTTGTATTCGCCCATTATTTCGTAAGCTCCAGGGTGTAAAGGTCGGGTGTGGTGCAGCGGATAGTGTGTGCGTCTGCTGTGCAAGAAGTCGTGTAGTCTACTTCTTCAGGGTTTATGCGGGCTTGGTAGTTGTTGAGGTGCCTGCTTTTCCCTGAGCGGAGTTGGGGCCGTATTATCGACTTGTGGGGGCCTGCATCCCAGAACGACGTCTCCTTTTCCTTCCCCCCCTTCCCCCAGGTGTTACCTGTTATCGCCTTTTGGACCTTGTTTCGTCTCCTGACCTTTTTTATCACCTTCTCCGAGTGTTTCGCAAAATATGAACATGGATTTATAGGTGACTCCAAAGTTAGGATGGTTGATGGTTGTTATCCTAGGTCCCTCAATGCGGATATCCAGTTCTGCCTTCACCTCTTTGGTCCATGTTGTAAGAAGAGTTGCCGAAGATTAAGTAACCTACAGGATTTCTGTTTGCACTCCTTGCTTGATTACGAGAGTCCGAGACTGCTTCCCCCGGAACTCCACTTTGGCTTGCCTTCCGGAGAAATAGTTCCACAGCTATCTATTGATGTGGTTTGGCAGGTTGCTTTGGTGAAGGTCATGTAGCAGGCCATATGAAAGACCTTTGACGCTGTTTAGGCCAGTAGCTATGGTGGTAGTGAGCTAGCAAAGGGTCAAGCTAGTGCTAAGGCCTGCTCTTAGTCTGTACTGGTGCTTGGCTGGTTTGAGAGGATCTTTCAGAGTGGGCAGTAGAAGGGCTTCCAGGATCTTGATTATCGGCGATAGTAGGGTGTTCGGTTTTCCAGATACCCGGGATTGTGAGTGAGGTACCTGAGGTACCTGATCGCCAGCGGTCCAATATGTCCCAGCAAGATGGCATCCAATCCATATGGTCTTATTACGGTTGGTGGTTTTGACATTTTTATTGATGCTTTTACTTCTTCGCTGAAGGACAACAGTTCCTCTTCGCTGAAAGACAACAGTTCATTTTCTGAAGGATGATCTTTCTTACTATCACGCGTTCAGATTTGTCTACCCGTGAGGCAATACTGCCCTTCAATAGGTTGTGGCACACTTTTTGGGGTGTTCCCATTAAACATCAAGAAGAGTTTGTTTTTGCCGACGTTGTCGTTCAATAGTCGCTCTTTGTTATCTTGTTTCAACAATTTGCCGAGCAAGAACTTCTCTACTAGTTCGCTCTTGGTCATTGTTACCTTCTTTGATCTCTTCTGACCGTCGCGTACGATTTCCATCATTATGATCCGCAGGCCCGTCGAAAGGGGATTCCGAGCCCGGGGGGTTTTTCTCATGTTGTACATAGTTTATTTAAGTTTTCGCCGAAAATCCGGGCTCTGGGCCCCTCGCAGAAGTCTGGGCCCGGCGTGAAATACCCCGAGAATTGGTTTTAGGTTGGAATTTGTTTGGAAGAGATTTCTGGGACACCGCCGAATATGGATTATGTTGAGTCATGAGCGAGGTATTTATTGAAGGTTCCACTTTGTACTTCCATGCAAGTTGTAGATACAAATACCCCGATGAAGTATTATTCTTATTGTATTATTCGTAAGAAGCTATAGGTTTGAAAGGCGATGGACTTGGAAAGTTCGATTCAATCGAGACAGGATATTTTGTTATCAAAAAAATCTAGTTGCTTCGAGACTTTATACTCATTTCTCTACGGAGTTATTGCCTTTTGAAGGCATATCCCGTACGGAAGACGAACCGCCGGGCCTGTACGTAGGAAGGGAAGAAACTGCATCATTTATTCTTAAATATGTTTAAATACAGAGACAAGGATTGGAATGCCATAGCCCGGAAGAATACCTTTTCAGCTGATCCCATTGGCTCGAAACGTTCTTCCATGCAGCGTCATAGCCAACGCAGTCTACGACGTAAGATTATAGAGCAGGCCAATGAGGGTCTGCAGATGAACCAGAACCAATTGATTGGTAAGCGCTAAGAAATTCCTCTAGACAAATAACTAATCCATTTTACATATCAGAATTCAATCCCAATTTGGGTGAGGTGACGCGTGCCACGAGAGTGGCCTATGTCAAATTCATGAGGAAAAAGATGACTGCCGATGAAGTGTCATTGGGTGATGATGAGGTGCCCAAAGGCGAGAATAACCAGAAACTGGATGCGAGTGGTGTAAGTATTACGAAATTTAAGCGCTTAAGATGAGGATCTTTATTTTTCTTCCATAGTCCAAAAAATCAACCACTTCTAGTGGATCTTCAGCAACTTCTATGTTGGCTGCCATGCGTGCCTCAGTTAAGAATGTGGATGAAACGAAGGGAGCTGGGGAAAAGAAGGATGATAAGAAACCAGCAGAGGATAAGAAATCTGTGAAGAAACCCAATGATGAACAGAAACCAAACGATGTCAAGAAACCAGAAACTAAACCAACTCCAGGAGCTGCTGCTCCTCCGGGCAAGCCTGGTGATCAAAAACCGCCTCCAGCTGCCGGTGCTCCCAAGCCTCCCACAACGGATGCCAGCGGCAAACCCAATGCTCCTGCTCCACCTGCCAAACCGCCTGCAGATACCAAACCAGCTGCACCCAAACCAGCCGAATCTGGTCAAAAACCCGAAGCTGCCATCAAAAAGGAGGAAGCGGCCAAGAGTGAGGCCGCTAAACCGCCCACAGCTGCGGGAGCAGCCAAGAGTGCAGCACCTTCAGCGCCCGCAGAGGCTAAACCAGATGCCAAGACCACCACAACAACCACAGCAGCAGCTACTGCCACCGCAGGAGCCACCAAGGCTGCCAATGAGGCGGCCAAGCCCGATGACAAAAAGAGTGGACAAGACCCAAAATCAGACGATAAGAAGGGATCCAATGGCAAACCAGGCGATTCCAAGCCGGCCGAGTCTAAGCCAGCGGAAGCTAAGCCTGATGCTACGAAGAAACCTGGCGATGATAAGGACAAGAAACCGGGAGATGAAAAGGATACCAAACCTGCCACAGCTCCAGCACCTCTTAAGCCCGCCATCAAGGTGGGCCAGAGCAGTGCAGCGGCTGGTGGTGAACGTGGCAAGTCCACTGTTACTGGTCGCATGATATCCGGCTGGCTATAGATTGAGTTTTTCCGTATTAAGTAAATGTCCAATAAAATCGAGTTTCAAAGCGTAAGCAACAAGTGTATAGCAGCATGTTGCCGGGACACCTGTTGCCAGCAACTTTTTGGTTTCCAGCCTGCTCCCCGTTGTTTGGTTCTTTCTGCCCGGCCACCCCCCTTGCTGTCTGCTGCATATAAAAGGACGTGAACTGAGTCCAGTAGCTGGCATAATATCAGTGAACGTGCAAAAGTAATCATCTTGCGGCAAGAGCAAAAAACAAAAAACGAAACAAAAGAACTAATTTTTGAGCTGCTGCTTAAAATTAAAATTTTGCCCAAAGGCTGTTTTTCTGTGTGTGTGGGACAGTGCAGAATATTTTCAAACATGAAGTCACTTTTGGGTCTAGATAATATAGCCTATGCTATTTTGCTTTTTGTTCTGTTGGCGAAATTCAGTGATGCAGGTGAGTTAAACAAACAGGAAAGAAGTAGACTAACTACTGTTGAGACAAAAATTTGTGCTAGTTGTTTATATAAACCAATCCAAACCGCTGACACCGCTTAGATGGCTCCTGCTCTGAACCTAACCGAAAAACGCTGAAAATAAAGGTTCGCTTAAGTTCAGTCTATAAAGAAAGATTTTTGTAAAATTTGTAAATTTGTATCATCAAAATCGGCTAATCGAAATAGCTTCAACATTTCGTGCACGGATTGGGAATTCAATACGTTCAAACCATTTAAGGAGAAAGAGCACAGTTTCAATCGCCCATTTCTCGGAATAAAATCATTTTCTTATGACATGACCTGTGTCTAATGCACTAAATTATAGGGGGTGACATAGAAATATCGAGAGATTTTGCCGTCGGTTGCTTTGCAAATCTCTCGAAAAATCCGTCAGTTCCACAGAACTTCGAGAGATTTCGTTTCTTTTTACAAAAAAGTTTTTCTTACTAAAACTACTTTACAGACTTTACTTTTCTATGACAGCTATAATATATAGATGTCCGATTTCGACCAAACTTTAGTGAAATCATGGGAAAGTATAGCAAACTAAGAAATACGAGTTGGGAGCGATTCCATTGAAAACAAAAAAGTTTTTCTCACTAAAACTAGTTTTTCGACCGATCGTTCCGATGACAGCTATATGCTATAGTCATGCGATCCGGCCGGTTCCGACAAATGTGCAGAGTATATGTACCAAAAGATTTCGTCCAAAGTTTGGTGAAGATAGCTTTCAAACTGACGGAGGAGATAGCATAGAAACGCCTCCAAACTTCGTATTTCTTAGTTTACTATGAGTATAGCATATAGCTGCAGTTTGAATGATCGGTCGAAAAAGAAGTTCTAGTAAGAAAAACTTTTTTCTTTAAATTGAGATCGCATCAAAATTTCGTAATGAACAGTTTTTATGCTTTTCCATGATTGCATTAAGTTTGGTCAAAATCGGACATCTATATAGAATAGCTCCCATAGAAAAGGAAGGTCTGAAATGTTAGCTTAGTGAGAAAAACATTTTTTTTGTTTTCAATGGAAACGTCCTTAACATTGGCATAGTTTTGTCAAAAACGGGTGACTACAGCATAAAGCAGCAGTACGAATGATCGTACGAAAAAAAGTTTTAGTGAAAAAACTTTTTTGTTTTCAATGGTTGCGTCTTCAAACAGGTCAGATATAAATGTTATTTGCTTCAGCACAATTTGGCCGACTTTGATGAAAATTGGATGAATATTTCGAATAGCTGTCACTTAAAAATCTGGTCACAGAAGAGGCGGCATCTATTGGTCTGCTTTGGAAATCACTCAGCTTGCATTGTTCAAAGCGAAAATGAAATTTTTCAATAAAAGCATTTTATACGTGCTGCAATGGTATAAATACTTCGGCCGAGCCGAAATTAAATTTCCTAGCGGTATCGGCTTACTGTTGATGCTGATAGAAAACAAAAAATTGTTTTTGATGTGAAAGATCTTTTATTTCGTTACTGAAGATTTCAGTAGGGGTAAAATTTGAACTTAGCGTCACGCATCACTTGTGGCTTTGCATATAAGTTAACGATGGATGTTAAATCAGATTAAAATTGGACACTAGGCATTTGTTTTCGGCCAAGTGCTTAATAAGTTGTCCACGATTCCGCAGCCAACACAACTTTCCACAACTCCTCTAAGAGAACGACAACTGCAGTCGCTGTCGTCAGCAGCGAGGGGTGTTAGGCTTGAGCTTAGGCTTGAGCTTAACACGTGCACCGATCGGTCATCTTCATTATATGCTAACAAGCACGTAAGTTTAATTTATACAGTGGCCTTTATGTGGCCAGACACACCCTCACACACACACGAATCGATTGCTGAGTATCAAATACAGAGTATCGAGTACTTAGTATTGAGTACTTAGAATCGTGTTCTGAGTATCGAGTTCTTAGAGTCGGGTAATCGAGTACTTATTATGGAGTACTTTGAGTCGAGTACTTTAAATCGAGTACTGAGTATCAAAACAATACTATACAGTATGTTCAAAACATAGTGAACGAGAGTACTGTTATAACAGGTATCAGTATTGTATAGACTAAGAATACGGAAAAAGGAAGACAGTAAATCGTAAGACAAAAACAATATCTAACGACAGTTCTAGTGGTTCTAAGAGTATCAATGGTATCGAGTATTATCGGTATGTCAAGTATAATTAATAAGAGTTCGAGTACTATGAGTATAGACGAGTACTGGTATTAAAACAGAGTATCAGTACTCGATCGATTTCAGTTTCGAAAATTAGTATCGTACCTATTATCGAGAGCTAATCCGGTACGTTATCAAACACAGAGTATCGAGTACTTAGTATTGAGTAATTAGAATCGAATTCAGAGTATCGAGCAGTTAGTATCAAGTACTTAACGTCGAGTACTGAGTATCAAATACAGAGAATTGAGTACTTGGTATCGAGTTCTTAGTATCGATCGATCGAGTATATAGTAACACGAAACCACAAGAATGTGAACAAATAGTATACAAAATGTTTCACATTAAGGCCCCGTGAGGGCTAGCCACACTCCCACCTTTTTTTTAGTTCAAACCCATTATTTGAATTTGCAATCAGGGATCTATGCGTTCAGCAACAATTCCTGTACATTATATTTCGCTAAGTCCGGGAAAATCTGGACATTATGTCCTGAGTAATATTTCGTAGTGGACTACAATCTTTGATATAGGCTTTATATCCGTATACTTTATGTCAAGTTACCATTTCTTAGTTAAAGGTGAGTACTGAGAACCTTCGAGAACCTTTCTTTGAATAAAACTTTACACCCGGCCACACCTCTTGCTGTTGGCGCCAGCATTGCAGTAATTAGCCATGAAAAGCCTCTCAAAAACTGCCGTTCGGATTCGGCGTTAAACTGTAGGTCCCTTTCTCTTGTGCTAAAATTAGAAGCGCACAAGCCAAGAGATTGAGAGAGGCTCGGCTTTGGCCCCTTGGGGCTGTTGTCATCTTGACAAGCCGATTTTACTTTTACTTTTACTTACTGAGAACCTTCGAACTTTCCTTCAAGAAATTTACTAGATATTCCTTTTTCGCGTGAAGGAGGCCCAAAACAATACTCTTCGACCGAAGAATGAACACCACCCACAACAGTTGAGCCATCTCTGATGACAATTTTCAAAAAAATATTGTGTATTGCTTTGTTTCTGAGTTTTAAGCAACAAAACCAGGCACGGAAAAATTTCTTTAAGTAATTTTTTTATATGGAATTATACAGCTAAAGGATAATTCGAACGTTCTCAGTACTCACCCTAAATCTTGATTTCAGATGACATACAAATTTATTTCGGCACAATACATCTTTTAAATAGGACTGCTTTTCATAAGCATTCAGATTTTAAAGCAGCTCAAAAGTGTTTCTATTCAAGTGAAGTTCGACATAAAAATTTATTTTCGTGCATTATGGAACCAGCCTTTATTGCCAAATTTTGCTGCAAAATATGTTCTTTTGTCGTCTATGTGTTCTTTTCTCCCAGTGTAATATAGTTTTATGTTAATGCATATATTTAAATTGCGTTTTTAAATCTCCGTTGATAATTCTTGATTTAATTTCATAGTTTGTTACCAAGACCACAGAACAACTAAGATTCTGCCATAGCCGGGCGACAGATGACTTCTATTTGTCTCCATTCCAGCTAAGCCCAAGTATAAATGTCAATTTGTGCGTGTTTTTAAAACCACTTAAGCTGAAGTGCAAACAGAACAAGAAAATCTGTCTTATTTCCATTGTTTTGTGGGAGGAAAACAGAAACAATTATGGAAGAAAAACTTTAAGCCAATATGTTGAATTATTTACATTCATTTAAATATTTGTAAGGTCACATCAACCCAAATAGAAAGCCAACAGGTGGGCTGTGCTATGCTTATTTCCATAGCATACATTTGAGCGTTGTTTGGCGGTGTTTTCTTTCGCATTTTCAATGAATAACAAAGAAATTGGCATTTATTTACGTAAAAATGATTAATATGTATCAATATTTTACAGCACGTTCGAAAGATAAAGGTAAAACTGGCTCAGCGTTTTTAACTTTCTTTAAAAAAATTTACTTAAATTATTTTCACATGTTTCCTTCTCTCGAATGCTCAAAGTGCATATTAAACAAGCGTTTTATTATTTTAAATTGTCACAAAAACCAAATGTTAATTGACTAGAACGCCACAGGCATTTGCATGAATTTTACATTTCGCCCACTTTTACATCTAAATAATAGTCCTGCCCCCTCTCTTTTGTGAATTGCATTAATCCCGGTTGACTTACATGGTTTCAATTGTATGTACGCACAGAACTGGACCATGACAAGAATCGTCGAGGTGCCAACATGGGACTTTATGCTTTTCCTCGAGTGGGACGCAGCGATCCCAACCTGGTCAACAGTCTTCGCGAGGCCAACGATGCGGCCGCATTTGAGGGCATTTATGGTGATGGCTCCCAGGAGGATTATGAGGGTGAGTAGGCGTTGAGTGGAGACGATTAGGGCTAATTGGTTTTCGTGGGCTTTAGAGTTTCAAAAACGCGCTGGTCTGATTGTTTTTCCGCGCGTAGGTCGCAGCGATGCCGAATTGCGGAAGTGGGCCCACCTGATGGCCCTGCAGCAAGCCCTGGACAAGCGCACCGGACCCAGCGCCTCGTCTGGCCTGTGGTTTGGTCCACGACTGGGCAAGCGTAGTGTTGATGCCAAGGATTATCCGGCCGCTAGCAAGGGACAAAAGGAGCTCAACTAAAGACACTTGAAACCGCAACAGGCCTACGACCAGAAAAAGTACACCATTTTGTCAACACGATTTTATATTATTATCTATTTGATTAAGATCAACTTCTAATGGCACAATATAACGGGTATATAACAAATATGTTTGCACTTTATAAACAAATAAACAAAATAAAATGGGCTGGTGAGGGCTTTCATTGGAGCTAGTCACGGTTTCAGTGAAAGTCTTTTAATAACAAAATGTTGTAAAACTTCACAAAAATGTATGTAAATAAATTGTATATTTATGTTACTAAAAGAGCACATTCAAAAAATAAATTACATTCAACTGCAAATTGGATTTGGTAGAAGGCAATTTTATTTACATCTGCAGTGTTGTTTATGCGTAATCCACGTTATTCAAGAATGAGAAGCCCTAAAGAGATTAACGGGAGTTCAGCGATGAATAAGTGCTGATTTCACATCTCCTACATGGAGCTATCTGTCACATAAACTGACAAAGAACAGAGTAAAATCTATGTTTATCTGATACATAGCAGCAATCTAGAAGATGAGGAAACGGCCCTAAATGCAGCAGCCAAGAGTGAAGAAATGAACAAGATGTCATGGATTCCCATAGAACCGAATTTTTTTATACTTTTGGTAATTGGGCTAAACTTCTTGAGGAAAGGGTGGAAGCCATTCGAAAGGAGGTAGGTAAACCGACTGAGTCCATAAATATTTAATACGAAAATATGGAAATTTTTTCAGATTCCACTTTTCTATTTTTTCTTTGTTCAGAAATTGAAAGATTTCCTTTATCTGCCAACTTTTCTAATGTTCAATTAGCGAGTTTGGTTGGCTCGAGGCTCAAATAAGTTGTTGAAAATGTGGGAGAGTGAATTTCCTTGTGCTCTAGGGGACATGTAGGGGTTGCAGGTGCGCAAAAGAATTTTTGGGGGAAGGATTGGGGTTGGTCTCCTAGCGAGGAAGAAGAAACGCGTGCACTTTCTTTCGTTGTAGTAGGTCGACTCTACCATATATGTCCATTTATTTATCGTTATCGCTCTATTATCGATCGATTAAGCCAAGCTTATTAACTTAACTTACACTAGGAGTTAGGAACTAGGTTAGGAGTTAGGAACTAGAAAACGGAACGTGAACATTCCGCCTCCATTGCATTAGTTGCAATATTATAGAATTACGTTTGTTTCGAAATTTAGGTACTTCAGGTTTTTTCTAGTTGGTAAGTAACGCTTGTGCTTAAAGCTAAGATTATTAATCTTTTAAGAAGGACTCGTCAGGAGTGCGCAACTGCGGGGCCAGCAATAATGGAAAGGAATCCAGTGGGGATGAGATCGGCATATGCGAAAGTTCAGAGAAAATTTGCTACGGTAGCGAGCACTGCCCGTAACCGTTTCTCTGCGCCCAAACGGAGCACTTCTTGAGCGGATGGATGCCTCGGCAGCGGTAGGATTGTATACCTCTAGTACATCTGCGCTCATTGGCTGGCTTGATGCTATTGCGTTTCTGGTGGGCCATCTTGGGTGTGGCAAAGTTTCTCTGGGAACATAAAAAACGAAACGTATTAGCAGTTTTCGTCCTTGGTCTACTGATGGGAGTGGAAAAGGATATAGTTGGATAAAATCTCTTTTAGGGATAGGACTATTGGCCTTATGACGAGGCCGCCATGGGCAGTATAGGGCGGAGTCGAGTTCGTCAGAGGTGTTTACTATGTAAAGGGATGGAAGCGATAATACGTCATTTTCGACCATGGAAACTCTTGTGGAGAAAAAAGAGATCGATGACGGAGTGTGCGACGGAACAGGACCCGTAATAACCCAACCAAGGATAGTCTCTTGCCAAAAATGTAACAACTTAAGCATTTTACACCAAAAAGTGATGGTTGCTTTTACAGTAATGTTTCAAAGCCCTCCAGGTTCTCTCATCAGTAGGCTCCGCTGCTGACTGCCGATTCCCGAATGTCTTTCCATGCAAGCATTTCTTTAGCAGTTTAAATATTTGAAATAGACCTGATCTGCGTACAAAGAACAGGAGTCAACATTCAAAATTTGGTTGCTTTAGCTCTTCTAGTCTCTGAGATCTATAGATCAAACAGACATGGTTCTATCGCTGATGATACTGATAAAAAATATACCACTGATCTAGCTTTATATATGAGATTCGTATTTCTAAAGGGTGTACGTTTTAATTTAAAATTGAAAATAGTTTCATATTTATAATTATACATTTTTCCAACTTACCCAAACGTAAGTTTTATTCTCTGTACCAGCGGTACATACAAGCAGGCAGATCAAGTTTATTTTAAATTTTTGCCACGCCCCCTCCCGCCTCCGCGATTTCTATGCAACACGCCAATTGCCGCAACATCCACTGCTGTTATTGGGATGATAAGCGACTTGTATAGTTTAATGTTCGATTTTCGAGAGAGGGCTCTGCTCTTGAACTCCTTACTGAGCCAGAAGTAACATCGGTTTGCAAGAGTTATTCTTCTTCGGACTTCCAGACTGATGTTGTTGTCGCTGGTTACCGACGTTCCGAGGTAGACAAAGTCCTTAACAACCTTGAATTTGTATTCTCCCATTGCAACAGATTGTCCAAGACTCACTGCGCGTTGATAGTAGGTACTTCGTCTTATCCTTATTTACCGCTAAGCCCATATGTTTTGACTGCTTTTCTACGCCTGTCTTACCACAGATTCGCTGTTGTCGAAGGCAGATTCGTGTTCATTACGTGAAAATTTTTTGGTATTACCACCAACCCTTTAATATACTGGACCTTGTTGCCTATTGTAATCAAATGTTTGCTGTGGATTGTTATTTGGCAGCATTGTTAAGCCCATTTTCTGTTCTTGTGCAATCAGAAGTCAATTCAGATTTGCCATTTGAGGAAAGGCCTGATTTTTATGGTATAAATGCAGAGCAAGCAAATAAAAATTGATTCAAAAATAACAGTTATTGACGGACCCTTTGAGCAAAAAGTCAAAGGTGAACCGTTCACATCGGCTCATGAACGAATCGCTCAGTGCTCAACGAACAACCAATGGATTTGTTTACATTTTGCTCTGCCCATTCACTGAGCAAAACGTCACGAGCGAAGAAGTGTGTGTATGTGTAAGTGAGGTGTCTGTTTGGGCTTGCGATTTACACAAGCCACACACACACACACAATAAATAGAAGAAAAAAAACCCTTTAAGGTGAGTCGTTCGGCTTTTTGCTCATCTACTGACTCTTAATGTGCGAGTGCTCAGTCGGATCGCTGTCTATAAATGGTTATTGAATGAGCAAAACAAGAAGAGCTCAACTGAGAACAGTCAACTGAAAACAAAAACAAGGAGAAACGAACTGTTCTGCTCAGAGCGAGAGCAAGCGTGCATGGTTTTTTTCGGTTTTGTTATTGAACAGATCGAAAAGGCAAAAATGTTCAATTGTTATTCACAAGCTCTGTATAAATGTAATGATTAAAAGTGACCATGAATGACTTCATAATTTAAACTAATTAGAAGATCCACTTCTGTATATAAGATTCTTGAGTTTTGCCAAAGTTTTATTTGAGAATTGTGGAAAAAGGATGTCTTAAACATAGTCTTGTGTCATATTAAAGTTTTTAAATATCAAATCCCTCTCCTTGGTCTAATCCTGCTGCTGCTTGAACTTGCGTAGTTCGGTTTGTATGGCCTCAATAAGTGGCGCCGCGTTCGCCGCCTGTGAGTCTTGCCGGCGTCCAGGAGTATTTGCGGCTCCCCTCGATATCTCCAGTATAGTTTCGGGCCGGTGAAAGGGTCCAGCGCTCAGTGGTCGAGTCAGTGGCGAATGAGAGCCATGCATGCTGCCTCCGCCCCAAGCGCTGTAGGTGGGCGAAGGAGGCTGTGTGGAGTGCGCAGATTTGTTGGTCTTCTCCGGCTCAGCCGTGGCCGGACGTTCTGTGGTGATCTTTGGATGGAAGCTACCAAAAGCAGAATGAAATAGGTAAAAAATGGAAAGACCAAGGGGTAAGCACATATATACCTAGGGAGTCCAGCGGAGGAACCGCGATGTTCACGCTTTGTGGTCCGTCTATTGTTGGTAAAGTCGCGTGTGGGCAACGGCATGGGTAGATCATCCTGACTGGCATACATTTGCATGGCACCTTCCAGCAGGCCCTCATAGTGGTTACGTATGGCCGAGGGATCGTGCAAGGGACTGGGATTAAAGTCTGCATAGCTCAGGGCCTCTGCGGAAGATTGAGTTGAGTTGGAATGAGTTGAGGTTGGTTCGGGTGGGCGGGTGCATGCTTCTAATAATAACAATAACAACGACTACAGTGGCCTTAGTAACGTGTTTTCGCCCCAAATTGCACGTCACCATCATCATCATCATCACCTCCACCCTTCTCACCCTGGTTGTCGCCACTGCCCAGTCGCTTTTTGTGTCGCTCCCAGACGACAGGCCCCACCACACCTGGATCTGGATTGTCACTGTGCGAGGCGGAACGAACATTCCGGACAGCAGGTGGTGCCTTGGGGCTGGGAAAACTGGCTATGGTGGCCACGGTGCTATCTTTACTGTGACCAAGTGACTTGTGCGACTTCAGGGATCTGCTGGAGTTCTTCGAGGCTACCGCATTCACATTATCGTAATAGGTGACAAAGACGGGATCTAAAACACGATTCAAGGGTTCGGGTAGGGTGCTCTTGGGAAAGGCACGCACCGAGGCCATGGAAAGAAACGAACCCACGCTGGCAGTGTCGGAGGATCTGTCGGAGGGCTGCAGGGTGCGTATGATTTCCTGGTTTATCGCCTGTGGCGAGCCCATCTGGTGCTGCTGGAGCAACTTATTTCGGTTATAATTGTTGTGCGGATTGTAGGCTTCATTGCGCTGAAAGTTCTCGTAGCCACGTCGCAAGGTAGCGGGTGAGCCGGCGCTGCCTTCCTCCGCCGACGAGTGACCGGCTTGATGCAGAGAGCCCTGCACCGGGCTGGTCTCCAGGGAGCCCACACGGTTCTCATTCAAATAGCGACGCTTGGATTTATGTCTAGACTTGTCGCCCTTCTTTTCGGATACCACCGTGGTGTAGATGGTATCTTCCAGACCTTCGGCTCGATCGTACTGATGATGATGATGATGGCGACGCTTGTGACCCTCAAACAAACGTGCGGCCTTGTCGTCCAGTATACGCTGCACATCGGCACTGGGCGGATTAATGGGACAGTAGACCGAGGAGTCAGAGGTGTTGTCTGTGGACGAAATGGAATCGCGACGGGAACGTGTGTCCAGCGGTGGGGCAGGTGGAAAACTGAGGCGTGGCTCTCGCTCATAGGCAGTGTTCTGTACACCCGTGCTCTGACCACCATCCAGTCCTCCGCTAGTGCTGGGACGCATAGACTGAGCTTCGGACAACAACTCATTGCGCGAAGAGTTTCTAGCCAGGAAAACAAAAAGTTATGGTAAGGTTTGGTAATGGTGTAATCTTCTCTCTCTTACCTGGTAACCTCGCTGAGCTCTCGATGGCGAGCACGTGAATGTCCCAGTAGGAGGACGGCCAGCAGCAGCAGCATCAACAATAGAATGGCCAATGAGCTGATGATGACCAGAGCCACATTGTTTTTGACCGAATTGAAAAAACCCGCCTGACCACTGCGCGGTACCGGGGCCAGAGCCGTAGCCGTGGGCTCCCGGATGTAGGCTAAAAGAGTTGATGCTTAAACCTGAGTCAACTGGTTGCTCTTAAGGACTTACGTTCCGATTTCATATAAATAGCCTTGCCTAGAGCATTGACCGCCTCGGCTTCGCTAACCAGTTCCATGTCTTTGGCTGCAGTGGTGGCCAGAACAGGACGACCATTCACCAGCACCGTATATATTAGCTCCGTTTGGTTGGCAATGGGTCTTTCGTGGCTGTAAGACATATACTAAAATCTGGGGTAGAGCTCTAACATAAACTGTGGTAGCACCTACAATTTCAGATTGACATATGCGTCAGTTCCCTCATCACCGCTGGCGTTCCACTTTTGCACATCCGCCTCACTGATTTGCGTGAGGTTGTGTATGACAACCCTAACACGTTCGTTTCGATACAGGGGTTGGGGTGGTGGTGGCAATTCCTGCAACTTCTCCGACTTGCCGTTCTGTTGAATTAGCTCCCAGGGGATAAGTGTAACATATGCACTATAGTCAATGGTTTCGGTGCTGGTTTCCTCCTTCTCTTCTGAGTCACTTGTCCATTCAGTTTTACCACCAGCCGCTCTGGCAGTTTTGACACCATCGACTACCATGTCCAATATCTCCACATCATCGTTGGGCTGTGGGGTGGTAGTTGTTGGCCTGGATGTGGTTCCTTCAATTTGCTGTGCCCCATTTATGCCCAGGTGACGTGTTTGTTGTCTGCAAAAGAGTACAGTAGTATTAGTTAGACTTTACTTGGGTTTTTAGGTTATACACACATACCGTGTAAAAGCCAAGCGATACAGTCGCGCCAGTCTATCCTCAAGCATGGGATTATCCTTGGGTGCATAAAAACCCGACATTACAGTCAGCAGCCAATAGCGTCGATCTGTGGCGGAGTAGTTAAGAGGCGGCATTCCCGGTGCCCCCAACTCCCAGTTGCCACCGCCATCGTCGGGCCTGCAGTCCAAACAAATGGGTATGTCGATTTCCTTAACAAAAAGGGAAACTCGACATATTATTTCGATGATTTTACTTCCATTAGCCACTCACATTGTTGCCATCCACATAGACAGTGGCCACCACTGTTTCGGTCTTCACTATCACATCCTTGCCCTTGCTTATGCCTGTGTGCACTTTTTTCAAATAGTCGGGTGGTCCATCTCCAGAGCCAGTCCAAAAGAAATCTTCCAAATGTATTTCATCCTTAATGTCTGGATAATCATCATCTAAGGCGTCATCTGAAATTGTGTAAATTGTAGAATACTTAGAGGCGTGTTTCAATTTGATTACTTTGTGATTGTTTATTTCCTAGTTAACGCCTTGTTATTTAAGGAGTTTCTTGAACTTTCAGTTGGTAACCTAGGCAATTGGACTGGGTATGAGGGCAAAAAACTTTGTAGACATATTTTGTTTAATTTTGGGACTTACCCTACGCTTGAGATATTAACGACAAAGCAGGTAGAAAAAATAGCGGAATATAATGAATAATGCAAATTTCTTCGAAAGATGGCAGAGCAGCTAAACGGACACCTCATTGTTGTCTAAGAGCACAGAATTGGACTCTATGAATTAGCAATCCTCTTTCCAATAAAGAATCTGGCAGTATGCCCAAGGCAAAGTGAAGGCTCAGAACACTAGATTTATATGAACACAAAGCGACATTTTAACGTCACTGAGACCCAACCTAAGGATTTGCAGGACTGTCCTAAAATTACACAATGGTTAGCGCGCTAGATTGACACTGCCCTTAGCGAAGGTTGTGCACTTCACTGGACATTTTCAAACTGAGTCAACTCACTTAAGTTGCTCAGTTGTTCGGCAATCCATTTCTGTTGTTCGCCAATCCATTTGTATAGTTGATCTTCAGCTACCCTCCATTACCTGACAAAATGTAGAAGAACAGGGCTCATCAAGGCTAGACCCTCGATAAGGATTTTATAATTTTGCTTGCAACTCATAGAAATATTTATTATCGACCCTATAACACAGTTCAACAAAATCAATGTTTTGGAAAAAACCTGGGATGAGACCATTAAATTCTGATAGAAGGGAATCTGTTAGCATCACCTCATATCCAGTTTTTCAATTGTAGCCTAGGTTCGCGTTCTATGAGTACTTTTGTACCAGCAACACAAAGCGACAACAATTTCAACTTAATTGTTAGTGCTTCAATATAAAAATCTAAAAATATCATTAAACACGGACAGGGTCATTGGGAATGTAATATAAAGAAATCGCGTTTATCGTACAAATGGTTAAGGTACCACCAAAACTAAATTTATGATGGCATAATGGGTCCCTAAGAGACGTTAATTGTCAACCAAAAACCGCGAGATGGAGTACCATTTTAAGATTCTCCCACAAACTACTCCATATAGGTCATGAAGTAGACAGAAAAAATAGACCAAACTGCATTTTCAATTTCACCAACGATGCCTTGGTACTCCATCTCGCGGAAATCTTTCGGATGTTGCGTGAATTTATTTGTGTATACTAATGGAATAAAAGACCGCGTGAAGTCCGGCCGTCGGCTCACTGTTCGAAGTCTACTGCGGAAGCAGAAAATCATGGCTCGTGAGATTAATATCTGCAGTGACAGCATGTCCCGCATCATAAAACGTAACTTGGAACTCAGTGCATACAAGAAACACAACGACCACTTGCTCTCAATAGCATTGAAACAAAATAGCACGACAAATTCGAATGCATTGCGTCTTCAGTGCGCAAACAATGTCTATTAGGGCGTAATTTTCTCCATAAGATTTTAAAAATTTTAAGTTTTTTGCAGCCTGTAGCTTAAAAATTCAGTTAATTTTATAGATAACTAGCTGACCCGGCAAACGACGTTCTGCCATATTGTATCGACCTCTTTTAGTAGCACGGGCGTAGTAGCTCGCCGTTTCCAGGGTTGGTCACAAATATTATTTGTTTCTGGGACGCTTGGTTCCTTTGTTTGCTGAATTCGTTTCCCGCGCCCAAGTATGTGGAGGCGTGGTAATTCGTATATATGAAGGTATTTTTATACCCTGTTCCCATTAAAAATGGGAAAAGGGGGATCATGAAGTTGTGCAAAAGTATGTAACAGGTAGAAGGAAACATTTGCGACCCGATAAAGTATATATATTCTTGATCAGCAGTAACAGCCGATTCGATTTAGCCCTGTCCGTCTGTCCGTCCGTCTGTCCGTCCGTCCGTCTGTCCGTATGAACGCGTGTTTCTCAGAGACTATAAGAGCTAGAGCCACAAATTTTTGCATGTAGATAGGTGTATACCCGATTTAAGACGAGTTTGTTTCAGAGTATGTCAGAGCCACAATTTAAGATAGACCTTCCAAACTTTACATATATCAAGTAATATCTATCTATTCTGAAAAGATCACTAAGATCGGACAATAAACACCGAAGTTATATACGAATCAACTTTGCTTGTGGGAGAGAGGGGGGGTCTTGCATTGTCAGTTATCGCGCGCGGCCGCATGCCATGCGTTTGTGTGTATGTTGGAACTCGACTGCAGCTCCCTTACTTGTTTACTAATGTTTTTTGTGGTAAGCCTAATTGGTATAGTTGGCTTTAGAGATGGGCGCGGGAAAGAAAATTTGATCCCGTCCCGTCTCGATTCCGACCCGAGCTATCCAGTCCCATCCCGATCCCGAACCCAAATTTTCAATTCAATCCCGTCCCGTCCCGATCCCGACCCAAGTTATCTCGTCCCGTCCCAAACCCGTACCCAATTTTTCAATTCTGACCCCTCCCGTTCTAGAATCGGAGACAATGTTCCACAAATCTCTAGAGATTTTCTTATACCTTTATACAAAATTCAAGAAGTGATAAAGTTAGTTGCTGAGTCACACTTGGGATGAGTTTTCTTCTTCTAAAGGGTGTCCGTGTGTGGCTCAGTTGCTAGTGTGGGCGCACTCTGTGGGTCGGTCACCTTCACTAGCTGTTGGCCAGCTTTACCATGAAAAAGCTTCTCAAACTGCCGTTCAGACTCAGCGTTAAACTGTAGGTCCCTTTCTCTTGTGCGAAAATTAGAAGCACACAAGCCAAGAGAGTCAAAAGAGCTCAGGCTTTGGCCCTTTGGGTTAAGGCAAATATTATTTTTTTTAAATGTGTCTCAAAGTTAACACAAGCTTTCCCTTTGCCGCGATAATTTTGGAACCCTCTTTATTTAGCATTGTTATCAGGCGTAAGAACAAATAATGCGGATAGTTTGCCGACACGTTAACATGCTACCTACAATTGAACATGAGAAAAACTTGAATTTTCTAAATTCATGGCAAATCGGAAATGAAATTCGTGAAATCCTTGCTACTAAGCTCGTCTTTCGATCAGACAAAAAGACAGACAAAAATTCGGAGGAAATGAAATCAATCCGCTCGATTCATCGACATGAACAGGACCATTACCGATAGTCAGCAATTGCTTGGAGAAATCTTTAGCAGATGGATCGTTCAGCAATGCAACTCTAATGTCAGCTGCCAGCTAAAGTTTCTTCCTAGTTGATCTTCGCAGTATTTGCAGTGTAAAATCATTGCGCCTCCAAAACATTCCGAGTCATTGCGCAGAGCTTTTAATGCTCGTTAAAGTGCTTCCTATGCGCGTTTGTGCGCCATTGTGCATTCGTCCAAAATGATGATTTTAGACGATACAAAAACTTTGACCATTGCGGATTGATTTGCAATGTTCCATCTCGTTTGTTCAATAGTTTGATTGCCAAATCAGCTGTAAGGCATTCTTCTATTAGACAATTTCTATGCTACACAATTTGGAATTTGGCAAATTTTCAAAACATTTTTGGACCTATTGGCCATCACATCCTTTTAACCCGTCTACAATTGCGATATATCAAATATTCTTAACAATATAAACTCAAATATATTGCAAATTTCGCGGTCTTTTGAACCATTTAAATATATTGTAATAGTTATTCTGTTAAGCGGACCGGGTTTAAGTCTTACAAATGTGGTGTAACTAAAGCCACTTTGATCCATATAAATAGGTAGATATATCAAAATATTTCAGTTTATTTATGAAGAAAATATATAAAAAAAAAATATTTAAATATTTTCTAGCTATTTTGTATTAAGAAACAAAATCTATTTCATCATGCCATGGTCCTCAATGCGAGTTTCCTCAGGCAAGAGACTCAATTCCCTAAAAGGTTGATTCCAAAATATAACCACATAATGAAAAGTTGATGGTTCGCAGCGTTTCATTAAGGCTTCCTTATATACGCATTTGAAATGTTTTATAACAACTGAATCAAAAATTGGTTATCATTGATGTGCTTAATGTTGCTGCGTCCAATAATCCCGTCCCGTCCCGCGCTCAGACACAAACTATCCCGTCCCGTCCCAATCCCGACCAAAAATCTTAAAATCAATCCCGTTCCGCCCGGTTCCCGCGGGACCCGAAAATCTCGAGACCCGCGGCCATCTCTAGTTGAATACTCAAATTTGATCTTACCAGCCAATTAATATCGTTTTCTAACTATTTACTCAACTTCTAAGGAAGAGCATCAAAGTTTTGTTAGCCCAGGCGCATTTAGACTACTCCCTTTCTCATAAGTTATCGACAAATCATGAAATGTGGTTGCCAACCTACCTACCAAACTTTGCCAGCACTTGAGGAAATTTTTTTTGTCGTTTTAGTTGATTTTATTCGTTTTCATTATGTTTATGTGCCTTATTTGGTTGTTTTGCGTTTGGAGTTTGTTTGATCAATTGCCGTAATGGCAACCTGCATTGCTTTATCAAGTGTTAGATTATGCTAAAGGGTTGAAATTGAACTGGAAAATTGCCCAGCCATTATGATGGCCTCAATGATGATGAGTTCCCACTTTCTATCCAGAGACAACAAACATTTTATCGATTGCCCCAAAAAAAAAAAAAACAAAAAACGGAAAGAAACTTGACCATTTGTTTGCGTGCTGGCAACGCAATTAGCTGGATAAACCCGTGTTGATTTGCCAGGCTCAAACTTGAATCACAATTATTTCCTGGCAATTATTTACTATTGATTGTCCCAAATTCGAAATCTTTACATAAGCAGGTGCTTAAATCACTGACGCACAACGCCAAAGGTCAACTTGCCTTTAACACATTCCACAATTTGACCACATTGTCATCTGTACAGAAAATAATTTCCCCAACTGGATGCTCAGCTTACCGTGACTTAATTGTATCAGCGGTTGGCCTATCTGTTCTGAGGCGTCACTACTTTGGCCCAAAATTATCCACAACACGAATAACACTGTAAATATGGCTGTCATTTTTCACCAAACAATTGATGTAGTTCAGGCTACACTTGTGTACATTTTGAATGCTTCACAATTCACAAATTATTTGGATTTTGAAACACTGTTTTATGTGTCGCATAACTTGCACAGTTGAAAGTCGCCCGGGAACTGAATTCTAATCCCAACTTGCCCCTGTCAATTGGTGGTGGTGGTGGCTCGTCATTTGTTTAACTCGCTCTCTGTTTGGGTCGCTTTGTGCCTGGTCAGTTACCTGGGGCAACGCAATGGCAACAGGCAAACATTGAGGAAAAGCGCGCCAACACAAAAAAAACCTAAACAAAGCTCAGCTTTTCCCCCTCCCTTACCGCCTTTTGAGGCATTGTTTGTTAACGAAATGCCGCTAGCTTTGGTTTTGTTTTGTTTAGGAAATTTTGTATTTTAGCTCTGTGGACCAGAACAGAATTCAACAAGTTCTGTTTGGCTGTTAGCTCGCTGTTAGGTTAACATAAAGCTCACATGTGCTCACATTCACAGGCTGAATGCTAAACAGTACAATGAATTTAAAGGCCATCACCAAGATCTTGTAGCTAGGCTTACAAAAAAATCCCCCAAGGTAATAAATTAGTTTCTGTCAATCATCACAAAAAAAAAACCAGTCAAAGGGTAATTATGTTGTTTTTTCTTCTTCTCAAAATCAGTTCCACACTGTTTTGGGCTATTAAGAGTGTATTGAAATGGGTTTTCCGCCTCTTAGTTGATCGAATTTCTCGAGTGAAAAAACGACAGAAGATCTAACAATAATTATGATTAATAGCGGTCACTGCCACTTAACAACGCCATTCATACATAACTTTGAACATAAACCTGTTGCTACTTTTAATCAGACGTCTTCCGAGCCATAATAATACAATTAAATCGATAGATTGTTTATCAATTTTGTTGAACAATATCAGCTAAAATTTTGTAATTTTAGGCTTATGTTGAAAATCAATTATTTATTAATAAAGCTAGTTTTATTGCTGTCTCTTAAAAAGTCTTTACCCTTTGAAAGTTTAATTTAAGCTTGTCATTTACTTGTGATCGCAGGTGGCAACATTAGCATAACACTTTCGCTTAGTCTGCAAAAATCAGTGTTAGCGCGACACTTTAAATGGAGGGAGATAAAATCACTTAACTGCTGCCTCTGACTCTACTTGGCTATGCGAAGGGAGAATCAGTTTTGTTAGATTTTTTATTCTACGTGTTAAGTGCCAGCTAATTTGTTTAAAACGGACTCTGAGTCTATACCGAAAGCATCGCACCATTTAATGTTTACAGCGAATAACTCTTTTTGCTTACGCTAGAGTCAAGCGGCTAGAAAGCAACAGCTATAAGATTACATTCTACTATCCGTTTATAAATTTTGCACTATAAAAACAGCACATTTTAAGAGCGCTTCCGTCAATGTGCTCAATATGTGCTCAAGGTGAACACAAATCAATTGAATTTGTTACATTTACAAGAACATTTCATTCTAGATATTAGCCGATCTCAACATTTTGCACAAATGTTTTTGGATTGACACTGAAATTTCATAAGATCATACATCTATACAACTTCCAACACCCAAATTTCTGAGGCACCAAAACAGAGACCAAACATTGACCAAAACAGTGACCAATCAGTGATCAAAACAGTGACCAAACATTGAACAAAACAGTGGCCAACTCGGTGACTAAACAGTGACCAAAACAGTGACCAAAACAGTGACCAAATAGTGACCAACACAGTGCTCAAATCAGTGACCAAAACAGTGACCAACACAGTGACCAAATCAGCGACCATTGCAGTGATCCAAACAGTGACTTAAAAAGTGAACAAACACTGAACAAAACAGTGACCAAAACAGTGACCAACACGGTGACTAAACTATGATCAAAACAGTGACCAATACAGTGACCAAAATAGTGACCAGATAGTGACCAAAAAGTGACTAAAACAGGGACCAAAACAGCAACCAAACAATGACCAACACAGTGTTTAAGTCAGTGACCAACACAGTGATCAAATCAGTGACCGTAGCAATGACCAAACAGTGTCTAAAAAAGTGACCAACCAGTGTCCAAAACAGTGACCAAAACAGTGACCAACACGGTGACTAAACAGTGATCAAATACTGTGACCAAAACAGTGACTAAATTAGTGACCAATACAGTGACCAACACAGTTGTTCAAGTCAGTGACAAACACAGTGACCAAATCAGTGACCATAGCAGTGACCAAACAGTGTCTAAAAAAAGACCAACCAGTGTCCAAAACAGTGACCAAACTTTGGCAAAATGAGTGACCAAAACAGTGATCAAAATCAAAACAGTGACCAAAATCTTCTGGACCTATTTAGTAATCAGGATTATTTATCGGTCCGCTAAGGGAATGGTAAAGATCGGATGAGCGATAATCGAGTTATAAGCAAAACAAACAATTATGGGCAACACCAGTCGCACTTTACATGTACAGAAGAGACTGATAGAATCTGCAGCCTTTGTAATATGTGTGAGAAGGAAAACGTACAACATTTTATCAGCATTTGTCCCATCCTTATAGAGGTGCGATATCTCCACTTCCACCGCATCACTTTAAAGGAGACGGAACTCCTATACATTTTAAATGGAGAAAATTGGCGCAACCTAGCATCATTTCTAGCAGAAGCAACAAAATATAGGCGACAAATTATAAATGAAGATTCTTAAGTTATTTTTGTTTTATTTATATTTCCCTCAAAGATAGTGCCTAGAGCCGTCCTCATTGACGGAAAATCCACTTTTTCGTGACGAACGGTGAAGGTGGGTGGAGTAGTCAACTGAAAGGCGACTCTCAGAAGTATCATCATCTAACAGTGTGTTTAAAAAATACTAGTATCAACTGACGGTTATAAATAAACCATAGTAAACCATACAAAATAAAAACTTACAACTACTACTACTACAACGCTTGCAGAGTTTATTATAAAATTGTCCGGATGTTTGTAACGCATTGAAGGAAGCATCTCCGACCAAATAAGGTGAATATATTCTTGATCAACACGACGAGCTGAGTTGATTTAGCCATGTCCGTCTGTCCGTCCGTCCGTCTGTCTGTTTCTATGGTTTCTCCTCCGTCCGTTTGAAAGCTATCTTCACCAAACTTTCCACGAAGTCTTTTGGTACATATACGCTGCACATTTGTCGGAACCGGCCGGATCGGATGACTATAGCATATAGCTGTCATAGGAACGATTGATCGAAAAACAAGTTCTATTGAGAAAATCTTTTTTGTTTTCAATGGAAACTTCTTTTTCATTGGATTATACTTATTTTATTCACTTTTTTACACAATTTTTCAAAGTTTTGTCAAAATCGGATGACTAGAGCATATTGCTGCAGTACGAATGATCGGTCGAAAAAGAAGTTCAAGTAAGAAAAACTTTTCTGTTTTACATGGGATCGCCGTCCAAATTGCGTAATTGTTAGTTTGTTATGCTTTTCCATGATTACAATAAGTTTGTTCGACATCGGACATCTATATAAACGTCGGCTGCGGTTACTCCTTTTAAGATTGCAGTCTCTCGAGTTTTGCTCCCAAATTGGTCTAAAGAAGTATGATCCTTATGAATTGGACTATAAGATCAGTCAGAAATTTTAATCCGGGTGGCTCGATAAACTGTTGGCGGAACACCAAGGTGTTTCTTTGTACTAATTTGCCATGCAAAAACATCTCAAACTGCCGTTCGGATTCGGCGTTAAACTGTAGGTCCCTTTATCTTGTGCGAAAATTAGAAGCGCTCAAGCCAAGAGATTGAGAGAGGCTCGGCTTTGGCCCTTCGGGGCTGTGTCAAGCCATTTTACAATAGGTCGATTGCGTTGAAAACTAAGGTGAAGTCGTTTATTATCCAGTGGAATTCTTAAACTTTTTGGATTTGCCTGGCATGTCGCCTCATCATTTCCCTCTTAATGCTGGATCTGTTATCATTATGCTGTGATTGTGACGTTGTTAATGTACAATATGAGAGTGGCAAAGTCTTTGAAAGGACTTCGAAAGGCCGTTCAAGATAAATGCATAATTTCACGAATTCCCTTGAAAAATTATGATTGTATTTTGTTTCCTCATTTCAACAATTCTCGAAGTCGCAAAACAAAATATTTCGAACACCATATCATCATTATCGATACGCTTCTTCTCTCAACGATGCTCTGATGAAATACCTAAGAGCTATTTAGAGGAGGTGGTTCTTGTTTATTTTCGTGTGCTGAACACAAATCTGTTTGAGGAAATGGTCTATGTCTGTGGGATTTCTGTCAATTGGATCTTAAATTGGCTTTAAATGCATTTTTTTTTACCAATTTTAGTCGCGTTTTGAATTCAATTCTTTTGATATTATCGCGAAGATAATCCATTTTGAATAACTGTGTTGGAAATTACAAAGTTGTCTACTGCCCAAAGGTACATTTAAATATTAGCATTTAAAACCTTCATATTATATCTTTGACTGAAATGACGCAATATCTTTTTAGGAACAGTTATTCTCACAATTTTTCGTTAATTGATAGAAAGTGCCTTGCTTTGGACAAATGAAAATATTGGAAAATTCTTGCATCTTTCATCCACAACACTCAAATCACAGCTTATCGTAAATCTTTACTATGCATACGACATGATTAGCGTGACTAAAGCTGAATGCAATCGTCCAAGATTTGCTAATTAACATTGAGAATTATGCAGACAGTTGCATTATGTTCTTCATGAAGTTCTTTGGCCTCACCAATGACTAACTAAAATCCAAACGACCTTTGACTAAGTTGCCAAACAATAAACGCCGTGTAAAACTGGCCAAAAAAAATTGTTTGGGAACGTGTTTGCTAAGTTTGTCATAAAAAACACGCTAATTTGTCTTAATATCTTGACTAGTTAAAACACCCCAACATTTTTTGAAAGGTCAAATCGTATTACGCAACAATCGCAAAGTTGTCTATCCAGAATGGTCAGACGATAATGAAATACCGCCACTTGATCTTGGCCGGAAAACCATTGAACTTGTTGCCAAGATGCCAGCCATAACCAGTTTGCAAGATTAATAAGATGATGACAATTTGTGGTTTGTTTACTTTTAATTTCACTTTTTATATACAACAACAATTCTTGAAGAGATATGAGGAAATAGGCTAAGTTAGCCAGCAGCAGATTTCAGAGCACCGGGGCTCAGTTTACGATTCTTGATCATGTAGCGGGATTTGTAACCATCCTTATCGGCCGTGTACATGGTAACCGTTTCAATTTGAGTTTTCTCATCTACACTGGAGTAGGTACCCATAACGACAAGTTCCTCTTTGTCGGTGCCGGGATTCATGATGACACCAATTTCTTCACGTTTGCTACCATTGGGCTCCTCTGAACTGCAAGTGTATAGTTAGGACAAAAAAATAAGTTTACTTTCAATTGAAATATTTGAAAATTTAAATGAAATGATGTGGAAAAAGTACGGCATTTGAAACTAAGCCTGGAGGAAGAGATGTATAGAAAATGTGTCAAAGGAATGAAGCAAAATGGGTTTTATATTGAAACTCTAAGTTTCTGTGTGTGAGACACCCTTCCATTCGAGTTTAGTTCAAGGTCCCAGACTTGGGTAGAGTAAATCACAAGAGTTTTTAAGATTCGATTTTTTTCAATAATTTTCTGAAATTTTCTCAAGAATTAAGCCTGATATTTTTATCTCAAATTTGTTTCGGGATTATGCAATCTTATTAATTTGGGGTAATGTTTCTGTCTCCTAGGCTTTCTATTTCAAATATGATTTATACACTATGAACAAAATGTATTCGTTCATATATGTTCAAGAATTTTGTTCTTGAAATCGAGCTAAGCTCGTTTTCAATTTAGTTTTATAGGCAGGACAAGTGAGGTTATTGAGCGGAAAGAGTACGGAATGCTGGTTAAAAAACTTATGTAAAGATAAGTACAGCACCAAAAGATTATTCTTGGATCAAGAAATTCGCTCGTGAATCAGGAATTGTCATTGTTATTTTACTTGTAACATCGAATATTCTTGATCCAAGTATGAAACTCTGTGGTCTCTGAGTTATGGAAAGAATAACTAAGCCGTTTTTAAAGTTTCGAAAACCAAAAGATCTACATTTAATCACTGTCATTCCTGAATTCTGTACCGCATGTTTTTCAAAGTTGAAGCTACACTGAGAAGAAAAGTAGAATTGTTACTGATCCGTTGGATAATTTTGGTATCCATGTGGACTGAATATACATAAGCTTCTTATACTTGCAGACAGATCAGGTTAATTTTCAATTTTTTCCACTCCATTGACACCCCCGAAATTGGGGAAAAACGACATATCTCCCAAAGTTTTATAGATAGCAGGTACGTATCTTCTGGTGTTATTTAGTAATCAAGATTATTTAATCGATTCGTCAAAAGATCGGTAAGAATCGGTTGAAAGTCAAGTTATGAGCAAAGATCGACTTTCTTAATTGTTTGGATATTAAAACGTCATTTTAATGTTAATTTGATCTTAGATTTTCATCCAAAGGAGCTGAAAATCCTCCAAAAGATAGGAAAAAAGGATATAATAATATACAAAACAAAATATTTATTAATACCCAGACCAAATGGATCTTATTTCAGTGTAGATATTGACTTACTACACAGTAAAAAAAGATCCAAAAAATATTATTTTCCATATCCTTTGGACAATTTTCAGCTCATATTATTAAAAGGATGTGGCGACTCTGCCCACACAAGTCACCAGCGACTATCGATTACTATTAGCGAGCGACTATCGATTACCACACTAACATAAAGCTCTCTCATCTCCATGAGATTCAGTATTCAACGGTGTATGCAACTGCTCGCTGGCTGCCTCGGGCCAGCTCGCAAACAACAATTTGTATACAATTAGTTGAGTAAAACAATAAATATTCATCGCTATAAATACAACTTCGTAATATCGATAAGGATATTAAAGACATAAACTGTCCCAATGGATATTTTTTAACATCCATTTTCACTGTGTAGCGAATGGTGTGCGACTTCTTTCGAAGTTTGCAAGTTCTCATCGATCAACTACGATAAAACTATTTCGCTATCTTTGTCGACAAAACTACTAAATCAGCTAGACTGCAAATTAGATAAATTTCATCCATTTCAAATCTACTATTTATGAATTGATTTAAAAAACTAAAACAGTAACACTTACCTAAACCGATAACCCTCCTTAGTGGGTGCCTGATTGTAAAATTCAGTGATAATTGTGGGATATATATAGTCCAACAGGCCAGCCGAGCAGTTGGCTGCCATAACGGCCACCACAGCGGTAAAAAAGTAGCTATAATAAAGGCAAATTAAGTTACATTTTAAATCGATGCAATGACGGCAGCTGCATTGACATGTTAATTGCACAAACACTTCACATGCCAAACAAATTGCTGTCTGTACAGAATCCGCCCTTGCCTTGGCTAACAACTACTCACCAGTTTCGCAGACACCATGTTGATGCGTTGAAGTTACCAAACGATACTAAAGCATCTGCGAAGCTACCTTAACTATATAAAAGCCAAGAGATCTGCATAGAATCAAAAGCCGACGGCGACGACGACGGCAGCGACGCAGCCGGAGTCAAAACATATGAATTGATGAGCGGGTAAGTCATAATTTTCTATTTAGTAGCCGCCTCGCCATACGTATAATGCCAAAGTCAAACCGGTCGGATTCGGTTCGAAGCGCAAGTCACAGTTCGCATACTGAAAGTGAAGCCAAGGCGTTTTGTTTGTTTCACTATTCGAGAGGGGAAGCGTTTCAATTTGGCTACTCCTACCCACACATACTTAACCGAGAGTCGGGAGATAATGCTAATGCTCGTGATATGTGGTTATCCTTGATATTGATTTTGGCAAATCGTCTTGTTTTTTATTAATTTATGGAATTTCTAGTTTTTCGTTTTCGTTATCAATCTCTAAACTAGTTTAGTTAATAATTTAAATAATTTTCAAAAATACTTGTGCTTATGTTTACATTTGATGAGATCATCTTAAATAGGATACGGAAAATTCTTGTTCAACTAATCACAGCAAATCTCTTTACCAGCAATTGCATATCCATGAATCATACAACGGATTCCCCAAAGGTCGACTCATTGTGATTCGGTTATGGCATGTGCTGACAATTATTTAAATATTTGTGCATTTATTTAGTTATTTATAAGCTGCCAATAGAAATAGCAACTTGTTGTCATGGGCTAAGAAACTAAGAAAGAAAATCAAGAAAAAAATTCTTTATTAACCAACAAAGACTTCGAATTGGAGAAGTCTAACTACAGAATAAATTTTTAGTAGTTTTAGCATTCTCGTTATTTTTACGACTTCATTGTCGTTTTCATTGACGAAAGATTATTTTGCTGGCATTCACAATGACACTTTGGTGCGTTGCGCCACTTTGAAGTAGGGTTGTCAATACGTTATCGATATATCGATATATCCATATTTTGGTTTGACGATAAGGGTTATTCCGATATGATATTTTCTTTGCCGATATATGATATTATCGACATTTATAGAATCGATATATTGGAAAAACTTACTTTGGTCACATTACAATAGGACGTTCGTTGCATTTGCTTTGTTTTAATAAAAAAAACCATAAAATGGACTTAAGAATGCACTTTGAAAAAAAGAGATAACTGTAACAGTTATGTGGCAAAAATATTAAAACAAGTAGTACTACAACCAACTTAGGAACTTAACAACTTAAGCAGTGGCGGGCACCATAATCAAACAGAAGGGCGAAAGTTTTTTGCCTTCAAATTTAAACTCACATCCGTCTCAGTGCGGCACAGACCCGGGGATTGCAATGCGATTTCTCATTAGGGACATAACAATTTGGTATCTTTATACGAGGTGTGTTCAAAAAGTATTGCGAATTTTGAATTTTCGCGGGTTACGTATATTCGAATTTCGATTTTTTTGTGGCGTTATGTTGGTACTCATGTCTCTCACATATGCTGACAAGCTCGGCCATTTTGAATGTTCACTTAATTGTTGACAGCTGCTTTGCTTGCAAGTGTTTTGGATCGTCTTCGATTTTTACCTATTCAAATAAATGGATCAAAGAACCTGTATCAAATTTTGTGTGAAAAACGAAATTAAGTGCGCGGATGCATTCCGAATGTTGACTGTGGCATACGGAGATGCTACCTTGGACCGAAGCAACGTTTATCGGTGGTACAAAATGTTCTCAGAAGGCCGAGAAGATGTGAACGACGAAGAGCGTGCCGGACGCCCGAGCACTTCAACAACAGACGAAAAAATTAAGTGGAGAAAATGGTATTGGCCAATCGTCGAATCACCGTTAGAGAAGTTGCTGAGGACCTAAACATATCGATTGGCTCATGCCATTTTATTTTTATGAATGATTTGGGCATGAGACGGGTCGCCGCGAAATTCGTACCAAAATTGCTCAATTGCGACCAAAAACAGCATCGCATGAACATTGCTAATGAGATGTTAAACTCTGTCCGCGACGACCCAAATTTGCTCCAGAGGGTCATAACTGGTGACGAATCGCGGGTTTATGGTTATGACGTGGAAACCAAAGCTCAATCATCTCAATGGAAGCTGCCGCACGAACCAAGACCGAAAAAAGCGCGCCAAGTTCGGTCGAATGTGAAAGTTTTGCTGACAGTTTTCTTTGATTGCAGGGGCATGGTGCATCATGAGCTCTTGCCACAGGGAAGAACGGTCAATAAGAAATATTACCTGCAAGTTATGGGCAATTTGCGCGAAGCAATCCGCCAGAAACGCCCAGATTTGTGGAAGAACAAAAATTGGCTTTTGCACCACGATAACGCCCCTGCTCACACATCGTTGCTTGTGCGCGACTTTTTGGCCAAAAACAACACACTAATGATGCCGCAGCCACCGTATTCCCCAGATCTGGCCCCCTGTGACTTTTTCTTGTTCCCTAAACTGAAGAGGCCCATGAAAGGACGACGTTACGCTACGCTTGACAAGATAAAGACGGCATCGAAGGAGGAGCTGAACAAGTTAAAAAAAATGATTTTTTGAAGTGCTTCGAAGATTGGAAAAACCGTTGGCACAAGTGTATAATATCTCATGGGGATTACTTTGAAGGGGACAAAATAGATATTCATAAATAAATAAATAATTTTTGAAAAAACGCAAAATTCGCGATATTTTTTGATCACACCTCGTATGTACGCACAATTAAACTGATTTATTTAATGAACTGTCAATGTTAAGACGTTAGTTAAAGTCTACATTTTCGTCATCAAAGTTCACTAGTCAGCAGCTCAGAATTTCGGTTGTACCTTTTAATAATTAACAAACGTTTCTGATTCGTGAATTTTACCATAATGAAAATGTTGACTTTAACTAACGTCTTAGCACTAAGCGCGTTCACCAGCACACACCAATCATCTAACATAAATAATCAATAAAAAAAAGTGTTTGGCTGCTGGTGAACGGTTTTTGATAGAATTGGCAGCCAACAAAATTATCGATTTTTTTTTATTGGCGGAAGTTTTGAATTTTTGACTGGAAATAAAAAACATATAAATAAAATCAAGTACAATCCGTTAAATTGGTGAAATTTCGACCTCTTCGGTGGCGACTTGGCTGTCTCTGGCTGTCCCACATTGCCCATTGGTGCGCGAAGAGGAGAACGCCTTAAAGATGCTTCCTTTTGAGGAGTTTTATGGGGCCAGTCTTGAGGAATCAACTGGGGGCCTTCTTGCAGCTCCTTGATTGCCTCGGGGTAAAGCTCTCTCCTAACCGATTTGGATGAGATGCAGAGCACGAGCACACGTGACCATAGTACAGTTTGCGGGAGGACTCAAGATTGTGCTGAATCGTCTGTGCATTGCACTAGGAGCCTACATAATGCACATGCTGCAGGAGGATTGGCCGTGTGCTATTGAGGAGGTGATCAATACGTTCCAGCAGCAGCGTATTCGAAATGTCAGTGCAGATGTGCTGCTCTGGATCATACTGCAGGCCATACCGGAGGAGTCACAAGTCTTACACACCTTGGTGAAGCGAGTCGTCTCGCGGGCAGAGCTGGGCAAGCGGGTGCCTGTGGTGTTGCAGACATGCGAGACGTATCTAAAGCTGCAAATGGGACGTAGTGAATGGAACGCGGAGACCTACAGCAATGTGATACGAACTGTCAAATGTGTGGGCACCTGGATTAAGAACATTGGCTACTCCATTGAGGGCTGCATCAGCAGTAGTACCTTTTACCTGGAGGTCGTGAGCAAGTGCTATTGGCCCTGTGTACGTTTGGAAGAAGGTAGTATGTCCGCCATTTGATGTATGTTGTCGCAAGCCTGGCCAGGTATACAACGAACTCGATTATCCGATGGCCAGAGCTTTTTGGTATGTCGAAACTTTCGTTTTGCTAACATCCAAATTTCAAAAGCAGCTATTTTCCATAGATTGGCTCATCCCTGGCCACTGCTTTGGTCACTCGGGACATCCTGTTCATTTTTTTGCTCCTCAGCAACAACCAGCAAGGCTAATTGCGAAACCACGCCCTCTGATAGTTTATTTATTAAAAACAAAGATGTTTCCATAATCATTTTGTTTTATTTTTCACAAAATTAAATCAGCTGCGTGCTATCGATAACAATCAAAAATCAAATCCATCTAACAAAGAAATACTTTGATGGATTCACATCTAACAGAATCACGAAAATAAGCAGTCATGATTGCAAATCATGCCCGTTCACCAGCACAATCTAACAAAATTAGTCGATTTTTGGTCATCGATTTATGCTGGTGAACGCAACCATTGACAGTCTATTTAAAAAGTTTAAGGGTGCATCCATATAAAGATACCATATTGCTATGCTCCTAATGGAAGACCTTTTATGTTGTTGTTGGCATACCAAGACCGTCGAATATAGTGGAAGGCATCAGATACAGGGCAACTTTGCTAAAACCAATATTGATAAAGAGCAAGCTACAATGTATATGTATATGACGAATCAATTTGTCAATTTGATATTTAAGAGTAAGCAACATCTCTTCGTCTATAAGCCGTACTCAGTAAGACAAAAATTAAATTTTGTTTATGTACTTCATATATGTAGAATCCAGAGCTCGCAAATACTCTCAACACTTTCAACGTGACGGCAAAAACAGTTTGGTTACGGACACAACGAAAACAGGGAGCAAAAGACAGTTTTAGTTCGGTTTTTGCTCAATTCTGCTGCTCTCAGAGCAATAACCCTTTTTTAGTTCCTGTTTCTCTCCTGTCTTTCACTGACACTTTTGCCGAGAGCAAACTATCAAACTGTGTTCGCACATGAGGTGCGAGAAAAAGTGTTTCGCTCAGTGAGAGACCGCTTGGGCTGCGTTTGTTTCTGTTTTTTACTGAGGCTGGTTGCTTTGGAAAAAAAGCTAACAGTTTTTTGCGAGCTATGGTAGAATCACTTTGGCTTTGCTTTGATGCTCATAAACTGTTTGAAAGTGTTTCCAATTATGTCAAGAAGTGTGTCAAATGTTTTTTTTAGTCGTTCTGAGTACATGGCTTTAAGGTTTAATAAACAACTTCCCTAATTTCAGAAAACTACGGAAAAGATCAGAAATAACGGCCACTTCCACAGGTCATATGGTTCAGACGTTCTTGATTAACTTTTTCAGGTTTTGTGTAAGCTTTAGAAAACAACAACTTAATTATTATATTATTTAAAAAAGGAAGTCAAGTTTTCTTTATTTTTTGATATGTTTATCTTATATTATTAATTCTTCAAGTGTTAAGCCCCCCATACACCATACATCCCGGGTGCTGGGCCATCCCTCAGGTGAGCGAGATTGTACTTCCCATAGACTGCAAATACAAAGTCTTCGTCTCCCAGTATGCTTGCCAGGTCGTCACCTGAAGTATATTCGGCACAGTATCACTGGCTTGGCAGACATTTCTAGTGCACGTGGTCCAGGTTTTCACCTTCCATGTGGCTCTACTTGCCTTAAGTATGCTTGCCACGTCGTCACCTAAAGTATATTCGGCACAGTTTCACTTGCCATGGCAATCATTTCTAGTCGACGTGATCCAGTTTTTCACTTTCCATGTGGCTCTGCTAGCCCTGAGTACAGTTCACAGTCCTTGCATTCCAATATGCTGGCCAGGTATGCACTGGCAGTATATGGGGCACAGTTTCACTTTTCACTTTCTAGAGTACCTGGACCAGGTTTTACACTTTTCATGAGGCACTCAGAGCTTCTAAACCAAGTACAAAGTGTACATCTTCCGATACGCTAGGCAGGTAAGCAACTATAGTATACGAGGCATAGTTTCCCTTTCTTTAGCAAACTTTTTTAGAGCACATGGTACACATAGCTCTCGTAGTTCTAAAGCAGAGTTCAACGTTTTCGTCTGTCAAAATGCTGGCCAAGTGGTCACCTACAGTAGGGGTGTCATAGTTTCACTTACACTGCAAATGAACCCCAAGACTAGGCCTTCGTCTTCCAGGGATTTCAATGCTCATACTCCTTTCGAAAACCCTTATAGAGCTTTCTATATTTGCAGTAACATTTAGGGTTAGTCTTACCAACTTTTGCTTGATCCCTCATCTCTGTGCCCCTATGTCCCAGCACTTCAATAAATTAAGTTTGTAAGTGATCCTGGCTAGACTAAGACCGACCCCAGCCTTAGAAACACTTTTCTTACACTTTCTTCTGTTTTAAAGGTAGTATTCTTGATCAGCATCAACAGCCGAGTCGATCTAGCCATGTCTGTCTGTCTGTCTGTCCGTTAGTCCGTATGAACAAACAGATCTAAGAGATGTTAAGAGATAGAGGGCTGACATGTATGGGATATATGCTTCTTATACTAGCAGGCAGATCAAGTTTTTTTTCAATTTTTGCCACGCGCCGGCAAATAAGAAAAAACGTCATATCTCCCACAGTTTTATAGATAGCTGGTTCTTTCCTTTTGGACATATTTAGTAATTAGGATTATTTATCGATCCGCCAAAGGAATGGTAAAGATCGGATGAACGGTTGTCTCGAGTTATAAGGAAAGCAAACAATTATGGGCAACACCGGTCGCAACGGCGATGGGCAGCACTTCACAGGTGCAGAGTATGTTATAGTCGGGCTGGACCGACTTTCTTTCTTGTTATACCCTAGCAAAGGGTATTATAAAATTGTCCGGATGTTTGTAACGCATAGAAGGAAGCATCTCTGACCACATAAAGTATATATATTCTTGATCAGCACGACGAGCTGAGTTGATTTAGCCCTGTCCGTCTGTCCGTCCGTCTGTCCGTCTGTTTCTATGCTATCTCCTCCGTCAGTTTTAAAGCTATCCTCACCAAACTTTGCACGAAGTCTTTTGGTACAAAGACGCTGCACATTTGTCGGAACCGGCCGGATCGGATGACTATAGCATATAGCTGCCATAGGAACGATCGGTTGAAAAACTAGTCTTAAAGGGAAAAACTTTTTTGTTTTTAATGGAAATGCCTCCAAAGTACGTATTTCTTAGTTTACTATCCCTTCCCATGATTTCACCAAGCTTGGTCGAAATCGGATGACTATAGCATATAGCTGCCATAGGAACGATCGGTCGAAAAACTAGTTCTAGTGAGAAAAACTTTTTTGTTTTTAATCAAAACGTCCTTTTTATTGGCATTTTCTTATTTCATATACTTTAACATATTTCTACAAGGTTTTATCGAAATCGTATAACTATAGCATATAGCTGCAGAATGAATGATCGGTCGAAAAAGAAGTTCTAGTGAGAAAAACTTTTTAGTTTTAAATGGGATCGCCTCCAAATTAACGCCTCGTAATTAACAGTGTATTATGCTTTGCCAAGATTTCACTAAGTTTGTCGAAATCAGACATCCATATAGTATAGATCCGATAGAAAAGTAAGGTCCAAAAAGTAGTCTTAGTTAGAAAAACTTTTTTGTTTTCAATGGAAGCTGCAAGGGTATACAAAACTTCGGCCGAGCCGAAGTTAACTTTCCTCTATTTTTTATATTAAAACTTCTACTTACCATTTCTTATTTATACCAAATATATAAAGCCGTGACCACAGTTCATAGTTGATTAACTGAAAGATATTTTGGGCGCTGACTCAATACTAAATTTTTGATTGAGTCTATCTGAAGCCGAAATAAGTAGTGTAACTGATAAGCGCAAAATCCCTATAAAACAAGAGCAGAGGCTCAATTGAGAGCAGTGATTGCAGAACCTTTCAAGCGATATGATCGGTCCAGCACTTTTATGCCTTATTCTCGGGCTGACCCAAGTGGCGAGTAAGTTGGCATTCATCTTAATACGTTCGGTTAATGTGCTCAAAGGAAATTTTGTTCAGCTCGGTCCGACTTTTGCACCACCATCTATGACTCACCGGGCAAGTGCATCTCGGTATATAATTGTCCCAGGTTATTGGACTTGATTACCAAAGATAACCTAACAAATGACGAATTGTACCTACTGGGCAAAAGTGGCTGTCCTGGTCCTGAAGTAAGTAAACTCGTTTGTTGTAATTTTAAATGATCAACTGACTGCTTTGGAAATTTTCTTTAGGGGTACGTATGCTGCGAGGATGAAGTCAAGAGCGCTGGCCTGGAGCAGTTGAAGCAAATAGATACGTGTGGGATGGTGGATGCGGTAAAAGTTGCGAACGGTCATCAAGTGCCTTTGGGTACAAGGCCCTGGATGGCATTGCTGCAATATAAATGTAAAGAGAATTGTCGTTTCAAATGTTTTCAAAGGGAATGTCATCAATTCGGGTGTGGCGGAACGCTTATCACGAATCGTACGTAATATTTTGAGGCACTATTTTCTCGTTTTCCCTTGCTAATAATTGTTCCCTTGCAGGATTTGTGCTAACAGCAGCCCATTGTGTAGGTTCCAGCGAACATAGGCTGTAAGTTGTTACTACTTATTTTGGTTCTTCTTACTTTGATTTTATAATATTTGATCTCTTAAACAGCTTTGCAGTTCGTTTGGGCGAGCATAACATATCAAGTACAGTGGACTGCCATGGCAAGGACATGGGATGTGCCCCGCCGTTTCAAGACATTGAAATTGAACTAAAAATCGTACATGAAGAGTGGAATATCAGTTATTTTGGTGCGAATGACATAGCTCTCCTGAAACTGGCGAGGAATGTGGATTTCACTGGTTAGTTGTTCGATACGAGTCAAAAATTACCAAAATTAAATTATTTTCTTTCAGCCTACATTCGTCCAATCTGCTTACCCGTAACGAAGGAACTGCAGAAAGAAGTGAAAATTAATGCACCTTTCTTTGTAACCGGCTGGGGCCAAAAAGAGACTGGCGATTTCCCTGCTGTACCAATGGAGGCAACCATTAAAATACAGGAGCGAGAGACGTGTGCGTCTATACTTAAAAGAGAAAACCATGAAAATCAAATTTGTGCAGGTGACGGACCAATAGATGCTTGCTCTAGAGTCTCCGGCAGTCCACTTTCCTATAAATTTCCGTATTTCGGTGTGCAACGCTTCGTGCAAATGGGAATTGTGAGCTATGGTGCTGATTTCTGCGGTGCTTTTGGCATGGAAATCCCAACTGTTTATACCAATGTCGGCATGTTCATTCCGTGGATAACCCAAAAACTAGACTTACACGTATCAAATTAAATCATTCAAATTCTTACGAGGATAACCAAATAAAAGTTAACAAACTTCTTAGAAAACAAGACAGTTGTTAAGTTGATTATTTTCCTTATAACTCGACAACCGTTCATCCGATCTTTACTATTCCTTTGGCGGATCTATAAACAATCCTGATTACTAAATATGTCTGGAAGGAACGAACCTTCTATCTATAAAACTGTGGGAGATATGACGTTTTTTCCAATTTGCGGGGGCGGGAGGGGGCGTGGAAAAAATTAAAAATAAACTTGATCTGCTAGCAAGCATAAGAAGCATAAGTCCCATACATGTCAAACATCTATCTCTTACCATCTCTGAGATCTGTGCGTTCATACGGACAGACAGACGGACATGGCTATACGACTCGGCTGTTGATGCTGATCAAGAGTATATATACTTTATGGGGTCGAAGATGCTTCCTTCTGGCTGTTACATACTTTTGCACAAACTTATTATACTCTATGTACCTTTGGTACAGAGTATAAAAAGCAAATAATCATTATATACAGTCCATGATCTTGTCTCAAATAAAGCCTCTGCTTTTCTTTTCTAGGAATTTTGCGAGTTATTAGCAGTACGCTTATCAGCTGTACTACATACTTTGACGTTGAGTCAGCGGCCAAAATTACTTATAGTTTATCAACTTCCAACTGGGGTCATGGCTTTTATTTCACCAGAAATAAAAAACGAAATGTATAAGACAGTTGTGTCTCTCGCAAAAAACTCTGCCCTCTTAATCTTAGACTTCAAATGATCTACCGCATAGTATTAGGAGCTTAACGAGCGCAACGCATTTCATAATGAAATTTCTTGAATACCTAAAGGCACAAATAAATTACAACTCAATTTAAGTTAGTCTATTCAATCTATTTAATCTTTACCATAAAATCAAACAAAATATATAAATAATAAGAAATGTAGTATTGAGTTTTATTACATTTTAATTAAGGCCATATAGTGAATGTTATTTTGTAGGCACCTTTTGTGTGACTTTTTGCCTTGTTTCAGTGGGATATTAAATAAATAAGCCAAACTAAACCAAACTAAAAGATTCAGTGATCCATAAATGTAGTAAATTCATCAGTTCTAAGAAATGCTTAATATAAAATACATATTTAGAAGAAATGAAATCGGTTGCTACAGCTCTGCAATACTTAATAAAATTATGCAACACTTCGTGGAAGCCACTGCGATAAGTTCTAATCTTTGGCTTCTTCGAAAGTTGGATCATGACTTATGTGCTGTCCGCACTTCAATATGGGCCCCAAAAAAATAATTTACAGCAGTTTGTTATGTCAAGTTACTCTCATCTTACAACCTAACTTTTTTTTCAAGTTTTCAGAGCATTTTTTTATTTTTGAACTGTAAATATTAGTCAAAATGTTGTTCGGAATCCCAAAAGTAAGTGTAAGAGAAATATCTTTGGTCAATTGCATATTTTATAGAAATATGAATAAAAAAAATATTTGGCTTTGGTTATGTGGCTTAAAAAAAAAGTGAAATTTTAAACGGGTGGCTCATAACACGCCACAAATTTTCAAAATGTCAAAAAATCACCTTTTTTACAAAATGATGAATAAGCAATGTTACATGCACTTTTCAACTAAAATACAAAATTTACAGAACGAAAAATAATGGATTTTTGGGAATGTTATCAGGCCTGTTCCCGTTTCCGAGTGGAATGAAAATGTAAAACGATCGCAATTCCGAATCGTTTTCATTTTGGTGTTCCCGTTTCCGAATGAAAAAGAAATCGATTGTCTTTTCGAATGAATGTTCGAGTCGTTATCGAATTTTTAATTAGCCAATATAATTATTAGCAATAATTAGCCGAATTAGGCAGCCTTGGTAATTTCGATCAGCACTGCGCATGCGCTGGCTCGGAATTGCGAACAGCTCGGTTTCTTTTCGATCGTTTTTCTTTCGTCTACGTGCAATTTGTGAGGTAGAAACTTAACAAAAATGATTTTTAATCAAATTGAAGGCTCCATATATCTATAGATCCATAAAAATCTCCACAATATTTGACATGTTAAAATAAAAATATTTGCAAAATGCAAAGACTCACCGTTGCCAGGAAAATTGGCATTTACTTTTCATTCCACTGACTCTAAGGCAAAACTTTTGAAACCGAATAACTTTTTCGGAAACGGGAACAGCTACCAATTCCGATTCCGCATGATCTGATCGAAATCGAAAACGGGAACAGGCCTGTATGTTTGAAAAACCAAACTATGAACACAACACCCCATCTTCCCCTTCATTTTCGCCCATACAATTGTCTATGGACTCTTGCGGTGGGAGCAAAGTGAATTTTCGAAAATTTAGTCGCATTACTCGTAAGCTATTCGATTGTTCGACAGTTTATATTCAATAGTTCGAAAGTTCGAAAGGCTTGAAACAATCCTGAAATGTGTGTATCAATCCGAAATGTCAACCTCGAATTTGTACTTGAAAGTCAAATAATCCTGTCTCGAGATAGTTAGAAGTGAGTACGGATGTGCTATGTCCATATCAAATAATTCTGACTCCAGATTTTCCCAAAACACAGTCTTAGTACGCACTTCCACCACATAAGGAAACTCCTGTCCAAATTTCATCCCTCTAGCTGTTACCGTTTAGGCTGTGCGATGATTGCCAATCAGTCAGTCAGTCAGGACAAACTATTTTTTACAAATAGAGATTAAACTTTAAAAGGTAAATCTGAAAAGGTGTTAAAGTCTATTAAAACCAAATTTTCAATTAACTTATCTCTTTATCTAATCAGTATTCTGCTACAAATATTCAAGATCAAATAAGCCTATAAGTGGTGGCCGGGTGGCTCCGCGACTAGTGTGCGCGACCGCTGTGCAAGAGGTCGTGGGTTCGATTCCGCCTCGAAACATCTGATGAAAAGTTTTTTCTTTGAATAAACTTTACACCCGGTCACAGCCTCTCTGCTGTTGGCGCCAGCTTTGTAGTAATTAGCCATGAAAAGCTTCTAAAGCTGCCGTTCGGATTCGGCGTTAAACTGTAGGTCCCTTTCTCTTGTGCGAAAATTAGAAGCGCACAAGCCAAGAGATTGAGAGAAGCTCGGCTTTGGGCCTTTGGGGCTGTGTCAACTAGACAAGCCATTTTACTTTTACTTTACAAATAAGCCATACGGGCCTGTTCTGAATTTCGAAAGCAAGTGGAATCGCCACAAATCGAATTCCTTGCTGTTCCGAACTCCGCAAATCAACAAGAATTGTCGTTTTCAAAACGTGCGCTGTAAAGTCAGCGGAATGAAAAGTAACTTGCTATTTAAAGCATTAACATAATTCCCCAAAAATATTAACTAAAAATTCGAAATTAGTTGAACATTTTTAAGATCGTGTAACATCATTACTTAAACTGTTTAAAGTTTAGGTATAATTTGATAGAATTTTTTAATAAATGCATGAAAAACATGACCAAACCCGAGCTGTTCTGAATTTCATTTTATTATTTAGTCGATTTAGATTTCTATTGAAGGCTGCTAGCTGCTAGGGTTGCTTCATATGAATGTATGTAATCGGACAGCTTTTTTCTATTTTTTTTAGCTATGTCAAAGTGAATGTTAGCAGGCTCAAGGTCGAGGTTTGATTATAGTTCAATAATCAACCAGAAAATTCAACAGAGAATACATAGAAACATGAACAGTAGCTGAGGCTGGTAGACGGCGCTCGGCTGCCGCCAGGCGCCTCGTCAGTACACTTTCAGTTGCTGTCACACAACAAGCCATTGCAAATCCTATTTATACTACAAAGGCGGCGAATAAATGTGAGAATTCCAAGTGCACAAATTTGCACGAACTTCAACTAGCTTTTAAGCTAGAATTTCAAGTGCACAAGGCACGAACTAATAGCTTTAAGCTCCGCTTTATGGGTTAGAAGGTATAGCATGGCATTGAAGGTTGTTCAATGTATCTCTGTTGTTTATGGCCACTATTTTAATTACTGAGAAATTCGTCTCAGAGTGTGATTAAACCCATATTCAGTTTTTTAGCTATGTTTAACCATATTTGATATGACATATTAAAATATAATATTTAAATACTGGTTTAGCTTGAGCTTGAGCTTGGTAAATTTTAATTATTAAGATGATGACAACTCTGCCTGTAGTCGACATACCCAAACACAAGCGCAGGCCAGCCAACCAGCTGTTTTCGAAACCTAGTTCGAAAATCAAAACGTAACCAAATCGTTCGGAATTGGGAACAGCAAATAGTAAAACGTTCGTTTTCGTTTCGCTATCACTTTTTGAAAACGTTCGGTTTTTTTTCTTTTTTAAATTTTTTGTTGTTATTATCAAAATTTTCTGTCACCTGTCAATGGCAATGGATTGTTGTGTACATTCATTTAAACTTACTTTGTGTAAGTGTGATTTTGTGTAAGTCTGATTATGGGAGGGTATGTGTTAAATTAGTGTATTGGACCTGTCTAGTGTGTGGGGGGTTGCTAGGGTATTTGTCTGGCGTCGTCTTATTCTGCTGCCGGCTTTTCTTCGTCTACGCAACAGTCTTCTGGCAAGAGTGTTGGGGTGACTTCTCAACCTCTTCACGTATTTGCCTGCCTGGGAATTTATGACGTCTCCAATCTTCGGCACGTTGAAATCGCTCTCTAAGTGTCTTGTGCATACACCTGCGCAGACACCTGGACTGGAGGACACGAATCTTTGTCAGATGAGATTTTGCAGCTATTCCATACACTTGGATCCCATATCTCCAAGCTGGTGCTATAATTGCCTTGTAAATTTGCACTTTGTTACAGAGAGAGAGTTTATTTCTACTGGAGAGCAGCCATCCCAGTTTCTTCACTCTACCGTAAAGTGATCTTACAAGCGCGTTGATATGGGTGCCGAATTTAAGGCGCTTGTCCAGATATACTCCCAAGTATTTGTGTCCAGGCAAGGGCCGTAATAGCTGCTCATTGAGAAAGACGCCAGGGCACTCTTCGCGACGAAGTGTACATTTATAGGTTTAGCCCAATGTTCCAACGCCAAATTGTGAACGACACGGTGGCTTAAGATGCGGGTCTCTCGCCATAAAAGCAGTATCGTCGCAAAGTTGCTAAGGGGTCTTGGGGGTCTCAATGGATTGTTCCTCCTACAGGCGCTAAGTGTATAGAGAGTATAGGGTTGGTCCGAGGACACTTCCTTGTGGCACACCAGCGCGTATTAACCTCACACTGGAAACAGCTCCTTCCAAGCATTTCACAAGAGAGTAAAGCTGAGGCGGAAGGATGTCTTTTACCTTGTAGAGCAATCCGTCATGCCACACTCTATCAAAAGCCTGTTTAATGTCAAGGTAAACCGCAACCACGTATTCCTTCGCCTGAAATCCGTCGAGAATTCGGAACAGGCCTGATAAAAACGTTTCTCATAATAACCTTTTATTTTTGGATTCTTGTAAGTAAAGTAAAATGGCTTGTCTAGTTGACACAGCCCCAAGGCTTTTCACGATGACACAGCCCCAAAGGGACAAAGCCGAGCTTCTCTCAATCTCTTGGCTTGTGCCCTTCTAATTTTTGCACAAGAGAAAAGGACCTACAGTTTAACGCCGAATCCGAACGGCAGCTTGAAAAGCTTTTCATGGCTAATTACTACAAAGCTGGCGCCAACAGCAGAGAGGCGTGACCGGGTGTAAAGTTTATTCAAAGAAAAAACTTTTCATTAGATGTTCCGAGGCGGGATCGAACCCACGACCTCTTGCACAGCGGTCGCGCACACTAGTCGCTGAGCCCCCGGCCTTATTCTTGATTCCACGTTTAGAAAATGACAACAGTTATTTGAACGGTTTTGAAGTTTTATTAAGCTTGCAGCCCTGATATAGATCGTCCCAAAAGTAATCTTTCGAACTTGCGTTCATTTCCTCGTATAATATAGCTGATAAGCAACAACTTTCGCATATTAAAATGACCCCCACATAAATATAATTTTTTATACTCTGTACCAGAGGTACACAGAGTATATTAAGTTTGTGCAAAAGTATGTAACAGGCAGAAGGAAGCGTCTCCGACCATATAAAGTATATATATTCTTGATCAGCATCAACAGCCGAGACGATCTAGCCATGTCCGTCTGTCTGTCTGCCTGTCTGTCCGTATGAACAAACAAATCTCAGAGATGGTAAGAGACAGAGGTTTGACGTGTATGGAAAATATGTCACTTATACTTGCAAGCAGATCAAGTTTATTTTCAATTTTTGCCACGCTCCCTCCAGCCCCCGCCAATTGGAAAAAACGTCATATCTCCCACAGTTTTATAGATAGAAGGTACGTTCCTTCTGGACATATTTAGTAATTAGGTTTGTTTATCGATACGCCAAAGGAATGGTAAAGATCGGATGTACGGTTGTCGAGTTATAAGGAAAATAATCAACTTCACAGGTACAGAGTATGTTGACCGGGCTTGATCGTCTTGTTTTCTAAGAAGTTTGTTAATTTTATTTGGTTATTCTCGTAAGAATTTGAATGATTTAATTTGATACGTGTAAGTCTAGTTTTTGGGTTATCCACGGAATGAACATGCCGACATTGGTATAAACAGTTGGGGTTTCCATGCCAGAAGAACCGCAGAAACCAGCACCATAGCTCACAATTCCCATTTGCACGAAGCGTTGCACACCGAAATACGGAAATGAATAGGAAAGTGGACCGCCGGAGTCTCTAGAGCAAGCATCTTTTGGTCCGTCACCTGCACAAATTTGATTTTCATGGTTTTTTTTTAAGTATAGACGCACACGTCTCTCGCTCATGTATTTTAATGGTTGCCTCCATCGGTACAACAGAGAAATCGCCAGTCTCTTTTCGGCCCCAGCCGGTTACAAAGAAAGGTGCATCAGTTTTCACTTCCTTCTTCAGATCCTGCGTCACGGGTAAACAGATTGGACGAATGTACGCTGAAAGAAAATAATTTAATTTTGGTAATTTTTGACTCGTATCGAACAACTTACCAGTGAAATCCACATTCCTCTCCAGTTTCAGAAGAGCTATGTCATTCGCACCAAAATAACTGATATTCCATTCTTCATGTACGATTTTTAATTCAATTCCAATGTCTTGAAAGGGCGGGGCACATCCCATGTCCTTGCCATGGCAGTCCTCTGAACTTGATATGTTATGCTCGCCCAAACGAACTGCAAAGCTGTTTAAGAGATCAAATATTATAAAATCAAAGTAAGAAGAAACCAAATAATTAATAACAACTTACAGCCTATGTTCGCTGGAACGTACACAATGGGCTGCTGTTAGCACAAATCCTGCAAGGGAACAATTATTAGCAAGGGAAAACGAGAAAATAGTGACTCAAAATACTACGTACGATTCGTGATAAGCGTTCCGCCACACTCGAATTGACGACATTCCCTTTTAAAACATTTGAAAAGACATTCTTTTTTACATTTATATCGCAGCAATGCCATCCAGGGCCTTGTACCCAAAGGCACTTGATGACCGTTCGCAACTTTTACCGCATCCACCATCCCACACGTATCTGTTTGCTGCAACTGCTCCAGGCCAGCGCTCTTGACTTCATCCTCGCAGCATACGGACCCCTAAAGAAAATTTCCAAAGTAGTCAGTTGATCATTTAAAATTACTTCAAACGAGTTTACTTACTTCAGGACCAGGACACCCACTATTGCCCAGTAGGTACAATTCGTCATTTGTTAGGTTATCTTTGGTAATCAAGCCCAATAACCTGGAACAATTATATACCGAGATGCATTTGCCCGGTGAGTCATAGATGGTGGTGCAAAAGTCGGACTGAGCTAAAAAAAATTTCCCTTGAGCACATTAACCGAACGTATTAAGATGAATGCCAACTTACTCGCCACTTGCGTCAGCCCGAGAATAAGGCACAAAAGTGCTGGACCGATCATATCGCTTGAAAGGTTCTGCAATCACTGCTCTCAATTGAGCCTCTGCTCTTGTTTTATAGGGATTTTGCGCTTATCAGTAACACTACTTATTTCGGCATCAGCCGCAAATGCCGAGGGAGTATTCTCGACCGCAGAGGGACTCAATCAAAAATTTAGTATTGAGTCAGCGCACATTGGGCCAGATTTCAGTTTGGGCGGCATAAATTCAAAATTTTTATGGAACAAATCGTGATTCTTATCAAATATTCTTAAAGAATATACATTTGGCATATTAAAACCACTAAGCGTTTTGATATTAGTGCAGCCCTGGATTTTTAGCAGGGCTGCAAAGTCAAGTGTTCGGACAGCTGCTTGTTATGTTAAAAAAAACGAGAAGCGGTCACTCAACTTTAAGCTTGTGCCAATTTGTAACCTGTGCATAAAAATTTAATCTAAAATATGGAAATTAAAGGTGAAGGTATGTAGAATGCGAATACTGAATCAAATTGTATGTTGTTCTTGTTATATCTGGCTTCTGTTTACCGTTTTGTTATGTCCTTATATAGAAAAACCTATCGAAAGTGCCCGTGAATTGTGGAGTAAAACTAACTTTATGACAATTTATGACAAAAAGTAAACACGGAGAGTTTGACCTTAATGTGTATTTCTCATCGTGCTATTAATGATTTTTGCGGCTTTGCGCGTATTCTCTTGATATTTGCAGTTAAGTTTGCGTTCAGCCATGCAACGCTGTTTAATGTATGAAACAAAAACAACCGAAATGCCCGTGCAATTTCAAGCTGGATTTTTAATTTTTGGAAATAATACTAAGAAATATTCTAGAGGTTGTGGGAGGAAATGGGCTTACACGTGGATAAGCCAAAGCAGAGTGGAAATGGAAACTCCAACGATGGAAATACAAATGTGAAGTTATTTGCAGAAATCCTAGAATTTGATTTGTCTCTTCTAGAAAATTTCCACGTCGTGCTAATTCCGATTTCATGCGAACTTCCTATTAGTACTTACAAGTTTCAGCAATTTTGTCAGAAAATAGTCTCCTCATACTTGTCCAAATACGCATGGTATCCAATGTCAGCAATAAAGTTTTGATACACGGTTTCCAAATAATAGATTCGTCTGAAATACCAATTGGTTGTCTTGTGGAAAACACTTCTGAAGCACGCAACAAGTATTATAAACGGGACAGACGATTACATGCTCGACTAAACTCTAGACTCAACAATATGACAGATGTTTTCCAAAGAGCAATGGATTCCTCAGATCCTCTTCTATCCAGCATATTTCTCAATAAAAGATTAGCTCAAATCCAAAAAAAACTTTGCCAACAGAGGTCATTAAGCTATTAGAGTCGTCAAGTTTTAAAATATACTGCACTAACATTTCACCAGACATAGACAGCGACTCTGATGATGAAGTGGACTGTGATTCGATTCCTATTGAACTAGATGTTGAGCTAGATGAAATTTAAATAGTAAATAATCCAGGGATAACAAAATAGCAAGTGCTCTTTTTAATATACTTTTGAATAAAACTATTATTTACTCTATTTTTGTAAACTAAGAAGACAAAGTTTGAATGTGACATTTAATTTGTTTTTATGCCAAGAAAAAAATATGAATTCAGGATTAAAATACTATTTATGATTTACTGACTTTAAAATATAAATACACTTTATAAAAATTACCTTAAATTTAAATATAAACGCTTAGGTAACAGAAATGCATGCTTAAAAAAAAATTAACAGCAACTTAAAGCCCTCTTCTTGTCTTCTGGCCGCTATTTTTACAAATTTTATTTTGTTTCATCTTCGAGCCTTTAAGGCATTTATACTTACCAATTTCCCGTTTTGCTCTCTGATAATAGTGACTCCCGGAAAGCTGCGAACCATCAACACCTTTATTTAGAAGAACCAACTTTGAAGGCCGAGAACTTTTTAAACAGCCCTAGCATTGATACACTTTTAATTTTGTATATTTTGTAATGAATAGTACAAACAAATACAAATACAAAATTACAAAATTTTTTCCAGATTTCTTTCCATGAGATTTAAAAAACCAGGTAATATTTAGCCGCCTACACCTGAAGAGGGCCTTATTATAATATGGGCGTGATCGGATATTATACACTTAATGTCTATCAAATGTGCCAAATTGCAATTTTCTAACTACATTTCTCGAATTTATGCCGCCAAATCTGAAATCTGGCCCAATGTGCAATGCTGGCGCCAACAACAAAGAGTTGTGGCCGGGTGTAAAGTTTATTCAAAGAAAAAAACTTTTCATTAGATGTTCCGAGGCGGGATCGAACCCACGACCTCATGCACAGCGGTCGCGCACACTAGCCGCTGAGCCACCCGGCCACTGCCGTATAACATTTTGTCAAATTTTTCCATAGGTTATTGATGATGTGGCATGAGAGAGCTTAAATCATTCCGCCTAAGAAGTAAAACTAAGGCAATTCTGAACATCGACTAATAGCATTTTCACACTGCGTACACACCAAACTCGCAGCTTCAAAAATATCTGTCAGCAAAATAATAGTAGAAAGAAATTTTTAACAAAATGTATCATCAAGAAGGTGGAGGTTCAAGCACCGCAGGAAAACGACATGTATGAATGTCTTGTGGGAAGCACAAGTCAATACACGCGAGCCACTGAGTTTGGTTGGCAACTTGCATTGATGAAAATGCAGTGTCTACTAGGAGGTAGATCTGTGCGGACCAAGGTAAGTTCATATCAATACCATTGTAGGAAAGCTTTGGCCAATTTTGGGGAATGGACGAACCCACCAATAGTGAAGCCTTTTTAGGGAGCAGTTTCGGTTGTAAAAAGACTTCGAGGTATTTCCAAGCAGGAAACTCATTCGACGAAGCAAGGTTCAGAAGTATTGGGAAAGGATTTGCGCATGCGTCGTAGGTAACTTTATAATTACATGTGAAGAAGCACCTGAAAGATTTAACGAAGTGCCCACTCTTATCGAGGGGGAACAGCCTAAATTGAGCCTGATTATAGGAGAACGCAGAAGAACGGCGGAATTAAAAAAAAATTCCAAAGCTGATTATTTTTGTAATAATTGAATTTAATTAATGAGTCATGACTTATTAATTCCCAGAACTGGTCCTGGAACGATCTATTGTCCTCCAAGAATCGGTCAATTTGATCGCAAGGCCTAATTGGTTTGATTCAATATTTCTGACTGTCGTTTGACTTTTAGGTTTCTTCTTGCAGGTGGTTAACCAGAAGGAGTCGAGATGTTAGAATTTTCTAATCTAGCATTCTTCTACATGAGCCACAAAATTTTTTGATAGGGAACCCTTAAGCACTTGGGACTGTTTCTCGAAGTGCACAGACTGAGACACCAGAGCCGCCTGGCGGTCCTTCCCGGGCCTTTCCCGGTCTGAAAAGTGGCCACGAAGATCTGTTTTTTGGCCCACAAGTCAATCAAATCATTCTTCTCGTCCTTACTCCTTTTGCATTTTTTCTCTCGCTATGCTCGCAGAAAAATAAATCAGGTATTTGCTGTTAAATTATCGGAAAAGTACTTGAGACCGATAACAATCTAGCTAGTAAGCATTTGCTAATACTAATGAAAGCTGCGTCGCAGTTTGAATGCTGCGACTATTGAGTGACGTCACCCAGCCTATGTATTTCCTATGGAAAAAATTCTTGCAGCTTCGACTTACGACAGTTTTTTCGAAGCTGCGGCCAGTGTGAAAAGGCTATAAAGTTGACTCCTGAAACTGCCAATATGTTCTTGGAAATCAATGATCCCTATCGGACCAGTTCTGTATTTCTGTGTGATGTCCGCCATACTCGAACCATCAAGTTAATCTTAATACATACACTAAACATAAATAGTTGATAAGCCAAATAGATCCAAATGTATCTATACTAAACCTTTGCAAGAACATTTCTGAGTCCTATACTTTACCCAGCTCCTTAGATTCCCCTCCCTAATTGATTTTCGTCGCGGTTTCGAGTTAATTCTGGGATAATTCACTTTTTTTTATTTGGTCGGAAATAGAAAACGAAACAACAATTGCAACAACGGAGTGTGGTTTAGTGTGTGCGTATGTGTGCGTGTGTCGGAAATTAGAACAAAACGCCATGAAAGCAAGAATAACTATTGACGAAGACCGCAAACCAAGTCCAAGTGTATACTGTACGATCGTTAGTTTCTTCTTTTGTCAAATGTCGTTAAAGGGCTGCGCATTAGGGTTTGTATGTAGGCGTCAGGCGGAAACTATTCGTCGCCTCCGCCCTCCTCATCTTCATCGAATTCACCCTCCTCGTCGGCGGTGGCTTCCTGGTATTGCTGATATTCCGATACCAGATCGTTCATGTTGCTCTCCGCTTCGGTGAACTCCATCTCATCCATGCCCTCGCCGGTATACCAATGCAAGAAGGCCTTGCGCCGGAACATGGCAGTAAATTGCTCGGAGACGCGCTTGAACAGCTCCTGAATGGCCGTAGAGTTGCCAATGAAGGTGGCCGACATCTTAAGGCCTCGCGGCGGAATATCGCAAACGGCTGTCTTGCAGTTATTCGGTATCCACTCGACGAAGAAGCTGCTGTTCTTGTTCTGAATGTTAAGCATCTGTTCGTCCACCTCCTTCATGGACATGCGACCGCGGAAAATGGCCGCCACGGTAAGGTAGCGACCGTGACGTGGATCACAGGCGGCCATCATGTTCTTGGCATCGAACATCTGCTGGGTCAGTTCGGGAACGGTCAACGCACGATACTGCTGCGAGCCACGGGAAGTGAGTGGGGCAAAGCCAGGCATGAAGAAATGTAGACGCGGGAAGGGCACCATATTGACGGCCAACTTGCGCAGATCAGCATTCAGTTGACCCGGGAAACGAAGGCAGGTGGTGACTCCCGACATGGTGGCCGATACGAGATGATTCAAGTCGCCATATGTGGGCGTGGTCAGCTTCAAAGTGCGGAAGCAAATATCATACAAAGCCTCATTATCGATGCAGTACGTCTCATCGGTGTTCTCCACTAGCTGATGCACGCTTAGGGTGGCATTGTAGGGTTCCACAACGGTATCCGACACCTTGGGAGATGGCACCACGGAGAAGGTGTTCATAATACGATCGGGATACTCTTCACGAATCTTGGAGATCAACAAGGTACCCATGCCGGAACCAGTGCCGCCGCCCAGCGAGTGTGTCAACTGGAAGCCCTGTCGAAGAAATTATGTAACTTTCTTACCCCAGTTTGTCCTCGAGCACCACCTACCTGCAGACAATCGCAGCCCTCCGACTCCTTGCGCACCACATCCAGCACCGAGTCCACCAGTTCAGCTCCCTCGGTATAGTGACCCTTGGCCCAGTTGTTGCCGGCCCCAGACTGGCCAAAGACAAAGTTATCGGGCCTAAAGATCTGACCGAAAGCACCCGAGCGCACCGAATCCATGGTGCCCGGCTCCAGATCGACCAGAATGGCTCGTGGGACATACTTAGCGCCGGTTGCCTCATTGTAGTACACATTGATGCGCTCCAGCTGCAGATCACTGTCGCCATAGTACGTTCCCGTGGCATCGATGCAATGCTCGTCCGAGATAACCTCCCAAAACTTACCACCGATCTGGTTACCGCATTGGCCAGCCTGAATGTGCACGATTTCACGCATTTTTACGAGGGGAGTTGGTTTAAACTGAAGACGCGGAAATTTCTTGTTTTAGTTTTGTTGAAAATCGACTGGTTTTTTTTTACGTATAATTTTTTTATATTTTTTGTTTCGTTTTCCGTCCTACAATACGTGTACTAGCTGAGTCGAAGTTGGAATGAGACTAACATAGCTGCTCGTCTATGTGTATAAGGCCCCGACTCGAGATGAGTGAAAAGTCAAATCGACTAGATTTCAAATTTTTTTTACTTTTTATTTATATTTTTATTTTCAAGGTGGTGGAAATTTGAAGGAAACTGCCTCCACTATAAAAGGAAATTTCTTCTAACAACCAACGAGTAGTTCAGGTGGTTGAATCTCTACGGAATTCTAAAAGTATTTTAATATCAGACAGATGCCCTTTTTAAGCACTGTGTGCTCTCTATAATATCCGTGGGCTGGAAATCCGGATCCACAAACTGTTCATGATTCAGGCAGCGAGTTCCACCCATGCAGGTGCAAGAGCACAGCGAAGCCGTCTCATCGTTTTCGGTTGTATAATTATGATCCAATAATTTGCCATGCATATTGTAGGTGGACTCATCATCAAAGGTAACCGGCTGGGCATGGCCAGCCAAATTCTGGGCATCCTGCTCATCACGCTTGGCATCCTCAGCTTGCCTGTAAGATTACCCATAACCCAGAACCATTAAGAACCAGGAACTTGCACCGCTGGATAACTTAAAACTCACATGGTCATGAAACGTAGCACCAACAGATTAATACTGGCAGCCACCACTGCCAAACCGAATAGGATGAACACCAAACTGAGAGCCACATAGCCCGGCTTGTTGGTCAATGCCTGATCATTCTGCAGTGCCACATAGTCGCCAAATCCAATTGTGGTCAAGGTGACAAAACAATAATAGAAGCTATCAAAATAGCTCCAGCCCTCATAACGCGAAAAGACTGCCGCTCCGGTGGTGATAATAATAGATGAGAGCATACCGGTGGCCAGCATGAGATTCATTTCGGTGGCATCGGTGCAACGAGCACCGCTGGCGCGCTTGGCACGCCTGATAATAACCGAAGCGAACTTGTTCAGACGCTCACCTATCGACTGGAACATGACCAGTCCCAGGGGTATGCCCACCTGTAAAATGAAAACAATTTGTATAAGTAGAATTTTTGGTGAAGACTTTTCTTACCATGGCATAGCCCATGCAGAAAGCCTTTCCCGGTATTGTGACAGGTGTGGAGTGACCGTAGCCTACAAATGAAATGGAAAAGAGTTAGCAAAATGTATAGAAAGGAAAATCCAAATAGTCAAAGTGATGGATAGCAGGCTTAATACATTCGAATATGAACAGGAGCTGTGGTTGTGTAGACGGTCGTTTCGGCTGCCGCCATGGCTAAGCCTTCGTCAGTACACTTTCAATGGCTGTCACACTAACAAGCCATTTATAACCCTGTAAACAGTTGGGCGATTGCCGAAAAGAGTCTTCTGGGAGTCGCCGTGGAGATTGATAGAAGATTGAATCTTCTGGCAGTCGCCGAGGAGACTGCTAGAAGATTGAATCTTCCGGCAATCTTCCCTGCGATTCCTAAAAGACTCTTTTCGGCGATGGGCTATTAAACAATCGCCGAAAAGAGTCTCCTGAGAGTCGCCGTGGAGATTGCTACTCTTCTTAAAGGCTCTTCTGCGACTCCTCTAGAAGTCTCCTTTGCGACTCTTCTGGAACAGACGATCAGAATGCGATAACTTGGCGAGTCGCCTTAGACTCTTCGCCGATTAAAAATGTTTGCTGGGTAAATGCCTATTTAAACAACTAAACCTTGGGAATTAAAACTTGAGAATTGGAACAACGCAAAATTCCTTCAAGCTATTAAGCTCCATGTGTAGGTTAGTCGAAAGGCATATGCATTAGCATTGTCTGTTGCATTTTCTGTTGATTACTGAATTATAATCAATCCACGACCTTGAGCCTGCTAACAAGCACTTTGACTAAAATCAAATTGGGTCGCAAAACCCATATTCAGGTAAATCCAAATATTTTAAGAATATATAGGATCTTAAACGGAACCAAAAATGACTCAATTGTCATAGGATTTGAGTCTATTTAGGTGTAAATCAGCAATGGGCAACGCTCAGCCCGCCTGTCCCTTGCAGCCCAAACTGTGATTCTGCTTAAAAGCAATATGCAAATTAATGCTGCCCTTCAGTTTGATTTTGTTGCCCACCGCTGGTTTAAAAAATATTTGTTGAACACTCTGTAAGAACCTAAAGATGCCATTAGCTAAGATTAGGGAAGTAATTCCCGACTTTCAGCACACACATTAAGTTTTATAGAAACTCGCTTTTCCCCCTCGCAAGGCATTCAATTAGTTAATTCGTTTCTTGTGTTCCCATGAAATCAAAATTCGCCGCTAATATTTCGGTATTTATTTTTACAAATATCTACAAGTATGTCATGAATTTCTTTTCCAAGAAATTATTGAACAATTGTTGTTGACTCACAGGACTTGTCTTTCAGCTGAGAGCGACAGCCCGAGAACTGGAAGACAGCAACCAAGAGTCAATAGCAGGGCTAGATAGTGGCGTTCGATTGCCGAAGTTTCTAGTGTTTTTCACACAAAGGCAGGCCGGTGTTATGGCAGTGCTAAGATGGTAAGAGATTGAGGTTCAAAACCTCCGTCTGTCTGTTCGTCTGTCTGTCCGTACGATCGCACAGATCTCAGAGATGGTGAGAGATAGAGGTTTGGCTTAACTTGCAGGCAGACAGTTTATTTTTAATTTTTCCACGCACCCTCCCGCCCCCGCAAATTGGAAAAAACCTCATATCTCCCACAGTTTTATAGATAGAAGGTTCGTTCCTTTTGGACACATTTAGTAATTAGGATTAATAATCGATCCGCCAAAGGAATGGTAGAGATCGGATGAACGGTTGTCGAGTTATAATGAAAACAAACAATTATGGGCAGCACCGGTCGCAACGGTGATGGGCAACACTTCACAGGTACAGAGTATGTTATAGTGGGGCTTGAACCGACTTTCTTTTTGTTGGTTAATATATTTAGTAATCAATTTAATCTCATGTGTTCTTCATATCTCTTTCGAGCTAAACACGACACAACTTTTAGAACACAAAACATTACCAATGTAATGTTAAGCTTTTGTTTTGTAGATCATCTAATAAGCTTTGGCACCGAGGATCTTATACATAGGAAATTCTAAACGTTTTTCTATATGTTTTATTGAACTTTACTGACGATTGTAAGACACAGTCGCCCAAAACCGACCAGATAACAAGAAGTCGCTAAGCATGTCTATAATTTTTGTAAAACTGTACCGAAATTTTAGAATCATGTTCAGCTTCAATATCTTTTTTTTAGAGCGAAGCTCTTTTACGGTCGGTCGAGGGGGGGCAAATCCAGAAACTATTGAGACATTATTCTTTGGCTACGCTTTTGACTTTGCAAAGTCAGCTGCTTTGGCCATAGCAGCAGGTGAGTCGATTTTAGATGGCGATTTTAGAACGTGAACACTTGAATTTTCAACACATGCTCGTTGCTTTACAAATTGAAAACGGCAACCTATATATTGTAAAAATGGCTTGACACAGCTCCAAAGGGCCAAAGCCGAGCCTCTCTCAACCTCTTGGCTTGTGCGCTTCTAATTTTCGCACAAGAGAAAGGGACCTACAGTTTAACGCCGAATCCGAATGGCAGTTTGAGAAGCTTTTCATGGCAAATTACTACAAAGCTGGCGCCAACAGGAGAGAGGGGTGACCGGGTGTAAAGTTTTAATCAAAGAAAACTTTTCATTAGATGTTCCGTGGCGGGATCGAACCCACGACCTCTTGCTCAGCGGTCGCGCACACTAGCCGCTGAGCCACCCGGCAACCCATATACATATTAGTGATTTAAATACGTCCAATTTTCATGGACTTTATCTAGTTACCATAGAACTTTTTGTCACACACATATATGCTTATACAATGCGAAAGTAAAATTTCTGCATAACATATCCAAATCGTATCATAGGGTGAAAATGGGAGCATGGCTGTTCATATTCTTTTGCAAGTATTGGTATTTCAAGTCATCCCACGTGAAGAGCATCGCTCGTACCGTATCTTTTAAATGGTTTTTATTATCTTAAGACCCAAAAAAGATCCATTTGCAATGGATATTTCTTAAATATTCTTTTAATCATCTTTAATATCCTTCCAATCATGCAACATACCTAAAAATCACCGAAAGGATATGAAAAATGGTCATTCTTTGGACGATTTTCAGCTCTGTAGGATGATTGAAAGGATATTAAAGACATATCCATTCCAAATGGATACGAAAATTATCAAATGGATATTTTTGAATATCCTTTTTTTCTCTTTAAACTTAACTATTTGCAAAATCTAGAGCATTTAGCTCGTCAAAGAATTCGAGAAGTTAATTTCTAAAGAGGTTCGTTTCGAGGTTCAGATCACAGTAAAATAAAAGTCGAAATTCCGGGCTTAAGCCGGTTTGGTTCAAAATCGGTTTGCAGCCCTGAATTCAATTCTTTCCTATTTGGCTTAGGAGAATCCGAAGTCGACCAACTTTTGGCATCGTTAGGGATTTTTTTTGTCGGGATATCTTGAACTTGTTTTTTTTCTGTGTACTTTCTTGTGTTCAGTATTTTATGTGTACCCGACGTAAGTACTATAACTATGGTTCTATCTTGAAAATGTTATATAAAACAATTTATGTTTTTTGATTTAGCAGTCAGAGACTCTCACTGGAGTTTCCATTGTTGCCATGGATCAGTTTAACACTGGATAGGCTTGGAGCAGGTGAACCATTTCCGACTACGGGGTTAGATTTCGATGGTCCATTCTAAGTGATTACTGATAATAGACCATTGACTTAACATCCTGACGGGCTGTCTTTTTGAGCTGATCCGCACTAATAGGCGGCGACTACTTTAAACTTGATATGAAGAATTTGACAGAGATCGAGCACACAAGAAGTTCCATAATTTGAAATGTGACAGTGATATTTGAAACTTATACTTGGAACCTTTTCAATAGATTAATCCGCTGACCCAAGGTTGCAAAATTAAAATTAAAAACTAACTAAATAAGAGCCTCGAAAACTCATCAGGAATGACCGATGCTTGTCAACTCATATTGTGTTTTTCATTGTTGACCCTTCCTAGTGGACTTTCAACTATTCTCTGAAGGGAACATAATATGAAGAAGTAGAAAGATATTCGGGGGTGTCCCAGAAATCTCTAGAGATTTTCGTATAAACGGTTTCGAATACAGCTACTTTTGGTAGGATTAAATTGGATTTCAGCGTCACGTGTCACGCTGATATGGCACATTTGTGCTGAGTACCGAGTACTGAGTATCGAATACTGATTATTAGACCTCGGATTTTGCATATTTTCAAATCGATTTTAATCCTAGTAGACTAGCATAAATGTGTTTCTTACTAATTTTTGTCATTTTGTTGTCTGCATTTTGTGTTTTGCTGACGGTTTAACTTATTTAATAATAATTAAAGTCATTTTTTTTTTTTCAAATTATCAGCACAACATTTAATGTTGGTCACATTTCCTTTTGCCTATTTGGACTAAAATCTGATTGAAAATCCGAGGTCTACTGATTATTGACCAGGCCTGGCCAACCATAGCCCCTGGGGCCCGAAGTCACTCGCTAATTTACACCGAATGCTTGCCGAAGTCAATCATCACTGAGTGTCAGAGAGAACTGAGAATTGATTACTGAGTATCGAGTACTGAGCATAGAGTTCTTAGTACCAAGTACTTAGAATCGAGTACTGAGAATTGATTACTGCGTATCGAATACTGAGTATCGAATATCGAGTACTAAAAGCACTTAGAATCGAGTACAAAGAAATCATAGCGGTGTATCGAATACTGAGTATCGAGTATCGAGAGTTAGTATCGAGTTCTGGGAATCGAGTACTGAGTATCGAAAAATGAGTATTGAGTACTTAGTATCGAGTGCTTAGAGTCGAGTACCGAGTATCGAGTTTTGAGTATCGAATGGCGGATCATAACGTAACACCCTTTCTTAAAATTATTTCTGTATCATTTTAATTTTCTTTTCTACACAGCTTACCTATCATGGCGAGCACAACTGTACTGAAATAAAATGCTCCAGCAAATTTCCACTGCGGTCCAGCCTTATGGGGCTTATTCTCAATGATAACAATCTCCATTACACGAAAATCTTCGGAAGTCACATTGTATTTCTTGACGAAATTGTTTTTCACAGCTAAAAGTAAAATTATACTTGTATATCATTGCATTGAATTATATGGAATGAAGTGTATTCACCTTGTAAAAAGTCCCATCGTTTGGCTTCCGTTTGCGATTCCAGCGAATCGAAGACAGCTGCTCCAATCAGCAGATAGGTGAAGGTGCACACCACCAGCGACAGGGTCCGAACATTCTGACGCTTCATGGCGCAATGGGCAACGAATTCAAAAACCGTATCACGGTAGGATTCAATTAGCATCTATGTACAATATGTGTTTAACATGTACGACTCAATAGGAATTTGTGTGCAATTAATGTAGTCGATGTCTTCTTCTTCTTGCTATTGCTGGATTCTGTTTGCTTGTGTGTGTGTGGTGGGTGGTGATGCTGTTCAAGGACTCTCTCTTCAGCTGCCTGCACAAAATCGATAAATGTTCAAAAAAACAAACAAACATTCAGCATCAAATTTTACTCACTGCTGTAACGTTATTCCTGGTATTTTTAACTAATATTTTGCACAGTTAATAGCATTTTGCTATTAACAAGTGCAATTTGGTTTAAACTCTTTATAAAATTCCGTTACTATAGACTGGTAAAAGCAACAGAGTAAATGAACCAGGGACGCAGAGTAAACTTGACTCTCTCTCGAACCAGTTCAAATGGTCTAGAAGTGGGCGCGACTTTTGAAGTCAATAATTTTTTAACTGACACACAAAATCTATGAGATCTTTACAAACGGTTTTGTTATTGGATAGATAATTGATTAAAGGAGAAATTCAATTGTTATTGTAAAAGTAGTCCAAAAAATAAAAAGTTGGTCCCATGGTTCCAGATAATTTTTCTATACATCTTATCTGTAATGGATGAATTAAAATAAGTTCTGCTCAGAATTTATGTGAATTTCGCATCTGCCTCCACGTTTGCGATGGGTTTAAAAACACAGGAGATATGGGACTGCAAAGTAAAAATTTCGAAAATTTTTTCCGTAAAATCGGTCCAAATTCGCTATTCTTGAACCTACCCGGTTCCCCGAGGCAGTTGCGAAAATGAAGAGTTATGCGAAAACAAAAATAAAATGTTTTGAAATCGGTCTAAATTTTTTGTACATGTTTTTTCCGCAACCAGTTCAAAAAAAATCGCGTTTAAAGTTTGGTTTTTGTAAAATAAATAAATTTTTTCCAATTTATTTGGCGACCTTTCTAATGATTTATTAGTAACGAGTTCGCTGGCGCGAGGTCAAGAAGTTGCGTTTGTTCATAACTATAAACAACATATGCATTAACAAACCAAAAAGAGCGTGGACAAACCCTTAAAGCTGTTACATGGACAGCCATTAAGTTTGACTTTCTGTATGTGAGTCCAACTTTGCTTACATTGCGCTTTGCAGTTCCCAACTGTTTAAAGTTTTGATTGCCTGGAATTGGCTCAACGAGCAGTCACTTAGCGAAACGCCTTCTGATGAGTGGATTGGTTATCCATGAAACAGCTGTAAAGGTTTGTCTACGCTCTTTTTGGTTTGTCAATGCATATGTTGTTTATAGTTGTGAACACACGCAACTTCTTGAACTCGAGCCAGCCAACTCTAAACTAATAAAAATAAATTAATAATTTTGTTCAAAAAGTTTTTCTTATTCATTTGGGTGTTAGCTATGGGCAAAATTATCCGAATCCGTTAATTGGTTCCCGAGAAATCGTAATGTACACATCGTTAAGTATCGTTGGGTAAAAACCGCCAATTAATTTTAAAGTTGCACGCACACTTGCAAAGACTTATTATGTAAATTTATACTGTTGTTAAATCTTTAATAACGTTTTTCTCAAAGTAAGTGCTTTGGGACATCTAATGAAAAAGTTTTTTCTTTAAAAAAAAAACTCATTCACCAGCGGACATTCATCGGTTGTTGGCGTCAGCTGTGAAGTAACTAGCCCTGAAAAAGCTTCTCAAACTTTGCTTTTCGGATTCAGCGTTAAACTGTAGGTCCCTTTCTCTTGTGCAAAAAAAGCATACAAGATTGAGAGAAGCTCGGCTTGGCCCTTTTTTTATATGTTTACAAATTTTTTTGGTTTTTCGAATTCTTAAAATTCGGTAGCGACCCCTTAATAATTTTTTTTTTAACTAAAAAGAAATTCGCATTATTTGTGTTTCCGCCCACCATATGCTGAGAAAATTCCATTACTTTTCGAAAAGTAAGCCGTACGCAATTTAAATTACATATACAAATTCTAATTTGATTACAGAATTAAGGAAAACTAACTTTATGTACCTTTACATATGGACCGATCCCACCAGAATGAAGGGTATTAGGACTAATTAAAAGAAAAAAAAGAATTTAAAAATCGGTCAACAGTTACGCTCTTTATCTGGGCAACCATTTTCGAAAAATTGATTTGGAGATAATCAAGCTTTGCGCTTGTGTGCTTAGCAGAGAAACACGAAGTAAATGTTACAACAACAAGCAACAATCAAACGAACAAATGCCTTATGAGTTTCTATCCTATGTGATAGGCTTTTGGAATTTTGGGCACCACCCCAAAGTTTTGCTTTAAAGTTTCGACAAAAGCTTACGATCAAATACAAATTATTTTTAATAGATTTCAAACATGGATTTGATGGATTTGGCTGTAAGGATATTCCCTAAGGATAGTCCCTAAAAACAATATAAAAGTGTCGCTATGTGCCAACTGCATGTGCTTGTCATAGGAAAAGTGAGTTCAAATCACTTACCTCATTGAAAGAGCTTCATTTTCTAAAGTTTTATAAAGTATTTTGAGATTTTGTTCAGATTTTTCGGAAGACGTTTCCGTATTCCGTACTGTTTTTGAATTTTACTTATAACTTGGTCAATAACCACGATTTTCTTAGTTTTAAAATCAACATTTTTAAAGAAAAATGTCCAAATTATCCATTTATGAACAAAACCCATAAGTTTTGGCAAAACTTTTGCTCATTTAGGTACCATATATTAAATTTTTTCGTAAATATTCATAGATTTTGTAAAAACGCACCATAAATTTGAAATTTTTCTGTAAAAATTAAAACAGCTAGTGATGCTGATGGGTAAATTTAAAAAAATTTAAAAAAAATTTAAATTTGCTCTTACCGTTCCAGAGTTATACTCTTTTAAAGCTTTGTACCTATTGTATGAAACTAGTAATAATTATTACATATATGGACATAATTCGTGAACCAAGGCTTCGTTGGTGAAACCGAAAACGCAGTTTGTTCTATTTTTCGGTCTTCTTTATGACAGATATTGGGTGGTTCGTGGGTAAATCTAAAAAGGGTTCTCCATCTCGTAGCGAGGCCCATTATGCCTTCATAAATGTTGACGAGTTTCCATCTTTTAGGGACTAGCAAAATTTTGCCCAAATTTTTTATTTCATTTCTTTTTAGCTTATATTTCAAAATATTACAAAAGGATTTAAATTGGAATATCTATACGTTTTAGTTACCCTAGGTAACCCAAATTTTTTGGCAACGGCAAACTTTAAGCTCGTTTTTCTCGAAACCACGTTTTTCAAAATGGTTCACACCTTTTCTCAAGTTCTACTGTACCGATTTTGATGATGTAGGGCGCAATGGACGCAGAATTGAAACCGCTATCGCCAGAATCTCAATTATTGAAAAAAAAACAATTTGTTACTATTTTTTTTGTTCTCTGAACTGCAAAAATAATTGTCAAAAAAAAATTTCACATTTTTTATGCATGACTTCAAATGCAATTTTTTTCGTTTTGCTTTGGGCCGATAATGGGACTTAACTTAACCGTTCTGTTGTGACCATCAACACGCCTCTTTTAGAAGACCCTGATTTGGAGGCCGAATACTTTTTGAGCTGCCCTCGCATTCCCACATTTTTAATTTTATATTGTTTTTAATGAATTGAGCAACCAAATTCAATAAACAGAATGAGAAAATCTTTTCCCGATTTCATTCTACAATTAAAAAAATTAAACAGGTTAAATTCAGTCGTCTAGACCAGAAGAGGGCCTTAAAAGATATTCAAGAATTTAGGTTTCACCACTTCTGGAGGTGTCTTAACCAATTTACGATTAACGCAATTTTTTGATACTACGTTTCCAAAGACCCGGTTCATGATTGCTGAATTTTGTAGATTTTTACCATGAACTTTTAAAAATTAAGTTAAAATTGTTGTCGCTTTGTTGTCAAAATTACCCATAGTACGCCACCCTTGGGTACAGTTGAAAAACTAAGTATGAGGTGGTATGAGAATGGACACCCTAGTGTTCACTTTAAAAAATACTCAATCCTGTGACGCATGATTTCTTCTTTGACACTGAAATGTGACGCAGTGCAAGCCCAGCATTTCCCCTCTCGTTTTTAATGATTTCAGACTGGTTCTAAGACTAAGAGCCAGTTCACAGGGCTTGCTTATTTAAGTAGTAAGCATTTGTCCATTTTCCGCCTACGGTCACACTAAACTACAAACAATTTGTTTACGCGAAAAACCACACGCAAGTGGTTCGGAAAAACGTTAAATAAACAGCTTGCCGACACGTATCAATGTTAAACTAAAGCAAAAATGTTGCGCATACGTCGTCGTTTTGCGCTGGTAATTTGCACAGTCTGTTTACTGGTATTTCTGAGTCTTTACGTGGTCCTAAACTTGGCGGCACCTGCGGCAAACCAGAAAAAGGTAATTTTGCAACATCAACTCCTCCATCGGGATAACCAACTAAGTTTACTTGCATTTGGCAGCCCAACTATGTGGCACTGGAGAATAAGTTGCAGCAACTGGAGAATGGGCTGCAGGAGCATGGCGAGGAGATGCGCAATTTAAGGGCACGTCTGGCTCAGGCCCAGCCTGGGCCAGAGCATCCGGCTGCAGGCGAATGCCAGGAGGTGGTTCAGCAAGTGCCCGAGGTGGATGTACAAATGCTGGAGCTGTACGATCAAATGTCCTTTAAGGACATTGATGGCGGCGTCTGGAAGCAGGGCTGGAACATTAAATATGATCCCTTGAAATACAACAACCATCATCAGCTCAAGGTTTTTGTGGTGCCGCATTCGCACAATGATCCGGGCTGGATACAGACATTTGAGGACTACTATCAGCACGACACCAAGCATATACTTTCCAATGCCCTGCGCCATTTGCACGAGAATCCCGACATGCGTTTCATTTGGGCTGAAATCTCATATTTTGCCCGCTTCTACGAGGATCTGGGGGACAACAAAGAAGCTGCAGATGCGAGCGTAAGCAGTGGAAGACATTAAGCTTTCTAGTAGAGATGGGCGCGTCCTGGTCCCGACCCGAGTTTTCCCGAACCCAAATTTTCTATTTAATCCCGTCCCTTAAGTTTTTTTTAGGAAACCCAGTTCCATAATAGGTGGATTCTAAAACAACATAATGAAAAGTTTATGGTTTGCAGCGTTTCATTAAGGCTTCCGTCCCAGTCCCTACACAAGCTTTCCCGTCCCGTCCCGATCCCGACCTAAAATTTAAAATTCAATCCCATCCTGGAAATTCCAAATCCCGCGCCCATCTCTACTTTCTAGCCCTAAACCAAATCTTAATTGCAGGCTCGTCAAGAACCATCAGCTGGAGTTTGTCACCGGTGGCTGGGTCATGCCGGACGAGGCCAACTCCCATTGGCGCAATGTTTTGCTACAACTGACCGAGGGTCAAACCTGGCTGAAAAAGCACCTGAACGTCACTCCCACCTCATCCTGGGCCATTGATCCCTTCGGGCATAGTCCCAGCCTGCCGTACCTACTGCAGAAGAGTGGGTTTAGGAATCTGCTCATCCAGCGTACGCATTACTCGGTGAAGAAGCAGCTGGCCCAGCAACAGCACTTGGAGTTCTATTGGCGTCAGCTGTGGGACACCAGTGGACACACCTCTCTGTTCACACACATGATGCCCTTCTATTCGTACGACATACCCCACACCTGTGGACCAGATCCGAAGGTATGCTGTCAATTCGACTTCAAGCGCATGGGTCCTTTTGGTTTGAGCTGTCCCTGGCGTGTGCCACCGCGGGCCATCGACGAGAACAATGTGGCTGGCCGTTCTGAGTTGCTGGTGGATCAGTGGAAGAAGAAGGCCGAACTGTATCGCACCCAAGTGCTGCTGGTACCCCTAGGTGATGATTTCCGCTACAAGCAAAGCACCGAATGGGATGTGCAGCGTGTCAACTATGAGAGGCTGTTCGAGCACATCAACAGCCAGCCGGATTTCCATGTACAGGCACAGTTTGGCACACTCCAGGACTATTTTGATGCAGTGCATGTGGAGAGCAGTGGTCACACTTTCCCCTCGCTTAGCGGCGACTTCTTCACCTATGCCGATCGAGCGGATAACTACTGGAGTGGCTACTACACCTCCCGGCCCTATCACAAGCGCATGGATCGTGTCCTAATGCATTATGTGAGATCAGCAGAAATGTTGAGTGCCTGGACTAGCTGGGAGTTGGCAGCTGGTTTTGATTACAAACTCGAAATGGCACGCCGGGAATTGTCTCTGTTCCAGCATCATGATGGCATCACCGGTACGGCCAAAACGCATGTGGTAAAGGATTATGAGAAGCGTATGACTGAAGCCTTGAAGGCTTGCCAGTTTGTGATGCAGCAGGCTGTATATCGCTTGCTCACCAAGCCCTCCATCTACAGTCCGGACTATAATTTTGCGTATTTCACGTTGGACGACGCACGCTGGCCAGGCTCCGGCGTGGAGGATAGTCGCACAACGATTATACTGGGCGAGGAGTTGCCCACCAAACATGTGGTGATGCACAACACTTTGCCACGTTGGCGCGAGCAACTGGTGGACTTTTATATTTCAAGTCCATTTGTGGGCGTTAGCGATCTGAGTGGCAATCCCATAGAGGCTCAGGTGTCGCCCGTGTGGAGCTGGCATCATGATACCTTGACAAAGACCATACATCCGCAGGGCTCCACCACCAAATATCGACTCATCTTCAAGGCGCGAGTGCCGCCTTTGGGACTCACCAGCTATTTACTGACCATCTCCGATTCCAAGCCAGAGTAAGTCTGATTTATAATTCACTAGTAAATAGCCCGGCTTGCTTCGCTACGCCGCCGTCAGTTAAGCTATGAACGGTTTTCGAGTTCTTAAGAAAATAAAGAAATTACATTAATTTTTCCTTCTTTTAGCCACACTTCCTATGCCTCAAATCTATTGCTGCGCTCTAATCCCGTCACCATACGCCTGGGTCTATATCCGGAGGATGTGAAATTTGCCGATCATCGAGAGATCTCTTTGCGTGTGGGCAATGGTCCCACCTTGGCGTTCACCGAGCAGGGTCTGCTGAAATCCATGCAGCTAACGCCGGATAGTCCGCATGTGCCAATGCATCTCAAGTTCCTTAAATATGGAACACGTCAGCATGGCGATCGTTCGGGTGCCTATCTATTCCTGCCCAACGGACCAGCTACACCTTTTGTGGGCACCTCGTCACCTGTGGTGCTGGTTAGCGAGGGTCCGCTGGAGTCCTCCGTCAGCGTGGGTTTACCCCAGGTGGTGCACCAGACCATTTTGCAGGGCGGAGCGCCTGAAATACGCAATTTGGTGGACATTGGCGAGCTGGACAATACGGAGATTGTAATGCGACTGCAGACGCACATCGATAGCGGCGACATTTTCTACACAGATCTCAATGGACTGCAGCTGATCAAGCGTCGCCGCTTGGCCAAGCTGCCGCTGCAGGCCAACTACTATCCCGTGCCAACGGCCATGTTCATTGAAGATGCCAACATGCGTTTGACTTTGCTAACGGGTCAGCCACTAGGTGGCGCCTCGCTGGCCTCGGGTGAACTTGAAATCATGCAGGATCGTCGACTGGCCCAGGACGATGAACGTGGTCTGGGTCAGGCGGTGCTAGACAATAAACCCGTATTGCATATCTATCGCCTGGTGCTGGAAAAGATCAATGACTGTGCTCGACCCTCAGAAGCACATCCGGCTGGATATTTGACCAGCGCCGCTTATCAAGCTTCTCAGTCGCTGCTGGACCCACTGGACAAGTTTATCTATGCCGAGAATGAGTGGACAGGGGCTCAGGCTCAATTCGGAGGCGAACATGTGACGGCCAATGAGGATTTGGATGTGGTGGTGATGCGTCGCCTTAGCCCAAGTACAGCTAAGATGCAGCGTGTGGGTTTTGTGTTGCATCGCACGAATCTACTGCAGTGCGGTACCGAACCACAAGTGGAGAAGGTAAGCCCGTAGCCGGAATCCTCAAGCCAACTAATTAAATAAACTCTTTTTGCTGCCAGTTTGATGTGTGCAATCTGTTGCCCCATGCCGCTCGATGTGAACGCACCACGTTGACCTTCCTGCAGACGCTGGAACAGTTTGAGCCTAAACTGGCGCCAGCCTTATGCCCCATGGAAACGATGGCCTATGTTACCACCTACAGCAACAACAACAACAAGTCAAGTTGATCTGAACACTGATAAACGAAGAATCTCGGATTTTCGAATAAGTTTTACTTAAGCACTTAATGCACCCGAAGACCACTTATTTATTTATGCTAAACTCTGACGCACTGACTCCACAGCAGGGTGAAATCTTTGTGTAATTTGATATTTTATTTTGCGTGTTTTTGTTGTGTGATATTCCTAGAAACTTGCGTTTTAAAGCTATCAATGTCAAACCGAAAGATATTGTCTATATAAATTAGTAACTATCGTATAATTTAGGATTAGTGAGTGACATTGGTGCTAAGCCACTGCTGATTAATATTATTGACAAACTGACAACATTTTCGTTTGTTGCCCCCAATTTGAATTAAACGAATCTCATAAACTGCATAAAGAATCACACGTAAATTGTAGACCCTGATTTTACGAGTAAAGCCAGGAAAGTACTTTATGTTCCAGTGACAACTTGATCTAATTTTAAGGCGAAAAATGATATTTGAAATACAAAGAATGATTGGCTTGATGATATTGTATTGAATTTTTATTTCGTGCTGGGTCGTGACTGGCTGAATTTACAGATTTTATTGGATATCTTAAGTTTATAAGCGCTACAACTTCTTAGTTATGACTGACCCAGCGGCGCAGAGCTGAATGAGGTTGGTCCACAACATGCATTACAGTAGGCGCCCACGTAATGGGACATTCTCGCTACGTTTTGTATACACACTTGTAATTAGACATTTTGTATAACAAAAACTCGAGTTTAAGGTCCAAAAGTTGCTAAAATTGCAAAAAAAAAAAAAAAAAGTATACAAAAAGGTGACAAATTGGCATGACTGATTAAGGGCATCACGATATTGAGGAAATATTTTCACTGAAGCTTGGATGACCAGTTTCAATTTATGTGCTGAACAGTGCACAAAATGGGCTTTTTCCTCAATTTCAAAGAGCCATGCCCCTGTCACTATACTGTACTGTCACTATACTGTGTTATTATGCCTTAAACCAGCGCAAGTCTTAAACCAGCGAAACTCAAAAAGTAAGAATAGAAACTTAAAACTTTAAATTTATGCAGTTTATTCTAGTTTTTTTTTTTTTGACGATGCGACCACTTACCATTCTTTTAAATTAATTTTACACATCATTTACTTCTACTTCAAATGCAAAATAGTATTCAACATTGAAATTGTTCTCAACATCTACTGTTGAGTCTTCCGTAAATCAAACGGCGCTGTCTCCAAAAGCGGGGTGGCATCTTTTGAATGCTTGATATATGCGGATTAGAAGAGTCACGTGTGTTAGTTTGATGAGTTTCTTCCAAATTGTTTGTACTTATTTGCATTTATATGAAGCTCGCATGAAAGAACTGTTAAAGTTAATTCAAAATTGCTTAGTAACTTTTTGTCTATTTTCAATATTGAGGCAAATAGTTGGACATTTGGAAACACTCTTCGTGCCGTATTGCCATCATTCTGGCTTGGTCTGTTTTTATGTAATACCATTACAGTCCAAAGATATATTTCCTTTTTGCGTGTCAACATTGAGGCTTTGTCAAAATCGCTCGTGATTCGCCATGAAATGTTAAAACTTGCAAGTAATCTTTTCAAATCTTGTGGATAAGCACAACAAACTGGACATGAATGCTTGGAACTTGTCCCGGGTTAAGTACCATCAATAAAATAATTTCAAAGTCGTAGACAACGTTTACTTTCTTTTGGTTTACCTGAATTTCCAGCAAATCGACACGTCGGATATCGACCTGGCCTGAATCTATTGATATATTTCGAAATTGCGCAAATATGCGCTTAATTTGTTAACTCTATAAAAATATATACACAATAACACACATTTCCACATTAGATCTTGCTAGATCTGCACCACGAAACACAAAAAAAAAGGCAAAAACTATGTTCCAACAAAACCATTAAATACAACACGAAACAAAGCCATATTTAATTTGAGCACTCTACGCTATAAAATACATACCTCAATTTTTGCCGTAGAGAAATGCTTGACGTTTGGAAGAGGAACAAGCATAACAGTAGTGCGCTGTTAGACTGAGCATTGACAAAACGTCTACCTTCTAAGACAATATTACCGAAATAAGATCGGAAATGCATGATTTTCCAAATTTTACCTAGAAATGACTTAAAAAATGCAACAGAGACATGAGTTGATTTAAAAATTAATATGAAAAGGATATAACAGTTATAATTCATAAAGATATGGCTCAGAAGAATAACACTGAAAATCGAGCCTGAAGAATAAAATTTAAACCGATTTCTGAGAAGAAAACGATGCCTGCGCTCTTCAGAACGCTGCATCAGTTTCTGCAAAAAGGCTAGGTACAAGGATTTGTATAAGGATTTGTTGTTTATTTTGCAGCACACATTAAAAACGACAGAAAAAATTTTGATAACGAACACTCGAGGACTAAAAACACCAATTCCTTTAACTGAAGTTGAAACCTTAGCCTTTCTGCAGGACAATAGTCTTACCAAAAGACAGTACAACTGCATTCAAGCAATGTGCACTTAGAAAAATTGCGATATATACCCCAGCTACGAGAAAATACTAAAGGCCAAATTTCTTTGTAGACCATTAGAGATTATGTTAAAACTATCCGTTGCCGAGGTATCTCTTTAAAATTTGTTAATTCACTTGACTTGAGAAATTTTCCAAACTTTGTGCGAGCTATGGATTTGATGGCTCGAAAAAAAGCTCGAAAGTTATGACATATTTTTTTTCACTTAACTTATAACATTAAAGTCGACAGATAATTATTGAAAAACCATTTAGAAATATCAGAATTCACGAAATACAACTTTACAGAAGAAGAACATCATGATTCATATGATTATGGTATATATTACTTAGAATCGATATAAAAAGTAATTGTCCATTATATTTGTCTTAAACTTTATTCCAAACTCTTCATTAAAAAAAATAGGGGAAAGTTAACTTCGGCTCGGCCGAAGTTTTGTATACCCTTGCAGCTTTCATTGAAAACAAAAAAGTTTTTCTAAGACGACTTTTTGGACATTACTTTTCTAGAGGATCTATACTATAAAGATATCTGATTTCGATTAAACTTGGTGAAATCATGGAAAAGCATAATACACTGTTAATTGCGAAATTTGTAGGCGATCCCATTTAAAACAAAAAGTTTTTCTCACTAGAACTTCTTTTTCGACCGATCATTCATACTGCAGCTATATGCTATAGTCATCCGATTTTGATATTACTCTGTAGAAATGTGTCCAAAGTATATAAAATAAGTGTATGCCAATAAAAAGGACGTTTTCATGAGAAACAAAAAAGTTTTCCTCACTAGAACTAGTTTTTCGACCGATCGTTCCTATTGGAGCTATATGCTATAGTCATCCGATTTCGACCAAACTTTGAAGAATTGTGTAAAAGTATATAAATTAAGTGTATGCCAATGAAAAGGACGTTTTCATTAAAAACAAAAAAGTTTTTCTCACTAGAACTAGTTTTTCGACCGATCGTTCCTATGGAAGCTATATGCTATAATCATCCGATTTCGACCAAACTTTGAAGAATTGTGTAAAAGTATATAAATTAAGAGTATGCCAATGATAAGGACGTTTTCATTAAGAACAAAAAAGTTTTTCTCACTAGAACTAGTTTTTCGACCGATCGTTCCTATGGCTGCTATATGCTATAGTCATCCGATTTCGACCAAACTTAGTGAAATCATGGGAAGGGATAGTAAACTAAGAAATACGTACTTTGGAGGCATTTCCATTAAAAACGGAAAAGTTTTTCTCTTTAAGACTACTTTTTCAACCGATCGTTCCTATGGCAGCTATATGCTATAGTCATCCGATCCGGCCGGTTCCGACAAATGTGCAGCGTATTTGTACCAAAAGACTTCGTGCAAACTTTGGTGAGGATAGCTTTTAAACTGACGGAGGAGATAGCATAGAAACAGACGGACAGACGGACAGGGCTAAATCAACTCAGCTCGTCATGTTGATCACGAATATATATACTTTATGTGGTCGGAGATGCTTCCTTCTATGCGTTACAAACATCCGGACAATTTTATAATACCCTTTGCAAGGGTATAAAAAACATTTGTCATGATATGTCAAATGGATCTTGAGATATTATCCCAAACAGGTACTGTCTTGGACTGCTCACCACACCTAGGACTTTCAGTTAATTAGACCCCTCTCAGCAGTTATTCTATCTACAATAGCCTTGCTCTTGATTTATTGTACAAATAATAAAAAAATGTATTAAGTTTTAAAGCTTTTCCGGAAAATCTGGAAAATCATTAAAAAAGATTGCCTACTTTTAGGCTGGGGGAAAAAATGGTACAACATTTCAAACTCGATTTTCTGAAAAACATTTTTTATGAAAAATAATTCGAATTGAATCTTTTTTATAATTTTTTATTTTAATCTAGTTCGTACTCGAAAATATGAAACCAAATACCGCCAGCTGTTTTTTTCCTAGTTTCGACTATTAAGTCTCTATTTCTTGGAGCAATTTTAAGAAAAATTAACATTGAAAAGCTGCCATTCCAAAACTAATTTGGGGAGAGGTTTCAAATTTTGGCATAAAATAGCTATAAGTATTTTAACTCATTTCCGACAATCGTTCTATCCAGTTTCCCAAATAAAAAAGTGGGATTTTAGGCCAAAATTTGGGTCGCAGGCCAGTGTGCGCTGGGTTCCTATGGTCCAGAGTTTAAAACAAAAAAAAAAAAAAAGGAGAGAGCTAGGAGGCTGGAACTTAAACGTCATGTTTAACTGTCTTGGCTGGATATGAGAAGTAAAATATGTTCAGTTTAGTTGTGGCTGTAGAGCAGCTCACTACATTTTCTTTTTTCATTTTGCTTATTGCTTTTTTATTTTTTTTATGTCGTTGCCCTACATTTTGATTTCAGTAGTTAGACGGACCATCTTGAGGTTGTGGGAACTGAAGGAAGAATACATTTAACTAATATTTTGGCCAGGTTTTTTGAACACGACTTCTTGGTATAGAAATATTTCTTTTACTTTATTTTTACTCTCACGGCTCATCACCTGATCATGAATGGCATGACTTTCGTGTAACGTTGCTGAAAATATTTTTATCTTTTTATTAAATGTACTCCCGTTGGTCTGCGAAAGGATCTCCAGTTTGGGAATATGTTCGCAAAAGCACATTTGCTGATATATATAATTTTATTTCAGTATTATTCCAATATAATCCCAATGCTACTGTTATACAAGTACTAAAAATTGGTGCATTGGTCACTCAAACACTGAACAAACGAGACTATAAAATAAATATATAAATATAAATTTAAGAATCTCGAGTTATTTAATTCACTGCAGTATTTTTTTGTTTTTTATACCCTTGCAGAGGCTATTATAAAATTATCGGTATGTTTGTAACGCATTGACGGAAGCATCTCCGCCCAACTATTTCGACCAAATTTTGTGGTATCACCTCTGCAAGGGTATAATTATTACGATTTCATTGCTATATCAAGTAACTAGAAAAAGAAGTAAGTGGAGTAAGTGGAAAATTTCCGTCCGCTGGCCCATTGTGGACTGTGCGCTGGGTACCTTTGGTACAGACCTTTGCAGAGGGTATTATAAAATTGTCCGGATGTTTGTAACGCATAGAAAGAAGCATCTCCGACCTGTCCATCTGTTCCTATGCAATCTCCTCCGTCAGTTTTGAAGCTATCCTCACCAAACTTTGCACGAAGTCTTTTGGTACAAACACGCTGCACATTTGTCGGAGCCGGCCGGATCGGATGACTATAGCATATAGCTGTCATAAGAACGATCGGTCGAAAAACTAGTCTTAGAGAGAAAAACTTTTTTGTTTTTAATGGAAACGCCTCCACAGTCCGTATTTCTTAGTTTACTATCCTTTTCCATGATTTCACTAAGATTAGTCGAAATCAGATGACTATAGCATATAGCCCATAGGAACGATCAATAGAAAAACTAGTTCTAGTGAGAAAAACTTTTTTGTTTTTAATGAAAACGTCCTTATCATTGGCATACACTTATTATATATCCTTTTACACAATTCTACAAAGTTTGGTAGAAATCGAATGACTATAGCATATAGCTGCCATAGGAACGATCGGTCGAAAAACAAGTTCGAGTGAGGAAAACTTTTGTGTTTTTAATGAAAACGTCCTTTTTATTGGCATATTCTTATTTTATATACTTTAACACATTTGTACAAAGTTTTATCAAAATCGGATAACTATAGCATATAGCTGCAGTATGAATGATCTGTCGAAATAAGTTCTAGTGAGAAAAACTTTTTTGTTTTAAATGGGATCGCCTCCAAATTTCGTAATTAACAGTGTATTATGATTTTCCATGATTTCACCAAGTTTGGTCGAGATCAGACATCTATATTGTATAGATCCCATAGAAAAGTAAGGTCCAAAAAGAAGTCTTAGAAAAACTTTTTCATTTTCAATGGAAGCTGCTAGGGAATACAAAACTTCGGCCGAGCCGAAGTTATCTTTCCCCTATTTTTGTTTTTGCTTTTTGCGTTTGCTTTTGACAAGACTTTTAGGGACTTTGTAAAAATATACCAAATAAATAATTGCCAATTTAAGCATTTCCATTGAAAACAAAAATGTTTTTCTAACTAACAGGCCTGTTCCGGTTTTCACTTTCACTAAATTTGCTCGAATTCGATTTGGCTACCTGTTCCGGTCTTCACAATTCAATAGATTTACTCGATTTGAATTCACATTGCTTGGAGCCGATGAATTCAAAACTAAATGCGATTTTGTAAGTAAAGGCGTCAAATAAATGGCTTAAAGTTAATTTTGTACCATTGTTTAGTGTATTTAGATACTTTTTGCAATTTTACATTCCCTTGAAAATTATTTTTAATAAAAACATTAATAATTTTTATGAATAGCTTCAATTTTGCCACGTGCCATCCAAATCGAATTCACATATTTTGTTCAAGCTGTTCTGGTTTTCACTTGTTTACGAAACGATGGGAAAATGTTCATAAAATGCCCTTAAAAACAAAAACGACATATTAAACACCTATATTAAACTACTATCAACTATTTTGAGTGATAATTTATTGGATTGTTTTGATTCACCAGTTGATTAAGGTGAAACTGTAGTTAACGGAAACAATTTGGAATGAAACACTCGAATTGCAAATCGTTCGAATACCAGAACAGCTAAAACCAAATCGTTCGATTTTGTTTTCATTTGAAATCGAAGAAATATGTGAAAACCGGAACAGGCCTGTAAGACTACTTTTCATACTCAACTTTTCATTGACAGCTATACTATATAGATGTCCGATTTCGACCCATTGAAAACAAAAAAGTTTTTTTCACTAAAACTTAGTTTTTCCAACGATCGTTCCTACGATAGCTATGTATATGCTATAGTCATTCGATCCGGTCCGTTTCGACAAATGTGCAGCGTATTTGTTCTTATAGACTTCGTGCAATCGTTTATTAAGATAGCTTTCAAACTGACAGAGGAGATAGCATAGAAACGGACGGACATGACTTAATCAACTCAGATCGCCATGCTGATCAATAATATGTATACATACTATAATGTGGCCGAAGATAGTACTTACTTCTAGGCCTTACAAACATCTGGACAATAAAGGGTACAAAAAACAAAGTTTGTATATTTCTAAGCGCATTAAAAATGATCAATTTGGTGCATAAACGTAGCAACAGTTTCCTAATAAGTACTTAGGATTTTTGGTTTGACCTAATTATACTATACAGAGGAAGCATATGCCGCAAGGTCCAGTTTATAGAAGGGTTGGTGGTGATTCTAGATCAGGGATGACCACAGTATAAACCAGAACTAGAAAGAGATGGAGAAAACGGTTGATGCCGTGTAAACTGCAAATGACTGCGTGCTTACAAAACCATTTGGAGAGCGGGGAAAAAGGCTATATATTGTAGGAAACCTACATTTAAGGTCAAACTTTTAGCTTTAAGTTTGAAATCAGTTGAATGAACGGACAAAATATCTTAGTAAGTTTATGTGGTGGTGACACTAAATGGCTTAAGCGTACTGAAGGAACATTATTATTATTAATCTTTGGGAATTCAAAGTACATAAAAAGGTTAATCCAGTTCAGAGGATTTACCTCTCAAATGAAAATAAAGAGCTTGGCCCAATTTCGATGTACATAATTATCCCAGCACCCAGGCATTAAGTCCGCCTAGCAACTGTTGACCCTTAGTCGGTCAAATTTTGACCGATTTTCACGTGGACTCGCTGTGATTTGCTCGGTCAGGCGGGACCCAACACTTATTGTACTTTAACCGAATTGCATGCTCAATTGGTCTTATCAGACATAATATAATTATAGCCTGTGTGGTGACCTAAGGGACAATTTTGACTCATTTGGAAGATGTGAGAACCAGGAAGACAAGACCCCGTAGGAGGAGCTCACACGCGTTTGGCTTGGAAAATGCATTATGGAAATTCAAATTGAATCCAAATTGAGCGTAAAGTGGTTGTTTTCAAACAGAGAGAGAGAGAGAGAGCGAGAGAGTGCTCTCTTCCAATTTGAAATGCGCAACGAAAGCAAAATTGAAATACGCAATGGGATTGAGATACTCAAGCACACAGATACACATGCACACATGCTTGCGGATGTGGCGGTGTGTGCGCAACCACTGACTGAACCAACGGAATTTTCTGTACAGAAATCTCAGACGCGAAGAGAGCGCGCAGAGAGAGAGAGAGTGAAGCGAGGCTAAAGATTCAAGATTCCGATTTTAGTGTTCAGTTGAATTCAGACACAGAGTCAGAGCGGTGTCGTCTGTGAGTTTTGGGTCAAATGTTTATATACGCTACATACATATGCATATGTACATTCGTATGTAACTAACACAAAAATAAGCACAATAACAAACTAGAAACTCAAGCCAGAAACCAAAAACCACATTTTTCAAGAGCCCAAAAGTGCAATTAACCAATTTCAAGTGGCCAATGTTGCTATTGTTGTTGTACAAATCAAACGAAAAAAAATACAAAACTAAATTAAATTAAATTAAACAAATGCACACACGCGTTAATCCGAGAAGAAGCAGAAGTATCTGTATCTGCAGCAGTGTGTGTATCTCTCACTAAGCTTGTGCCCGTGTGTGTGTCGCACGTTAGTTTTATTCTACGTTCTTGGCGTTGCGTCTTCTAAGTTTTCTGTGTGTGCGTGTGTGAGTGCTTTTTGTGAACTACGTTTTGTTTCAATGCCAAAAAGTATCTATGCCTTGGCATGTGCTTTGCTCACTCATTCGCTCGCCTTTGACTGCCTTCTTGTCAAGCTGGGTTACATAAATACTCACAAACACACACACACACACATAATTTGTTTCAAATTTAATTAACACTAGCTATATATGTACATACATACGTACATACACATATGTAGGTAGTTAATCATATGCCAATGCCATTTGTCTAATTGGAAACGAAAGATCATCACGTGAGCCTGTGTGTGTGTGTGTGTGAATTGTTATCAATCCAGTAGTTACCTATGCAGTTACGTACACAAGTATTTACTTCCCCTTCCAATGGGCAAATGTCATGCAGAAGGAGAACACACAAAGAATTTCAATGAAACAAACGAATTTAAAATCAACGACGTCATCGAAAAGTGTGTCAAAGCAGCAGCAGCAGCACACATTTTCTTCGTGTGTGTGTGGTGGGGTGTCCAAAGCTTTTGCTCTCTCTCTCTCTCTCAGTCTCTCTTTCCGTCGCTTAAGCGCTCTCTAATGTTCGATTAGCGTGCCAGCGCTGATAAAAAACGTAAGGCACACAGCGCGTATACATAATTTATATAAAAAATTTGATTTTTGTGTCATTTCTCGTTTTACTCGTTTTACTCATTCACTCAAAACATCTGTTTGCTCTTCATTATTATGTCATTAGTCCATTTTCAATATTGCAGCCCTGCTTTTAGAAGAAGCTGGGCACAGGAAATGCAAAAACTTAACCCAAAACTGTCGCTCTTCATATGTGTGTGTGTGTGTGAGTGTGCGTGTGTGTGTGTGTGTACGTGCAGCAATTTTCCAACGTTTGCATGAAAACCTAGTGCCCTAATAAGCCCTCAAAACACCACAACAAAGAGAGTGAAACACACAGAGAGAATGATTAAGAGATTGCTGAGCCATAATGCCATAGCAAGGTGAGGCAAGGCTAAATACTTTTTGATTGAGCACTCAAATTCTTCGAATTTTCAATTTTCGTGCTCAAAATGGAATCTATCAGCCTTGTTCTCAATTCCACTTCCACAAAAGTTTTGAGTTTTTGAGGAATTGGGAACTAGGCTGTATTTTAAGAGCTATAGGAAAGTTTTTAAAAAAAAAACACATAAAATTCAGAAAAATGCATGAAATTTTTATTTGAATCGATAGTACGGTCCATATAATTTAATGTTTAAAGATTATTTCATGCAAATGTTGACCGTGACTGTGCCTCAAATGGTCCATCCGCTTAGTCCACGCTTAATCCGCAGTTTTGGCATACTCTTTCCAACATTTCGTCCGGTATCTCACGAATAAATGCTTCAATGTTGTCTTCCAATGCGTCAATTGAAGCGGGCTTGTCTGTATAGACATGAGCTTTAACATAGCCACACAAAAAATAGTCTAAAGGCGTTAAATCGCACGATCTAGGCGGCCAATTGACCGGTCCCGAACGTGAAATAAAATGTTCACCGAACTCGCCTCTCAATAAGTCCATTGTTGCGCGTGCTGTGTGGCTTGTGGCACCGTCTTTTTGAAACCACATGTCATGCAAGTCAAGCTCTTGCATTTTGGGCAAAAAAATTGGATATCATCTCACGGTAGCGTTCACCATTCACAGTTACGTTACGATTCGCATCATCTTTGAAGAAGTACGGTCCAATGATGCCACCAGCCCATAAACCGCACCAAACTGTGACTTTTTCTGGATGCATTGTAGCTCTTGCAATGCTTCTGGCTGGTATTCACTCCAAAATCGACAATTCTGCTTATTTACGTACCCATTGAGCCAAAAATGAGCTTCGATCTTCGGCCAACTTTCCTAGAGCCCATTCACCAAAAATTCTACGTTGCGGTAGGTCGTTCGGCTTCAATTCTTGCACCAGCTGTATTTTGAAAGGCTTCACACCTAAATCCTTCCACAAAATTTTCCACGTTGTTGAGTAACAGAGGCCCAATTGCTGCGAACGGCGACGAATCGATAATTGATGGTCATCATTAACACTGGCCGATACAGCTGCGATATTTTCTCCAGTTTGCACTCTACGTAAGCGTGTTGGTGGTTGAATGTCCAACAATGTAAATTTTTGCGAAATTTAGTCACAATAGCCCGAATAGCCGCTTCAGTGGGTCGATTAAGCTGACCATAAAATGGAAGAAGCGCGCGATGAACTTTCTTAACAGAGCACGCATTTTGATAAGTAGTAGTAGTTTATTTTGGTATAACGTGGCTTGGTTTATAACCATCAGCCATAACTTAACATATTGAACACATTTTATAATTTCTTAAATTTAAAACAGAAACATTAGAATTTGAATTTAGAAGGAACAATAAGTAACAGAAAGAAAAAAGAAACATTTTGGTTTTTGATTACTTAAAGATATTCATTTAAGATCGCAAGGCGGTATTTCAGCGCATGTTGTAGGAATGAAGACAGCATCTCCCAGTGTTCTCCTCTCCCAGCTTATAACCTCGATTCCGGAAGGTTTGCTGAAGTACAAGCTGCGTAGTTCGCCCAAGATTGGACAGACCCCGATTAAATGCGCAACATTCTCCGTTACATGAAGGTTGCAGAGTGCAGTCAGTGCTGCACTCATGGAAATAGATTGAATTCCTAAACGATCTTGAAAATAGTTCAGAGTTCCAAGGTTGTGGTTCAGTTGTTTGTAGATGAGTCTGGACTCACTTAAGGACGCTAGGTGTAGAAAGTTTTTCCTCTCTCGGAACTCGATATTTTCCAAAATCTGCTTATGAGAGGCTTCCCAGGACTCTGGACGATCAAGGTCGATATCAATGTTACAAGCAGATGCTGTGGCTTGCCATTTCTCGAACACCTGAGTTTTGTTAGCTAACATCATGCCTGCTACAATACGGGGTAATCTTTCGCTGGGCATATCAAAGATTTTTTTGAAGTATTTGAAGTGAGTTTGGAGGCAGTTTATGTGGAGCGGTGGTAGGCCGGTTTCAAGGTGTATGGCGTAATTAGGAGTTGTACTTGGAAGTTTGAAAATACGTTTAATGAACATCCTTTGAAGGCGCCCAACTTTTTCATACTGGCTACACCCCCATAGTTGCGATGCATAGCACATTACAGACCTAACAGCAGCTTCAAACAGGCGAAATTTGGTGCTTGGCAGGATGAGCGGTTTTCCAAAAAAGTTTTTTGCTTTCTTTGAGTCCAGCAGTTTCTCCTGGAGGTGAGGCTTAAAATTCATGTTCCCTGATAGGGTGACGCCTAGGTATTTAAACCTGGTTACTGTCTCAAGCTCAGCGTTATTAAGGAACCACTTATCGACTCTAGGCGCTCGTCCACGGCAGTCTTTAACCACCATTTTTTGATAATAAAATTCAACAATTTGCAAGCGTTGTTCGTTTGTAACACGATTCATGGTTAAATTATAGACCAAACTGAAGATGTTTGACAGTGAAACAAAACACGAAACGTGCGTGAGCTGTTTAAACCAGTGTTGCCAAAAAGATAATAGCTAAAAAATCACCCTTTAGTTTTGGAATTCCCAACTTGCCTCACCTTGTTTTTGCACCAAGAGAACAAGTAAGCTGAGAGCAAAAGTCACAGCTAAAGCTTACGGCAGGGCTTTGGATTTTTAAACTTATTTTTTTTTAAAAGACAAACCTCGCAAGGCAGTTTCAAAAATTTAAAAAAAAAAAATCAATGTAGAAAAATGCGCGCAAAGTAGATAAAAGACAAAGACACACACACACACACGCAAAAGAGAGAATTGTGATCAAACAGACACGTGTACGTGGCACACAGATACAAAAAAAAAGAAGAGAGCTTTGAGAGCTTTGGCTCAGCTGCTGCTGCTGCTGTCGCAAACTTTTTAACATTAGAATCAAACGTGAGACGAGCACGCAAAGACGAAGGCAACGCGTGACGCGCACGAACCAACGAAAGCAAAAAAAATCAAAAAAGAAGAAAAAAAAGAAAAGAAATTATATTTAAGAAAAGCTAAAAAAGTTATTGAAAAGTTACTAAAACAATTTCAGCTCGGTTAAACGCGAGTTTTCTCTGTGTGTGTGTGTTTCAGTGTTTACGTGTATGTAAGTGTGTTAGTGTGTATTTTATATAACTAAACCAATAACAACAAATCCAACAACAACAACAACAACAATAGCAACATTGGCTGATAAACAACTAAAGAAAAGTCACATCAACAACAACAACAACAACAGTCGCGTCTCATCTGAAACAATAATAATTAAATCATAATTACAAAGAGTAAACCTTAACTATATATATATATGTCTATCATATATAGTAGTTGATATATATATATAACACCCCACACTCAATAAATTGCAGCTGTATGCACGACTCCTTACAGAAAGGTGAATATGTTTAATTTAATGTAAAATTAAGTTTTTTTTTTTTGTTTAATTCAGATTACCAACTATCTATACAAGTCTCTACTGAAACTACATATGTATGAACAGACCGATCCCGATCTCTCTGCCCCTGCTAATCAAAGTCAGCCATTGGGTCTTTCCCGCCCCTCGTCTCCTTCGTCTACCTCGTCTGTTGCTTGGCTCATCAATTTGCCCGACACTTGATTCTAGTTTTTTTTCTCTCGTTGTTGTTGTTGTTAAATGCAAATAGGCATTAAATTGTCCGTTGTCTGTCGTTTCGTTTCATTTGCATTTAACGCCGAGTTCCTCCCCCCCCCCCGTTCACACCCTCTCCCTGCCCTTCCCCCGTTGCGCAATTTCGTTGAGGCAAAACTCGTATGTGGGTTAAACTGTGCTGCTGCTCTAAACAAAACACAGGCCAGTCTCAGTACCCCCAGTACCAAACGACTTGCAGTCAACGAGAAAAAGGTTTATGTAAACAACAAAAAAAAAAAAAAGTGGAAAAACTTTTTTTTTTCGTGCAAAAAGCACGAAACGGCTGTTAACCCATTTGCCGTAATGGCTACGGGTTGCAGAGATTCCGACCCGGAGACGACTCTCTCGGCTGATTAGGCTCGAGGTCTTAACGACCTCGCACACAATTGGCTTAAATGCATTGCCAGCGTTAACTTAAACCAGTTAATAATTATAATATTCTGGGAAAGTGCAAATGATTCATACGAAAGCTGTCGAATCGATTAAGGAATGGATGCCATATGGAAGCTAAAATGTAAACATATGCTGCGGGATTACAAGATGTCGGCGTTGCATTAATTTGAAAATGGGCAACAAATGCATCTATATTTAGGTATCACAGAATAAACTAGAGTGGGAAAACATCCTTCGAGCTTGGTTGCACCCCCCCCCAGAGAAATCATTTCATATACAACCCGAAAAGTAGGCCATACAAATGACCTAAAAATGTGTCCTTAAACAGAAATCAAGCAGTTTTGGCAATCAAATTTCCATAGCCCCTGATTTTGATGCTTACATTGAAAAGGTAACCCAAGCACTCCCGAAAGAGTCAGTTTTCCCTTTATGCCAGCTGTTTAAAGCTGTTCCAGAAATGGCTCATTTTCCGAACCTTTGTGAAGAACCGAAAACGGACAAAAAATTAACTAAATGTGGAGTCCTATTGCCCTTCCTTCAGTTCAGATTTGGCAGCCGCCAAGCGGCTGTTGAGCAGCTCCACAGGGTAGTCAATAATTTCCTTGATACCTTTTTCTGTCTGACATGAGGTCGATTGTCCCTTGGGTCTTTAAAGCAGTGTTACCCACCCATGCCCCGGGAGGCCGAACACACTCGAAAATTCACACCGAATGCTTGCCGAAGTAATGCTTCAGTTAGTGCTAGAGAGAAACAGAGAGCCTCTCTTCTTCGGGAACCCAGCTTTATAGCATGACTTTTGGCGGTTAACTTGATTTTCTGTACTCACAGGCTCAAACACTTACAAATTCGTTCGCGTCCAGTGGCGGATCTTCGAGAGGGTCTATAGTTACTACAGCCTGCCCAGAGTCCAAATATTTAAATTCACCAAATATATAAAAAAGTGTATCAAAAGTTTCAGAAAAAACTGGAAAATATTTAGTATTGAGTTCTGGAGAGGGCCTTAGCCCCCAGTCCTAGTTCCGCTACTGGTGACTACGACCATCGGTGGCTATGAGCTGGCAGGCTCTGTTTTTTCGGACGTTAAAGCTTTCTCTGTTGTAATGCGTTCTGTTCGTGACCTTGGCACGGTTTTATACACAGCTTTTGCTGATGTCCTTCAGTCCCTTGACATCCACGGTTTATGTTATGCGGATGAAATTGTGATTCTCGACTCGATTTCTTAGCGATTTAGGAGTTCAAAAATGCCGATTTTTTCACGGGATTATGATCCAGTCTGTTGATGCCTGCATCTTAAGGTATGTCTTTGATCCCTGTTCTGAGTTCGGTGTGCCTGATTACTCCAAATACTTTCAGCTAACAAAATAGTGATCTATTTTTTAATATTGACTGTTCTATGTAGTTCTTAATAGCAGAAGTGGAATTCCTGAAAGTGAAAGTCATCTGAAGAACGGTTCCTTTTTTCGCACTGCCTTGTTTTAGATATCGTGAACAGCTGGCAGTGAGACCGTTTGGTTACCATTGACAAAAGTCACAAAATCAAACCAAGACGCGACAACAAAACAAAAGGCTGGAAGAAACTGTGAAAGAAGTCATGACTCACAAAGTTCTAAAGAAACTGTGCAGATATGAAATCCCGAATATCTTGCGCAAGCTTCAAAAACACGAGCAATCTTGACTCCTATTCAATTCTAAAATGCATTATAATTTTATTTTAACTTGAAATGCAGAATTTTGCATGTTCCATGTAGAAACCAGAGAAGAATTCAAACAACCTCAAAATTTTATTCGAAGAGAACGGTCACACTGACAACTAGAACGGACTCAAATCTAAATCATTCTTAAAGCAGATTTCTTTAAGTCTTTCAGTATGATCCTACTTCCTCTCTTTTCTCCGGGCACTCTGGACTTTTGTATGAAGCGACAGTGAACAGCTGATCGGCGAAATCTATATCAAATCTAAATCATTTTCAGGAATACCTAAAGAAGGACATGTTCGATCTATGGACTATACTTATCTCATTTAAACAGAAATATAAATGAAGAATTGATAGTTTACTAGCTAAAATCAAGCTGATTCTGTCATAATAATATTGATTTTTACAGTGAGCTAAACTTCAGAAATTTTAGTTTCGAGTTTTTAGGAAAAGGTCAAGCCTTGATCCGTCCAGTGTTTTACCCAATTTTATTAAAAACAAAATATATGTGATTTTAATATTTAAAACTTCCTAAAGCTGTACTTTCCCTAGTCTGATATCTCATAAAAGTTTCCAATTTGAGATATCAGACACATATAAAAGTCAATCTGAGAAACACAAAAATGTGTGAAAAGCATTGAAAAGCTGCATGAGAAGTAGGCTATGTTTATATATATACTAGCTTTTACCCGTGACTTTGCCCGCATTTGTGTATGTAGATTCTCCACAATTTGTAAGTCACTTAATCCATACTTTTGGGAACGCAAAATCTTGATGTGAGTTGATATTATGCCATTATTCAGAACATTTCAAACTCAAAAAAAAAATATTATGTTCAGGTCCAACTCTAGCTCCACTTCCAGGTTCACCTCCAGGTCCTCCACCTGGTCCACCTTCAGGTCCACCTCCAATCCACCTCCAGGTTCACCTCCAGGTCCAGGTCCCGCACTCAGCCAAAAACAATGAAGAAACCTGTTTCATATTTATTTGTGTGTAGTTTTAAAAATGAGTTTGGAGCTAATCGCTGGTAACTGAACTATATCTTTGAACACGCAATTTACACCCAAGGGGTGTATTTTCTGGAGGTCATTGTTGAACTTTCATATAGATATTTGAAAATGAGTTTGAACCTGATCGGATGAAAAAAAGCATACAACAGTTTTTTTTGGAGGTAGATTTTCCAAAAGTTGAAATTCACGTTGCTTATATTTGTTAAAAGTAACTTTGAAAATGAACTAGGAGCTAATCGCTGGGAGCTAAAATTTAACCCATACTACCATTACCAACCAATTTCCATCAAGGGGGTGAATTTTCCGGAAAATTTGTATGCAGTAATTGTTGAATTTTCATGTAGATATTTAACCCGATCCGATGATAAACAAAAAATTTGCATACCACAGTCTTCCGCCCATTTCCCGACTTTGGGGGTAGATTTTCTAAAAATTGAAATTCACGTTGATCATATTTTTTTTATGAGTAACTTTGAAAAAGAGATTGGCGCTAATCGCTGGGAACTAAAATTCAATCCATAAAACCTTTACCACAGAATTTCCACCAAGGAGGGTGAATTTTCCGGAATTTTCATATAGATCTCTGAAAATAAATTTGAGCCTGATCGGATGAAAATAAAAAAAAGGCATACAACGGTTTTTTTTAATATTCCACATTTCCGGATAGATTTTTCCAAAACCGGTTCTTTCAGCATAAGAGTAAACTCCTGTTAAAATTCAGCATTCTTTCTCTTTTGGTTTGAGCTGTGCGGTGGTCACCAGTCATTCAATTAGTTAGGTTGATCAGTTTTATACATATAGATATTGACAGCCAACTCACAGTAAACTGAGTTATTCAGTTTCACCCATGACATTTCTGATCTAAACAAGTGGAAATACTGTTTTACTTTTGATCAGTCTAAACTAGACTTAGGCCCCTATTAACTGAGATTTCAGACAAAGGAACTGAAAACTGACAAAAGTTTTAAGATGCTTGATTAGATGCCAATATCTTTAAATTGTTTGATTGATTTTCCGAATACACAGCTGGCCAATTCGATCCGTCCATTACGTCAGGCATTTCTTGTATAACCAGGGTCCAGTTACCGAAGTGAAGTACCTGAGGCTCTCCTAATATCGGACACGGCGTCTCTTCTCTTTCATCTTCTTATTATAGTTTCGTGAATAGTTTCGAATTGGTGTCACAGAATATTGAACAGTTTACAAAAAATTTTGCTAAACTTCAGAACTTCTGTATTTTTGTCAAAACGAGGTTTGGACAGTTTTAACAATTCTGTCACCTTCGGTTGGGCTTAAGAGTCGGTTCGCAGTTTAAAAATAGTCGGGGCTTGAAGTCATGGCTATTAAAATTACTACGTTTATGCTTTATATTTGCTAATAACGTTACTGGAGTATCAGTCTTCGCGTCCATTTTCTATTCTTAAATGAGATTTATCCAGTCAATTTGGAAAAACAATTTAACGCGTTGACCATTCTGTTGACTATCCTTGCAGAGCTTGCAAAAAGTAGTTACTTTTCATATCAAACACCATGATGAAAAAGAGAACCGAAATGACATTTCACCCCTGTCTTTTCTCAAACAGCCCTTTGCTCAACCAATGAGAGATTTATTTCGCTCTCTTTGTGCATTTGTTTCCATGTGTCAGCAAACTGCAAGTGTGTATGCGAGCTTTTGTGCTTTTAATGCAACAACAAAAATATAACGCAGTACAACAAAAAAACACTGCGCTGACCCTTGGCTCGTCTTGCTCAGCTCTTGAGGGCTAAATTTAAAATATCTCCTTTAAGGTGTTATTGTAAGACAGCTTTGTGTGTTTCTCTTATCGAGAACCATTAAACAAAAAACATGAGAGAAATAAAAACAAGTATTCTGTTCAGAGAATGGTCGAGTTCGTTTAATTTGTACCTGTCATTTCAGTGATGATGGTGATTCCTTCTAAGCGTTTCAAACTTCTGGGCAAAGCTATAATACACTTTCAAGTGTATGAAAAGAAACAAATAATATTTTCAAAATATCTAAACCTGCAGGTTCCGGTAAAACTGAAATTATATGTGAAAATGGATACATTTTTCACACTGTTTGAAGTTTTTATACTCTGTACCAAAGGTACACAGAGTATATGAAGTCTGTAGAAAAATATGTTATAACAAGAAGGTAGCATCTCCGACCCTATAAAGTATATAAATTCTTGATCAGTCTCTACAGTCGAGTCGATTTAGCCATATCCTTCTGTCCATCCGATCGTTTGTCCATATGAACAACAGATCCCAGGGATGGTAAGAGATAGAGGTTCGACATGTATGGGACAAAGAGTTCTTATACTTGCAGGCAGATCAAAATTATTTTTGATTTGCTTACTTGATTTGTCTTAAATTTGGTGAATTTCAGTTTTTTAAATCTCTCTCTCTCTTTCTCTCTATGTCCAAGCAATTACAGTTACACTCATACAAATCCTGTTTTGAACAAACAGCTGATCTCGCAACCAGGGCTGGTGCACGCCTTGCACTTAGTACAAACAAACAATTCGCTGGTTGCAAATCAATTTGCAAAAATTTACATTCCGACCTTGTTCATCAAATACTTATTCAGCGAATTCAATTTTATAATTGCTGCTATAGCAGTTACCGTTAATTGGCTGCATCAATTGAATGTTATTAGAGGTAAGCCGAAACAGCAGCAGCAGCAATGAAAACAAACAGCAATTAGCCAACGGCATCGACTTTGAGGCAGCTCAAGTTCAGAGCGCGTCATCAAACAACAAAAACAACACCGCTCTCCCCCGGGCAATGGCAATATTAGTTGCATTTATAATTATGAAATTTATTTTTGGTTTTTTTTTTTTTGTTGCTTTGGGGCGTTCAATTGAAATGCTGTTAATGAAATATCTGTGAGTATGACGCAACGGCAGAAAGCAACAACAACAATTTATTTAATAAGCAAAAAAGAAGGCAAAAGCAAAAGCGTGCTAGGAGAAGAATTGGCTGACAAATCAAATACATAACAATAAAGAGAGAGAGAGGGGGAGAGATAGAGAATAAGAAAGCTAAAGAGAGTGTGCGAGAGAAAGGCAGGTGGGCATATGCTGATGTTGTAGTTGCTGTGCAGCATGTTTTTGGGGCAAGTGGGAGGAGCAGGGGTAGGGTAAATGAAATTACATCGATTCTGCCAAAATTGGGCTGCCTAGTAGCAGCTTCTCTTGTTCTCTCCCTCTCGTGGCCCTCTGCACCCAAGTGCAGGGCACCACCCACCCCACTACAAAGCTGTCGCCTGTCTTGTACAACTAGGGCAGTTCTTTAATTAAAATGCTTGAAACATTGAAACATATAATTATAAATTTCAGTGTCGCATTGCCAAAGTAAATTTCATTTAATGTTGCTGCAACATGTTGCACACACTTCTAAGCTATTAGACGATTATAATTAAGTAGACAAGCAGGAGCCAGGATACCTACACACACGTATGTATGTGTCAAGGTTTTCATAGCAATTATATTGTAGAATTTTATTTGCCTTCATCGTTTATTATAAGAGGATTTATGGCAGCACGAAGTGTTCTCAAATGAATTATGGTTATTTGGTTTGACTTAAGAGATTCATAGAGATTTTACGAATGGGTTTGAATTGCAACAATTTGAAACAACAAAGTGTTTCAATTATTGAAAATTTGCAAAATGAGGGAAAATCCTGAAAGCCATAAGACCTAACCTGAAAATTTAAGCAAAATTTAACAATTCTCATAAAATTTTTTGACAAATTAAATGAGTGTTTGTTTAACTAAATTTCAAGTTTTTTGTTAAATTCAATAATCTACAGATCTCGGGTGCGGGGCTAGCAGAATTAAGTTTTGTCAGAGGTTTTGCAAACTTAAGGGGGTGGGGTCTTTTTGAAACAAAGCTTTAAACGTTTGGAGGGGTTTAAGTTTCGCCCAAGTTTATTTTATTGAAATTTATTAAATATTTTAATTTTAATTTTTCTCATTAAGACTCATTTTCAAACCTATCGTTCGTAAGGGAGCTAAGTGCTATAGTCATCCGATTTTGACAAAACCTTGTAAAATTATGTGAAAGCATATATAACAAAAAAATATCAAATTTCAAGACGGTACCATCAAAAACAGAAAAGTTTTTCTTAATTAGACTATTTTTCAGACCTGTCTTTTGTATGGAAGCTGTACCATATTTTCATTAAACTTAGTAGAATTAGAAAAAAGCATAGAAAACCATTAAATATGATGTTTAGAGACATTTCCATTGAAGACAAAACAGTATTTTTCACTAAAACTAGTTTTCCGACCGATCGTTCCTATGGGAGCTATGAAATTTAGACATCCGATCCGGTTGCTATGCATAATTTCAGCTCGATTGCTTTAAATTAGATGGACGGACAAAGCTCTGTCGACTCAGCTCGACGCCCTGATCGGTATGAACTCAATATTTCTATGCGTCTATGCAAATTCTGGGCACTTATATAACAAAATTCAGTTCGTTACAATCGGCGGTGTCCCAGAAATCTCTTCCAACCAAATTCCAACCCAAAACCAATTCTCGGTGTCCTAGAAATCTCTTTCGGTTGGTTTCAAACCTCTTGTATTTTGTTGGGAGATTTTGGCAAACCAACCAATACACAAACCAGCCAATGCACTAACCAACCAATAGCGACTTCACGAACCCACCCCCAATATATCACTGTTTTTGTTGTAGGACCATTATCTTATACACACACCTTTCGAACTAGACTTTCGAAGAAATCGAAATCTGTCGAAGTTCTGAGACACCGACGGATTTCTCGAGCGATTAGCAAACCAACCAAAGCCAAAATCTCTAGAGATTTCGAGGACATCCACGAACGATAGCTTTCCCAAAAGTTTAAATTCTTTGAGTTTTGCCAAAAAAAAGTAATGATGTCGTTCATTTCAAACATAACTTTTTCAATATTTTGTCGCTCCCTAGCTAAAGATTCCACTTCATCTTTATCAGAAGACGAATCTTTGATGCTTTATTTCTTTAGTTCCATTTGACGATTGTACAATTTAGCATTATCTTTGCAAGCTGTTGTTGATACTTGTTTTCTTATGTTTAAAAATTTAGTTGTTTGAATTGAAAATGTTTTTCTAACCACTTTTTAAACTTGTAAGAACATTCAAACGTATTACGTATGTATTTACTGATAGAGGAATATGGCATATCTTAGATGTATAGTTGCTAGAATCTTCTTCAACTTGATTTTGCTTAGGTTCAGGTTCTTGAAATGAAAAAGCTAGCCAATAAAAACGACCTACAAATAAGAAAGACTGCCAGCAGGTCCGGAAAGGTCCTTCAAGTAATGGGCCACCCCAAACCATGCCATACCTGGCTTCATCTAGCGACAAAGTTCCATTTTTAAAGCTTTAATGGCTCCATAATTGTATAGTATATGCACTTTCGATGAGCTCGATTGTAAATTGCAGTTAATTTCTCTTGCAAGTTCCTTCCTTAAATCTACATATCTTAGCTATCGTTGTGTGTTTATAAAGCTCAATACACTGGACATAGTTTCTCAGCTGAGTTTTCGTTAAATAGCTCAGCTGAGCAACTCAGTTTGTCATTTGCACATGCCTGAAGAGCTCAGTTGAGTCAGCTACCATTGGTTCATTGGAATTATCTGGATCATATGAACATTGTTGTTAAATTGCTTTGCTTACATAGACGAAGAAGTCAAGAAGATAAGAAGTGACATGAATAAAGAAGCATAAAAAACCAGAACTGACGTCCTATGAAGTGAAACATTAAACATGGAATCGAAAAAGAATGTACCAAAATAAAAGACAATTTTGATATTCACAAAAAAATAACCAAGCCGATTGTCAATAATCGATAATTATTGTATATCGATGGTATGAAAAGCCTGAAAATCAGTCAGTTTGGTCAATTTTTTTCAACTAAATTCCAAGATTTTAAACTAAATCTTGAAACTGGTCGTCGAATCAACTCTCAATATTTACAGACTTAAGAAACTTTCTAATAATTTTCAAAGGACTATGAATACCATCGTCCTGAACAACTTATCGATAATGAGAAAAGTTAAAGATAAATGAAAATAACATTTTTAAAAAGTGCTTCAAGACCTGCACCGGAATCGATACTTTTTTGTTATATTTTTCGTATTTTACAAAGCTAACATATGTACAAAAGATGTCAATGTAGAAAGTGTTGTGAGAAAAAAAAACCGATCAATGATATTATTTGAGCTTTCTTATCTTCTCTTCTTCTAGTTCCCATCCGGGGGCGTTTCTCCGCCTCTTTTCCAGCAAACTCTATTGTTAGCCATCACTATGAGCTCTCCCCAACTTTTCCCGATGGTTTTCGCTTCTCTACCGACAGTTTTACTCCAAGTTTCGTTGAGTCTGTCAGGTGTCCGCCTGGTTCCTTCCAACGGGTTCCATTCCATTGTTAAACATTCTGAATATGTTTTAATTGGTTTTCTTTACAAGTTTGACAAAACCACCATGGTTTTAATAAACAAATTACCAAATATACTAGAACCTAAGCAGAAATAGAACATTATCTGATCCTAAATACGATTAGTTTTAAGTTCTTAAGGAAATGAGAAGACACGCTCTCTTGATTTGTAAACGAAACTAACAAAAGTTTAATGTAACAACATCTACGCTATTTGAATGTTTTGCATTCAAATATAACATGCAGTTGTAAGCTTTTTAGAAAGAAGAGACCTGTACGAGCTAGTAAAATAGTAATCGTCTAGTACTCGCCAAGTACGATTACAATTAAGTACGAATACCTATACCCTAATCATACGGTCTCTACTAGAAAGCTTAAAGTATTCTTACTTAGAAATGTTAGCCTTAAAGCTTAAGCACTGACACCCAAAAAGTTTGGCTTTCTTTATTGTGTGTCTGATTTTGCTTTGATTGCTCTTTGCAGTTCCCAACTGCGTAAAGCTGTGAATGCATGGAAAGACATTAAACAATCAAGAGTCTTTAGCAAACGACTACTGAAGATTGGATTTGGACATCCATGAAACAGTACTGTATAGGCATCCTGCTCATTTTGGTGCATCAACGAGTATGCATAAGTTGCTTACAGTTGTGAATAAACGCAACTTTTTTGACCTCAAGCCAGCTAAACTCATTACTAATGGCATTTAACAAGCATGGAAACCAAAGCTTTAAAGCCAAAAGCATCTGTTCTTCTCTTCCAGCTTATGCAATTCTAATATTTCCAACGATTGAGCCAAAGCTACCAAAACATTTTTCGGTTTGGACGGTTTAGTTTCAGATTCTATAATTGTTGTTGAACCGAATCTAAGCTTTAGGTTCAGGTCGGGTTCAGGGTCAGCCCTGTTTGCGAGGTTCGGCTCACAGTTTGAAAAAGTCGGAATTGGGGGTTTAAGCCGGTTCGGCTGAAACTTTCAATTTTAAAAATAGTTTGCCTTACCATTAAATCTATGGTATTCAAATTTTATTTATGAACTTTGTAGAAGAATTTTGGACATTTATCTGCCTAAATTGAATAACTAAAATAGTGCCAAATGTTTTCAACTTTTCAAAATTTCACTTGTATTTTCTTTGTGTAAACATTTTCCCAATGATTATCTCACCTTTAACTCAATTTGAGTCTAAGGAAGATTTATTTTTCGGTTATTCTTCCCCTCCGTTTTGCGGGCACATTTGATTGACACCTTTTCTAGCCACCACTTGACAGGGGGGGATGGTGTGCCCCATCGACCTGTTCACTTGTTTACTTTGACTTTGCCTCAAGTTTTCGAGCTTCTTGTTGCCATTTGGCTGCCTTTTATTTATGGATAATTCATAGACGCACCTTTGCCTGGGCACCTGCAGCGCACGATGTCGATTGTATTGACAAGCGACCCAGCGACATAGTTTTAGCAGTTTGGCTTCGTTGCCACAAAGTAATTTGCATACAGACCGACAGCCGCCCGGCCCCACACCCACACGCCCCCCCCCCTCGCACATGAGTGTGTAGCTATCTATGCTCTTCGTTCGTTTGGCCTAATTGTGAGCTTTTGATTTTGTTTTCATAGGGTGCCCCCTTGTCTCTCTTTCCCCATGTTGTTGCATGTGTTGTGTTGCTCTCTTCATGGTATTTCAGTCTCTTGCATTCTCTTTTTATTTTGCTGATTTTTTCGCTTAGCTCAGCTATTTGGTTCTTGACTGCATATTTCTCGTACCTTGAATATGTTTTTTCTCTCTCATTTAAAAATGTTTTTTTTTTTTTTGGTTTTCATACATTTTCAAACCGCACATTTTTCATGGCAATGGTTGCTGTTGCTGCATAGTTGCTGTATTTATTTTTGGCCATATTACGTCGTTTAACCTTCACCCATTTAGGGCCGAGCGCACAAAAGCAACAACAACAACAACAGCTTGGACTTTCATCGAAAAAGCGCAGCGTTTGGAGTTCCGTTAAAAAAAATATATATGCGAACACGTTTTATATATATTTGTGTATATATAGCTTCATATTTATAGACATGCCTGCCCCCACCTTACGGCATGGTGACAAAGATGGGCACACACTGCGTATACGCAACATGGCTGGCTGGCCTTACATTATGCAACACATAATCAGTGCTAATGTGAAATTCTAATTACATTTCATGTAATTTTATGTGCTCATAAATAATTATAATTTAGCTGACATCTAACCGCAGTGAACAACAGCTGTCTCCTGTGCCGCTCCAGCTTTAACTCCTTCCAGTCTGCTATTGTGTTGACTCGACACAAATAGCAGGCTTGTTGGTACTCGTCTGATATTTATAACAAACACATCATCAAATGCATGTAAAACAAAAGGGTACACACACACACACACACACAGCGCTCTGAGCCGAGTCAACGGAACCTAAAGTCCACATCCATATCTATGGAAGCACAACCAAAAGAAGCTTACTCTTTGACGAGAGAGCACAGAAAATCAGGCAGTAATAGTTCAATTCTCTGAAGATTATATACCCTTTTAAAAAAAAGTAGTAGTAGTTGCGTTTCTAAACTTAACAAGTTTTATCAAAGCTACTCGAGTTATACAACAAAGCGACAAATGGAGTTTAGAGGAACTCTTATGAATGCTTCTTTATCAAGTCTTTAACATTCCATTCTCGCCCAATCTATACACATATGATTAAATATTGTTCAGAAATAAATTAGCTACCAGCTCAAAAATGTTCTTAACATTATTGTGTATAAATGTTTTAAGAGAACTTGAAATAAGCGGATAGCAACAACAATTCATATAAGTAGAATCTTAGGCGTTGCGCCCTACGTTGAGGCGGCAAACTGATCCAAGATTCAAAGCTCGATTCCTATACTTGGTACGAATACTTTCCGAAATCTGCAATTTAAAAACTTACCTTCACACTCATTCTGGCAAGCGACCCAGAAAATTTACCCAAAAGAGTATTTTAACAGTAACACATGCACATATACTGGCGTTCGGCTCTTCGAATGTACACACTTCTTGAAGGCTGGTATCCAAAAGAGTAATTCAAGATACCACTTATCACTCAAAACCCCTTCGAATGTTTTCAATGCCCGATGATATTTACCCGAAACTGGAATTTAAAGACCCTTCAAATGTATGCACTTCCTTGTTCTCATTATCGAAGGGTAAAAATAGGGGAAAGTTAACTTCGGCTCGGCCGAAAGTTTTGTATACCCTTGCAGCCTCCATTGAACACAAAAAAGTTTTTCTAGCTTTAAAACTGTTGGAGGAGAAAGCATAGAAACAGACGGACGGGCAGACGGACTGACGGACATGGCTAAATCAACTCAGCTCGTCATGCTGATCAAGAATATATATACTTTATGTGGTCGAAGATGATTCCTTCTGTGCGTTACAAACATCCGGACAATTTTATAATACCCTCTGCAAGGGTTTAAAAAGGAGATACTTAAGTCGTGTCAGGCAAAAGGAAGAAAATACGATTACATAAAGTATATATATTCTTGATTAGCATCAAAAGCCTTGTTAAATTTGCACTGTCGTTCATTCGTCCGTCCGTCCATCTGTCCAATTGAGTGTATGAAAACCAGAGCTCTCAAATAAATCTCAACACTTTCAGCGTGTCAACAACAAACAGTTTGGCTACGGACACAACGGAAAAAGAGCAACGAAAAACACTTCCAGTTCTGTTTTTGCTCAACTCTGTTGCGCTCAGAGCAAAGACCGCTTTTATCGTTTCTGTTTCTCTCATGTCTTTCACTGACACTTTTGCCGAGAGCAAACTTCCAAACTGTCTTTTGCGAATGTATGCGCGGCTGTGTGTTGCGCCCATGTGAATGTGTGTCTTCGACTACAATCTTTGATTAACTAACGTCGCATGGTTGTGTGAATTGAATACGTTAGGATCAATTTTAATTTCAAACTAAATAAAGAAAATATTAATTTTTAATTTTGGCTTAGCGCAAAAAAAAAAAAAAGTGCAATATATTTATTTAATTATGTCGCCTCTACACGGTTACAAAACATCATGCCAACATAAAAATCAGGGCTTCGTCGCTCGTAGAAACTTATTTGGGGGTGTAACTGAAAATTTTTTAGAGATTTCTGGCTTGCGGTTGGTTTGCAAATCGCTCGTTGAAAAAGTCGTTCGGTGTCCCAGAACTTCGAGTAGATTCTTATTAGAAAGTCTAATAAAATAGGAATTGGTGTATATATAAGATTATGGTCCAACTAGAAAACCAGGGCTGCGTTATGTTCTGCTATATTGCAACAGTTGTTTGGTCTCGCTCAAGGTTTTCAGAGTGCTTGCCAGACGCTCGTTTGTTTTGTCAACCTAAAGCACGTAACAGAAAACACATGGGGTGCGAGAAAAAATGTTCCGCTCAGTGAGAGACCGCTGGTGCTGCGTTTGTTTCTGTTTTTCACTGAGGCTGGTCGCATTGAAAAAAGTGTTAACACTTTTTTGGGAGATATGATGAAAACTTCGATATTAGAGCTGGGACACATGTTTCTTATACTTGCAGGCAGATCAAGTTTATTTTAAATTTTTGCCACACCCCCTCCCGCCCCCGCAAATTTGAAAAAAAATCATATCTCCCAGAGTTTTATTGATAGAAGGTTCGTTCCTTCTGAACATATTTAGTAATCAGGATTATTTATCGAATCCGCCAAAGGAATGGTAAAGATCGGATGAACGATAGTCGAGTTATAAGGATAGCAAACAATTATGGGCAGCACGGGTCGCAACGGTGATGGGCAGCACTTCACAGGTTCAGAGTATGTTATAGTCGGGCTTGACCGACTTTTTTCTTGTTAAGTGTATAAAAATGCAGGTACGCATTCAAATATTTCCGGCATTGTCGGGGATGTCCCAGAAATCTCTAGAAATTTACGTATAAACGGATTCATTTCGAACTACAACTGCTTGCTTTTACTTGTGAAGTGTCTCCAAAATGCAAGGCTACTAGATTAGATGACAAAAGTTGAAAGACTTGAAACCGACTGCTCAGCGCCAAGTAGATTTAAAGCATACGGGTTTCCTTCCCTATAATCTAGTAGGCGACAATATTCCCGACATTTTAAATATAAACTCCAAACTCCTTCTAGTTTATTTCAAAATTGAATCGTTTATACGAAAATCTCTAGAGATTTATGGGACACTCCCCATTGAAACGTTTTATCTTTCACACGTTTGGTCACACTGAGAAGGATTGATAGTCAAGAGACCTAAGATGCGGACATTCGTGTGTTCAAATCCCAGGTAAAAAAATGTTCAAGGTATCTCAAAATTAATCACAGATAAGAAAAAAGTGGGTGTAAGTGCAAAACTTTCACACACCAATACCTGCTTGATTCCAAGAAATCATTCGTGGATTTACTGCCTGATATTTCTTGTACACATTGATAAGAGAATACCAAGAGCTGAAAAGCCGAAAACCATTAAAACTCTCATAGAGTATTTAAGTTCAAATTTATAAACATTCTTATTTATAAATTAAGTTAAGATTTTTAGTCAAAGTGCTTGCAATAATCAACGAAATCAACAAAGATTTTTTACATATAGAGCATCTATTTGATACTCAGACAGACTGTTTCGATGGCTTCCCAGCTGCATCTCAACAGTGAGTTTCAATCGCTGATACGAACAAGCCGTTTGCAATTACCTATTTATATAAGCTGGTCGTCGAATTATAACTTGAGAATTCTATGAACGAAAGATACAATTGATTCTACTTTGGACTTTTGAATTTTAGCCCAGCCTAAATGAAACTTTAATGTGGAATTAAATAAAAATGTGGCAAATCTTCTGCCTTAGTTGTCATAACCCACCTTAAGGGCAGATTCTAAAAAAAAAGACAACAAATATACGGTGTGGGGCTCGGGCTCACAATGAGCATAAATTATGCGCACAAAGGCCTGCCGCCCAACCGGAGATGGAGAAGGAGGAGGATGAGTGGAAAAACAGGGTACAAGGCGCCAGGCGCACAACACAGCGACGACATTCACTACTTGTGGTGCTTGGGTACTTATCTTGCTTAAATAGACAACTATGAGGAGGTCGCATTGATGCTTTTGCAGCTACTGTAAATATTTGCCATAAACGGGTGTATTCAAAAAACGAAAAACCCTTTTTTACCCCTAACCCACCGGTACTCTCCAACTTGGGGTCAGTGGGCGGCTGCCTGAGGGGTGGGAGGGAGGTAGGGAGCAATTTCATATCGCGTGTCTCGTTTATTGATTTTCGCTTTCATTTTTCATGTAACATGCGAGGCAACCAACAGAAGAGGAAGCAGAACCAGAAAAAACAACCAATAATTGTAGCTACACACTCGCATACAAACTCACAAACATATGCGGCTAAAGTTTTTCCTTTTTGGGGACTGGACATGAGTAAACACGTTGAAGAAGCACCAGCAGCAAATCATCAAAAACAAAAAAAAACGTGCCGCCAAAGTCAATGAGGTCGCACCACCCTTGCCCCAGGCAACTTTCATTTGCCATCATCCTCGTGTTCCTTGTGCATATTTGCCACTTGGTTAAGTATGCGCCGTGTTTACCTTTTGTACATGCAATGTCCTTGCTTTAAAGCCTTCTCACTTGTCGTTTAATGCTCATAAAAAAGTCAAGCGCCAAAGTTTGCCCGGGTGGTTGGGGATGGCAGTTAAACCCAAGATCCGCTTCCTTAGGGCTTATGACATTTGCGCTTTTGTAGTATTTGCATTCGTGTCGATGTTGCTTTTGTCCACTTCCTTCCGCCTGGCAAAAAGCGCACTGACTCCATGCTCCCCAATAGTGTTATCAAAAGCTAGTGCTGACCCACAATGGCCGTTATTTGGGCAATCATTTTTTCAGCCCCTTTTCATTGTTAATTTAACTATTTGTACGCTGATTTCTATTTTAGGTTGGCCTGGCCCATTTTTTCCAGCTGTTATTATGATGGTGGGTGGGTGTTCCTGCCACACTTTCCCACCCCGCCTGGCTGCTAGAGTCTGCTTGTTGTCAACCATTTGCCGGGCTGCAATTATGAATTTGGGGCAATTGTTTGGTGGGCGCACGGATTGTTAGATTGCGCCTTTTGTGGATTTTTGAAAAGAGTTACCCGGGAATGGATGACATTTGGTAGGGGTTGTAGATATGCGCATGTAATGTGAGCAATAAAGTTATAACAATGTGTGGTACATGCATATGTAATAATTGTAATAGTTATAATTATCGAAACTGATTTAGACTCCTAATATATCTCTTCATATTACTCTTTGTTAACCTCAGTTAAAGCTTGAACTACATTTTTTAATCCCAAGCGTTTTCTTTCGGTTTAGTGTGGGAGAGCCCTAATAATCACTGGCTAAACCAACCTCGAAAAAGTTTAGAGAGTATTTAGAGAAAGACAGCTTGTCCCACGACATGCAGATATAATGTGGATGAATGGCCCAAGTTGACTCAAATAGCATTTCGATACTTAATTGCGCCTGGAAGCTCAGTATTATTTGAATGGTTAGGACTCGCAATCAAACTAGAGTTTAAGCTGTATTTTCACTTGTCGAGATCTCATATGAGTTGCCAGTCAAAAATCTCATTTGAGAAATCGAAATTAAAGAATTGCCTACTTCTCATTCAGTTTTTCCATGCCTATCATAATTTTGTGTGTTTCTCAGATTGACTATTACATTTTTCTGATAGCATGATATCGATGTATCGATATATCGACTTTTTTGGACTCGTTAGATCTAGGATGGAAATTGAAAATTTTAATTTTTGGAATTATCAATTCTAATATATTGCGAAATGTCGACTACCCTACCCACGAACTCACCGTTCTAAGGCAATGCTCTAACCATCTGCCCCATCGGGCTTTTTGCCTGCTGAGATCTTAAGTTTTGACTGCATTCTTTACTGTGGTTTGACGCACCGTCACGTGTGTGGTCGTTGATGCCGCTCGTTCAATGGTCAGGCAGTCCGTGTTCAGTTTTTCAGGTCCTGAAGTGAGATCCAGCAATCAACTAACAGAAAAAAGCTTGAAATCTCTGAAAACGTCTTAAAACGTACAAATTTAATATTTCCATATTCTGTATGTATAATAAAAAAGCTGATTGTTCCACCTTAAAGTCGATTATAAAACATATTTATTCGTAATTTTTGAATTCAGAGGAAAATTAAGAGTATAATCTTGAGTTCAGATCTTCTTTAAGGACCGTTTCGGCTGGGTTTCAAGACTATAATCTTGGTCTTAGATTGATTTTTCTCATTCTGAAGCAATAGGAGCCGCATCAGAGCTAACCATTTATTATAGTCTTTCAAGTCGTCCAAATTTGATGCTTTTTCACCTAAGCCAATGACAAATTAACTTCAGAGGAATAGTTCAAAGGCGCTAAACTGCACAATTTCAGGGGTTACAATGGAGGAACAATGCTATCGTCAAAAGTGTCTTATTGTAATACAATTGAAAATAAAAAAAAAATTTTTTTTGAGCACGAACTTTTACGACAATAGTCCATCACGTCTAGATTTTTGGTAATTTGAGCTTAAATTTGCTTAAACTGCATATCTTGACACTATAATCGTTTTTTGGGGTTCCTTTTTCTTTGATTTGGTTCACTTTGATATTAGCTTAAAGTTTTTTTTCTTAATTTCAAAATAAAAAACTCCAAAAATTCTTCGATTGTTTTTTGAATATAATAGTAAATTTTTACCATTATATGTAAAAAATATTGTTTAAAGTTTCATAAGAATTTGCTTAAAAATGCCTCTGCACTTTTATAAGGAGTGGTTCAAAACAGATTCTGTTTATCACGTAACCTGAGAATTTCTCGTCAGGAAGAAAAAAAATTATGGCCTTGTGGTACTCAGTAAATGCAATAAGCAAACACTTTTTTCGATGATGAAAACTTCAAAATGAAGCTTTTTGAACAGTTTCTCAGTTGCCAGTGGCTACCTCTCTGCTCTCATTGCCGACCCCTGCTCTATAGCGAACACCGTCGGCGCTAACGTTTACACAATCCTCATTTTGAAAGAAGTGAAAACCAGCTATCCTACTGGCAATGATGCTACCTTAAGAATCTGAAATGATAAAATGTCAAACCTAACCTAGCAAAAATGCGATCAGCGTTTAAAGATCTAACTAGGAAATGGAAAATCTCTTTTAGAGCTATGAATTTATCTCCACGAGAAAACATATACATATACGAGAAACATATACAAACAGAAAAACAAAATATGTAAAAACTACATGAAAATGTGATATTCCTTCACGATGGACCGGGATTTCCCACTATGATTGATGTAGCTTTTCTACATGCCACGTTTACTTTTTTCATTTCTCTACACGCCCATATAAAAAAAACTTATACTTTAAATATTTACACAAGGGAGTATGGGAGAAAGGGACACAAAGAGGGCAAGGTCTTCCTTCTGAAAAAGCTATCACTTAATCTTTTTTTTCCACTTATCTTGTCTGGGATTCGAACTCACAATTTACTTATCTTGTCTCGGGAATCAAGACACAATTTCCAGCATCTTAGCGCATCCGACTATCAATCACTAGCGAGTCAATGCCGCAAATCACAGTTGCAAAGGGAAGTGACAAGCGGCTCAAGCATTCAGCATTTGAAATCCTTAACGATTAACTAGAAAACCTACATGTCACGGGTGAAAAACAGTTTTTAAATGAAAAATATTATATATGTGGGTACTGATATTGAGCTTAAGTTTTCGTTTAGCATTAACTCACCCGGATGTTGGCTTTCAATATCTTGCTCCCATTGCTCCAGATATTAATTTGACAGAAAACTGGCGTTACGCAGACGCATTAGAAATTGCTCGCTTCTTGACAAAAGCAGACTTAATGACAATCACAATTGTTTTGCTTCGAAGCGAGAACAACAACAAATCTATTGTTCTTGGCTGAGACGTCGGGCTTGTGGACTCGAGCATCGGTAATAGGGGTTGTTCTTTCTGTTGGTGATGTTGGGCTGCTCCCGAAATCAAATTTCGTGCCCACCGCAGATCTAAACGATAATGCAAAAAACTAAATTAAATATTGCTGTATGAAAAATGCAGAAGTTATTGAAAAATTAGCTGGTTTTCTCAAGTCGTGTTACATTAGCCTTTGTCAGCGCAGCATTTAACTTTTCAACATGTTTCGCTTACTTTTTATACCCTATAGCAGAGGTACACAGAGTATATTCAGTTTGTGCAAAAGTAAGGAACAGCCAGACCCTATAAAGTATATATATTTTTGATAAGCATCAACAGCCGAGTCTATATAGCCTTGTCCGTCTTTCCGTCCGTCTGGCAGTCCGTATAAAGGCACAGATCTCCGAGATGGTAAGCGATAGAGGTTCGACGTGTATGGGACAAAAACTTCTTATACCTGCAGGCAGTTCAAGCTTATTTTCAATTTTTGCCACGCCCCCTCCCGCCCCCCGAAATTTAGAAAAAACGAAAAAATGTTTTATAGATAGAAGGTTCGACCCTTCTGGACATATTTTGAAATCAAAATTATTTATCGATCCGTAAAAGGAATGGCAAGGATTGGATGAACGGTTGTTGAGTTATAAGGAAAACAAACAATCATGGGCAGCACCGGTCGCAACAGTGATGGGCAGCAGCACTTCACAGGTACAGAGTATGCTTTAGTCTGGCTTGACCGACTTTCTTACTTGTTTTATATCTACTTGTAGCATGTAGTTTTTTTACATGCCTTGTTTAACTTCCGTTTTCTACATTTATCGTGTGAAATTTATGCAAGGAGAACTACGTTTCGTTTAGGATTGACGTTTCTACACGCAGCGTGTGGTTATTTTTGTTTTCTCTGTGTACAGATTTATCGTTTTATCCTCAACGCTATTTATATCTATTTAATAAACAGTTAGAACTTGTAAAATTAAACAATATTTACTGGTGCACGTAAACCTGCAGTTTTAGCCAGCTCAAGGTCATGTTATGCCTTCGAATAAATTCAAACAGAGACATACCACAGCACAAAGGAGGTTGGTAGATCGTATAGCTGTTTCAAGACGAACCACCGTCTATCATCAGCAATCTTGGCCTGTCGACTGTCAGTCCGGCAGTCGTCTCTCCATGCTTGCTATGCCTTTACTGTTTGGGAATTCCAAAGCAGCCAACTCGCTAAAATCGAAAGACAACTCAGAAACTGACAAGCTGCCTTAATCAGCTACTCCCCATTTCATATGCAAGAAAAACCAACGATTCAGAGAATTGTAGTACAGTCCGAAAACATGTTTTTTTTTTCAAATTACTGAAAACCAAATTTTCATTTGTGATTAACTAACCACAGCAAATGTACATCCAAGTACATTTCCGAAGCTTGTGACATGCCTGTTTTAGCTAGTGAAAAATGCATTTCATCATTAGTAAGTAAGCATTATATGACAAATTTTAAACACACTTGAGATTAGCTCATTTGCATGGTGTTGTCATTAGCAGCAAGCTTAGATAAAATTATATGGTACTATACGACTTGTCTAGATCCGGGTTCGCTGATGAGTCATTGTTAGAAGAGAATCTCTGATTTTTAAATAAAGTAAACACAAAAAGTAGTTTACAATTACTTCTTACACAAGTCAAACAAACCGAAACATGATGAGTTTGACAAATGTCAATTTGGATAAATTGCCCTTAGCCTTTGTCATCAAATTGAGGATGCCTGTTTCAGCAATCTTTGTTCTTGTCCTGTAAAGTAGACAGACAATCAGGCCGGCAGGCGGAGATTTATCGCACATGATATTTATCAAAATCTAGAGATAAAGATACAGGGGATGTCAGCAGATTGTCGATTAATGTGAACCAAAAGAGGCAAACAACATGACAAAGTGTTAACAAATGTCTTGACGTTTTTGGGCTTACCAAAGGGGGTTATCTAAGCGTCCACACTTGTGGCTTATTGTTCCACTTAGGGTCTTGAGCTATTTATTGCTAAACTCTGGTGGTTCTTTTTTTATACTTTTATCAGCGTCAAGGCGTCTGTGACAATAAGAAGAACAAAACAATTAAAAACGAGACGGATGAGCAGGCGGTCAGGAGGGGACAAAATGCAGCACATAACATAAACTATTTACTGATAAGAAAGTAAATACCCACACACACACACACACAGGCCACAGATGAGGGAGAGCCAGAGAGCTGAAAAACGGCTGAGCAAACACTTGCAAACCCAAACGAACAGCACTCGCCTGTTTGTAGATAAAGTATCTATAAGATACAACAACACGCTCTCTCTCTCTCTCTCTCCTGGGTCTCTCTGTTGGTGCTTAAGTATGTGTGTGTCTCTCGTGTGCGCTCTCCCTCTCTTTGGCAAGTGTTTGAATCTCGTAGATTCTTTTGGCCTGAAATTCATTTCGTTTTTAATTGTTTTCAGTTTCGAATTTAGTTGTTTCTGATTTTCCCATACTCGCGCACCCATGTCGACGCTGCCGCTCGTCTACGACATTTTCGGGGCTATATGAAGAAAAAGAATTTTTAAAGTTGAAATTGAAGCGTATAAATGTGAGTGCCATCGCCAAGTGTTATGTGAGCTCATAAAGTGGTTTTTTTCGAGGCCCTGCACTTGACATGTGTGTGTGAGAGTGTGTTGTTGCGTTTTATTGTGGCGCCCGGGGAATCAAATATACACGTACTTGGCATTAAGAGAAGACAAGCTTCAGAAGTGCTTATCAGGCAAACACCAAAAAGCCTTTCAATTAAGCAACAAAACATGCATAAATCTTGTGAATTGACATTGGCCTGCGGGCTTCGCTGAAAGTCGCGTGTGGCCCGCACCAAAATAACAACAAACTTCAAAAAAGTTTTCTCTAATGCTTCCGATGACACGACTAACACATTTTCCCTTCCTATATTCGGAGCTAGCTTAATAGCTCACAAAAAATTGTTCATATGGCCTGTTTCTTTTTGTTGTTCGCCTTATCGCCGGAACAAAAAAAATATAAAAACCTTATCGCAGTCGTCTCTGCTATAGTGATAAGTGTTCCAACAGGCAGATAAGTTTTGCTTATGTACAAGTATTTCATTTAGTTTCATGATAAAGCAAATGTTGTTTGCCTTTTCCCTGAGTAAAATCCGAATACTTTCTGCTCTCGGAATCAAAAGTTATGTCGAAATCTTTATGTTATTTGCGTCGACTCGGCCGAAGACTTGTATACCCTTGCAGTTTGTTTTTCTCAATAAGACTACTTTACGGACCTTTCTTTTCTTTGGGAGCTATACTATATAGATGGCCGATTTCGACCAAACTTGGTGCAATCATGAAAGAGCATAACAAACTTACGAAATTTGGAGGGAATCCCAATTAAAACTTAAAAGTTTTTCTTACTAAAAATTATTTTTCGACCGATAATTCATACTGCAGCTATATGCAGATCATCCGATTTTGACAAAACTTTGTAGAATTGTGTAAAACTATATAAACTAAATATATGCCAATGTAAAAAACGTTTCCATTAAAAACAAAACAGTTTTTCTCACATGAACTAGTTTTTCGACCGATCGTTCCTATGGCAGCTATAAGCTATAGTTATTCGATTTTGACCAAACTTTGTAGAATTGTGTGGGAGCATAAAAAACAAATACTTGCCAATTTTGAGGGCATTTCCATTAAAAACAACGATGTTTTTCTAACAAAGACAACTTTTCAGACTCCACTTTTCTATGACAGCTATATTATATAGATTTCCGATTTCGACCAAATTTGGTGGAGTCATTGAAAAGCATAGTAAACTAAGAAATACGAAGTTTGGAGGCGTTTCAATTGAAAATAAAAAAATGTTTCTCACTAAAACTAGTTTTCCGCCCGATCGTTCCTATGACAGCTATATGCTATAGTCATCGGATCCGTCCGGTTCCGACAAATGTGCAGCGTATTTGTATCAAAAGACTTCGTGCAAAGTTTGGTGAAGATAGCTTTCAAACTGACGGAGGAGATAGCATAGAAACAGACAGACAGACGGACGGACAGGGCTAAGTCAACTCAGCTCGTCGTGCTATATACTTCATGTGGTAGGAGATGCTTCCTTCAATGCGATACAAGCATCCGCACAATTTAATACCCTCCGCAAGGGTATAAAAATGAGACGACATAGAATTTGATTGATCAAATAGAAACGAAAGCAATCACCATATTAAAGTTGAGTCACACACTTAGTATTGTCTTAAGCCCAGGTCAGGAATGTACTACATATTCAGTAACCAAATTTGAAGTGGAAATAGTTTAATTAACACAATTCCGTCCATCACGTCTAGATCCAAAACAATTTAAGCTTAAAGTTGATAAAAATGCGTATTTTGACACTTTTTGGGCTCTTTTTGTGGAGAAACTTTACTAATGCTTAAACTCTCTTTGATATTATCGTAATGTTATATACCTTAGAATTCAAATAGAACTATCCCAAAAATTTCTGCGATTTTTTCAAGAGAAGATATACCATCTTGAAGACATGTGTATATGCTATTCAAAATCACTACTAAACTCTCATGAAAATTTCAAACAACATCCATTGCATTTCCATGGAACCATATTGCAAATATATATTTTAACCGATTCCATAAAACAAGCCTCTACCATTTAGACAGATTTTAAACGCGCCAAGTGAGATGATACCATGACATAATAAAATTTTTTCTGATATATCGATACATGAAAATTCGACTATCTAATTTATCGCCACATCAAATAACTTAAAGGAAAATTGTATAATTTATTTTTAAATTAATAACGGTTGTCGTTTTAACGAATCGATATTGACAATCCACTATTAAGTCCAATAAGGTACTTGCAATTCTGGGTGAAGTCCTGGTATAAGTACAATATACTAAATGAACTTTAATTTTCTAAAGTCTTAACTGGAAATTCCACACGAATGATGTCAGACCTAATATCGATAACTACGACCTAGCAACACTGCATTATGGCTGTCAATATATTATCGGTATCTCGATGTTTTTGGTTAGACGACATGCGATTCTGGTGTAAAAGAAACAAATGTTTCTATTGGTTATAGCTATCACCTATTAAAGTTCTGACGAAAAGTCTCTGGACGAAAAGTCTCTGTTCTTGATCAGCATCAACATCCGAGTCGTTATAACTAGCCATGTCGGTCTATCCGTCCGTCTGTCCGTATGAACAAGCAGATCTCAGAGATGGTAATAGCTAGAGGTTCGACATGTATGAGACTAAACTTATTTAACGTTTATTTTCAATTTTTGCCACGCCCCCTGCCGACCCCACAATTCGGAAAAGTCATATCTCAGACAGTTTTATAGATAAAAGGTTCGCACCTTCTGGGCATATTTAGAATTCAGGATTATTTATCGATCCGCCAAATGATTGGTAAAGATCGGATGAACGGTAGTCGAGCTATGAGCAAAAGATTGTTCGCTGCTGCAGGCCCGTCGAAAGGGGACTCCGGGGTTTTCCATGTTGCACATAGTTTATTTAAGTTTCTCTCAGAAGTCCGGGCCCGGGGGGAAACACCCCGTTCCCCCTCCCCTGTACAAGGGCCTGGGCATAATACTTTCTAAGCAAGCACTTTCGTTTGTACAGAGTATTTTACAGTCGGGCTTTACCGGCGGCGATAATTAACTTCTTATTTGAATGATTTTTTTGGCACTAAAGTTTTAATGGTTTTTTTGCAAACAAAAAGCCAATCTGTTCACTACACAGAGGAAAAACCATTCCTTCAAATTAAAGAGAAACTTTTTTAAACATGTTCTACAAGTGCATGAGCAAGGCACAATTCAACTAAACTTAACCACTGCACAAATAACTATTAAGCTAAGTTCACACAGGCAAATGATTTGCACAAATTTCGATGAAAATTTTGCTAAATTAACCATGATGGCAGATGTTGTATTTCAAATAGTTTGCTGAAATATGGCCAAAAAGTACACTGTTTAGGCTTATTTAGCCAAATGTGTACCGAAATTTATCCAAAACAAAATTTTCGATTACCTGCCTCCTTCAGCTTCAAAATTGCCAAGACACAAGTGCTTTTTATGTAGCTTCAAAAATGTACGATGGTTTAGTGCTGCGATAATAAGCCATTCCGTACGTGTTCGTTCAGAGTAAAAGTTCATGGATTCGATTCTAGACAGTTTAGGTTGTTGAAATATGTCTTTTAGCCATTTTTTTAATCCATCCCACAATGTAAGATTCCCCCTTCCCAGCAAGCAATGTAGGGAGCGCTCCTAATTATGTGTCTGAAAAGAGCCGAGCTTAAGAGCGTTTTTGTGGTAAACACATAATTTTTGTGTGTTTTAGGAGCATATTCAGTTCTTTCTAAGCAAAGGCTCATAAAAAGCATTTATGTTTTGGAAATTTTGAAGATAACAGAGGCAGGTAATCGAAAATTTTGTTTTGGTTGGGTGCTTTGCTTCAAGTGCCTAGAAAAGTAATTTCAATATGTCTTTTATGAGGTTTTTATAAGCTTCATTGGGAGGGTAAAAGCACTTATATCTGTGTCAGAAAAGAATCAGATTAGACTCAGAAATCTTCTACATAAAGTGCGACCGTTTCCATCAAAAACATCGCTCATTCCGGGCTCTTTGTTGAGCACATTATGACGACTTCCTCTGCAAATCTGCCAAATTTGTGCCGCAATTTCTCAATTTTACTTTTGTTTGGCCATTACGTTCCTTCTCAAAGTCGAAAATTCAAATTTTGAGAGTTGAGATACCATTACTAATTGTTGCAATTATTTAAGTGTTGCCATTTTGGTTAAAAATATTAACGATAGCTTTTTCACCCGAACCTTTTTCCACACAAAAAAATCAGTTTTGTTTAAGTTTCCGATTAGGTTTGGTTCTTGGTCCAAAATTCTAAACCCAACCGAATCTGGACTAGTTTGCAGCCTTTGCTTTGACGGATTCTTCTCATTACCATCTTCCATACACAAAATGTGAAAGAACTTTGTTCTCCTGATGCAATATTTATATACAATTAATTACACGGGCAAGCACGAAAACTGCACAGCAATACCTGGGTCCATACCTACTGCGAACTTCTAATACCCTAAGCTGGCGTCTTTAATTCATTTTACATGAAATTTGAAAATCATTTGACTATTTTCTTTCAAGTTTGGTGAAAATGGAATCAATTATCGCTTAAAAAAGCTTCTTTAAGATTAATTCGTTCAGGTTGCAAAGACAATAATTTCATTTTCCAAGTTTTAGGGGCAAGTCAGCATTTTCGATGCAACCTCTTACCAAACAAGCTCACAATTTACTTGTCAGAGACAGAAAAGTCCTTGTGCTGATTGGAAAATGAGTTTCATTATGTAAGGCGCCATCAAATAAATGCGCCAGCTGCTTTGCATTCATCATCATTAACACATTTTCGGCTTGAGTGCATCAATGACATCGTCATCATCTTCATTTTTATTCTAATCAAAAAAAAAAAAAACGAAAATTCATTCAATTTTGTAGTATTTTTTGTGCAACTGAATTTGTTGCCACTCTTGTCTCTCTCTTTCTCGTTGCATTTCAAGGACACCGACCAAAAAATGTCGAGCACTTTGCGTGTTTGGTGAGGAGGGCGTGGCAGCTAGCCTCTTGGGGCACACTTCTTAGATATTTCACTTGCATTGCATTGCATATTGCCAGATTTTTTGTGTATGGCATTTGTGTCGCCATTTTGTGGTTGTTTTGTTTGCTTAGAACAAAAATCATTAAATAAATTAATTGAAAAACTGAAATGCCAAGCGCGCAAAACCAACTGGTTCTTCCCAGATCTCAGAGCTTGAATTAAAAAAAAAAACTCGTTCTACGGCCGCAACTGAAGCTAAAATTAAGCGTTAGTTTTTGTTTTCGTTAAAAGTGTATATATTTGTTGTTGTTGGCTAATTTTTTAAGTGAATGCAAAAAATTCGTGACAGGTGCCATAAAACACAGAACCGAGCAGAACGGGAATGCAATACACTTGCAAGAGTATCTTTTGGGTATTTCTGTCTGCCTTTTGGGCAAGTTGTTGAGTTTATTCTTTGTTGTTCTTGTTGTGCCATCTCTTCGATTTATTGCTCATTTTGTTTTGTAGTCGCTGCTTAGTGAGCAGAAATTTGTTTAATGGTCAAGGTCACTCACACACACACACACTCAGCCACTCAGACACATATCTGTGAAGTGAAGTGTATGTGATGGCACACCAAAAAATATTTGTATAATTAAACGCCATTTTAAACAAATAAATGCGCGACGCTGTTGTATTTTTATTTTGTCCGTCTTGGCGCATTTTTAATTAGCTATGAAATCATTATAAAATAAAACAACTCATGCATAATTGAGTTGCAAGTTTTTTAGTTCCATTGCCGCGTGCATTTAATTAAAAAAAAGCAAAACAAAACTTGTATTCACCTGGTCATTGGGCCATGGGTTAAGGGCAAAATATTTGAGTTCACTTACAATCAAAAAAAATATATGGAACAAAATATTGATTGAATATTAGATTGATAAGGTGGTGGAAGCTGAAACGAAAAGAAATCTGAAGCCTAACATTTAATTTGTGTCCTGATGGCAGGTACTTTAAGTCCTTGCACTGAAGTTGAAGGTTAAACTAAACCAAGTGAGAGATAATTAATGAACCTGAATCTCTTTCAACACTTAATTTCCGGATTGGTTAGACAAAATAATCGACTTTATAAAATCGATCGAATTGGTTGTTATCTGGTTAATATTGTCAGTCGAAATCGCCTAGTAAATAGTATGAATATAGCGCCTTGATTCCGAAGTTTATGAAATGATACAGAGCGAAATTTAAGAGCGAAATTCTTGAAAATTCAAGAACGAATAGAGTTTTTTCAAGAGCTTTTGTACTTAAATCGTGCCACTCACCAAAGTAACTTCCCGTCAGACTCAAATATTATCCTTAAGAAAGCCAAACAAAGCTTTTTTAAGACTTGATATAGTTCTGTTGGAGTTTTGAAGCTAAAGGAATACTTTTGAACGAACTACAGGCCAATTACAACGTGTTTCTTTATTTTTCGATGTCAATTCGATTCACCTTCGAAAACTTCTTGATCAACAACCCCCAAAACACGAATCCCTGACCTGACAACATCGAACGAAGTTTCCAAAAGAAAGTAAGCAGATTATGTTTCAAAAGCGTCCTTTACATAAGGTAAGATTTAAGGTCAGCTTTAAAACTCATTCTGCAAAAAGATTCAACTTAATTGCTTAGGCTGATTGCTTAGCTTAGTGCTGATTTCCAGAACGCACGAAAATAAATTTTTATGTCGAACTTTACATGAAAAGAAAAACTTTTGAATTGCTTGGAATTTTGAATGCTTATGAAAAGTAGTCTTATTTGAATGAAGTAATGTGCCGAAATAAATTCTTATGTCATCTGGAATCAAGCCTTTAATAAGAAAAAATTTATGGAAATTTGATCTCGTGTAAATAAGATTTAGTCAAATGATTTTCTTTATAGAAGGAAAGCGAATTGCTATTTATTAGAGCTACACCCGTGACATGAATTTGACCGTGTCACGGTGTGTCGCGACGTTAGTAAATATAGAGTTTCGTGCGTGAACATCCGTGATCCGTGCGTTGTTCGTGAGGTAACTAAGATTAAACATCGTGAATGCGGTACTGACGAAATTTTTGATTTACAAGTATCATCGCAAGACAAAGTGCATAATGTTTTATGGTATTTATTGGAAAAAATGATACGGGCACACTTGAATGAAATGAAAAAACTTTTGCCAAAATTTCAAGAACCTAGAATATTGTGCGCAAAGCTGCTTTAAAGACTCATTATGTGTGACAGAAACAAATACGAAAAAAAACTTTTTATAAGTGCCTCAGTTCTGACGAATGATGACAAGGCCCAAAGTTTTGTTGCAATTATGCAAAGAACTGTTGTCATATTACTCTCATCGTGGCGCAGGTGGGTTGTTTCAACACCGGTGCATCCAACAAGGATCAAGGGAAATCAGACTTACACAGTGGAGAAAAACGTGTTTAGAAAATAAGATTTCTTCATCTAAAAATATGTACAGAATTTTCTCTCAAATTTTTTAGAAATTTTTATATGTTCCGAATGTTCATGTAATGAGCACTATTCAGATCACCTCAACCACCGCACCGTAAAATAAAAGTAACCGTCTAAGACGGCCGCCGTCGTTGCGCGCGGCAAAGGTCTTGGGTTCTAGTCCCAGTAAGTCCGAAAAAGTTTTATTTCTTTAAAAATTAACCAAGGCAGGTGGGATGTTGTACAAGCGATGTCTCTGCGCGTACCAGGACCTGGACGGTGGACCTAAAAGGAGGACCTAGACAGTGGACCTAACTAGACGGCGGGGGTGGGGGGACCTGAAATTTCTTATTTGAGTTTAAAATGTTCTCAAAAAGAGAACAACCAACTCACACAAAGATTTTGCGGTCTTAAAAAAGTTTTTGAAGTGAGAAATTGTTCTTAGAGTGAGACAATCCGGTCATGATTAGTTTTTGACAACGAATGTGCTCATTTAGAGTCCAATGGTTTCGGTTTTTTCCCTCTGTGTACGTAATTAAATAAAAAATGTTTCCAACAAATATTCCACCAAGTTTAAGAACAAGTAAGCGCGATTTTTCTGCTGCTAGCAGATGATTAGAGCTGCGTTGTATTTTGCTTATAAATTTTTGTAAAAATTTTTGCATGCGTGAGCATTTGTGAGAGGTCTTTCAATCGTGCATGAATCATAAATGACGACAAACTTTCCAAAAATTATGTGCATGTGTGCGTAAGGAGATTTTTGTTTCGTAAGCTGTTCGTGACGTGACAAAAAATTTGCTCACTCGCCCATCTCTAGAATTTATAATCAACGTAATCCTGAGTACTGCTTATGAGGGGGAACTTATGTAGGTAGGCAAAGGTCAGTGTAATCTTGGCTTACTGCATCTCAAATCGACGAAGCATCCACCCCAAATCTGCTGGCTAACGTGAGCGGCAAGTAAAAAACAGCAAATGTGTGTATTTTGGGGCATTTTTAACTCTCTTTCGACTAAAATCTTCAACATTACTTAACTGAATCCATAGTAAGCATCGTTTCGCAATACCAAACAACTGAATCATATGCCTCCATATTGTGACCTACTTTGGAACTTTGGTTCTGCACTGCATTCCTATGGTTGCCCCTGTGGGGACAGCAGAGTTATCCTTCACACATTCCAGTGACTCATCTTGCTGTCTGTTTCTTCTTCTTATCACCTACATCCAAAACATTCACTTGCTTAGTTCCAATTTACTTAATTGTTGTATTGCCCGCCTTTTTCGCTCTTCCCCCCACCTCTTGTTCTCTCTCTCTCTCTCTCGTTCATTTGCCTGCCTGCCTGCCTGTTTTGTCAAATCGTTGAAAATGAATGCCCAACCCCCCCTCTACCCTATCAGCCCACCCACTGCTTTTAGCCGAATTCCCCCCAACCCCCCCTCACTCGCAAAATGTCGCTCATTTTGTAAATACATAGCCATCAAATGAAACAAAAACGTGTTTGTGTTTTCCTAAATGTTGTTCACGTGTGTGTTTTGACTACTTGAGAAATGCATTTCCAAATGTGATAAAAACGAAACAACCTACTTATATACATATTATTGCCTAAATGTTTACTGTATGTATGTATATTTATTATTGCTGCATAATTCACTCATAAATATTTTTTTCTTTTTCTTTTTTTCATATAAACGTTTCCAAAAAACAAAAACTCGCACATTCCACCACAAAACCACAAAAAATAAATAAACAATAAACCAAATCGTTACCAAAGGATCATCATATATATAGAGAGAGTACAGATATATATATGTATAAGCCCCGAAACGAACTGTTGTCACTGAGAGCGATCGAAAAACTGTAACGGCAACTGCAACTCTGTCATCGCCTGGTCGCATTCCGCATCTGCATATCTCTGCTGTGTGCGTGTGTGTATGTGTGTGTTTTTGTATAAGCATCATTAGTACTGAACAGAATAGGACGGGACAGGACGAAGGACCCGCAACTGGCTGCCCATCATACAATTCCCCAAAACTCATACTTTCAGATGACAATTGCGGATCCATCCAGTTAGGAAGCTTCACTCAGGCGCATCAGCGTTCGTCTGATCGTACGCTCGCTCGCTCGCACCAAAAAGAAAAAAAAAAAAACAAAAATTAAACCAAAAACAAAGCTAAACAGACGCCTCATTACCAAGCCATAAAGAACGAGCAACTGAAAACCGAAACAGAAACCAAAAGCAATCATCAGTCAATCCAGTCGATAACAAAACAAACAGAAAAGCCAGCAACATTCAGTTAAAAATGGCCGAAGACGCTACCATGGAAACATGTCCAAGTCCTGAAATCGGCGACTCACGCAAAAGGCCACTCGATTCCGATCCGGAAAATGAACAAACTAAACGCTCACATTTCAGTTCCGGTAAGTTTTCCCAAAAAAAAAAAAAAAAAAAAAAAACAAAATCCCTCATTTAAATCAATCAAAATCGAAATCGCATTTGCCATTATCGTGCTCTGTTTCTCCCCCTCTCCCCTCTCTCTCTCTCTCTGTCTCTATCAATCCACTGCTCTTTATCTACGAAGCGTACTATAAATATCTCATTCAAAATTTTGCCTACCTATTTAACAATCGTGCCGTTTTGTATATACTAACTAACTATACATATAGACATTACTTTTTTTTCGATATGGTCATCAATCTCCCGTTCCCCTCTGTTATCTATCATTTTGTGGCTTTTGTTGTTGTTGCCGTGATTTTAATTAACTAGCACGTCAAACTCATGGCAAGTGTCCTAAATGTTCAGCATTTACATTTTGTCAAACTCCCCACCGCACCCCAACTTGACCAGGACTTTGATTTGTAATTAAGAGGGGGAAGCAGTACAGTGGAACGAAGCTACAATTTCGTTTTACAGCACAATTGTTTTTGTAATGCATAATTTTGTTTCTACTTTTCCCTTGGCCCTTTTTCAAGTTTTCAATTTCGTTCCGCTAGATGGTCAATTTCGCTCACTGTGCGTAGAAAAAGAAAAAAATTGAGCATACGCCCCTTATGCCCCGCCACAGTCACAGCCACAAATTGTCTGACAGCTGCACTAACTAATCTCTGCGCAGAATGTGGCACCCAGACATCCTGGGCCCAGTTTGACCCATTTTCTCCTGCAATGTCCTCGTCCTCGTCCCCATGGCTTAGCAGTCGCCTGCCCTGCAATTAGGCACAAGTGCAAGTCTGGCCCTGAGCCCAGAGCGCAGCAAATGCAATCACTGAAAGGCACATAATGAAACCCAACTTGTATAGACAGCTGATGCTTCATCTTGTATTCATATGCAAAGTGCCAGAGATTATCATCGTCTTCGGAAAGAAGCAGCCATTGCCAAACCCCCAGCCCCATACAAAATGGTTTGACCACGAGCCGTATTAACTAGTTGCTTTGCATGATTTGTGCGACTCGAAACCAGCTGGTCCCAAGGTGAGCCGCGACGCAACGACGCAATCGAAGTACCTGTCGCGTTGCGGTCACAAAAATAGCAAAAAGTGTGAACGTTTGGTTGTCGCCCCCGCTTCAACTTGATTTGACTTCCCCTGCTCCAAACATTAGACAAAGATACCCGCACATTGTGTGAGTTGGTTCAGCTGACAAACGTGTTTGGGAAGTTTCTTAATATACGACTAACCAAATGACCAACTGAACTGAAAACCGATTTCATTTAAGTAGGCAATGAAATGACACGTTTGACAATTTAATTTCAATCAATTTCGTTCTCGTAAAAAGCAACATTTTAACTTACTTTCAAAATTTCTTATTAATAATAATTATTTTAATTGGAATAATGCAAATTTGTAAGTGACCCTTGGGATGGTTAGGTAAATATGTAAATTGAATTAATCATACAGTTTTGATAGTCTGCTTGATGGTAGTTATTTTGCAAAAGCTGAGAGACAAAAGCGGAAAAACGAAAGTGTATTGTTTATATAAATTTCGACATTCGGATTGAGTCGCACTAGATCGAAATTAATACAAGCTCGAATGGCTTGAAACAATATCCAAAAGCGTGTATCAATCCGAAAAGGCTGAATTTAATCTCGAATCGGAACTTAAAAGTCAAATAATCCTTGCTTAAGATTGAAGTGAGTACGGATGTCCTACTAATACTAAGAGGTTAATTAGGTACATACACTTTCGCAAAGGCTTCTGTCAACTTAGCGTTTAATTTGTTTGAGTTGATGTTTGCACTTCTGACGCCTTGGAATTCCCAAACAGCCATAGATATTCTGGCATGAGGAGGAAGTTAAAGATACAACTGGGGGAATGCAAACAATTAACGACCTCGAGGCGGCAAGAACTTGTAAAATGGCTTGACACAGCCCCAAAGGGTCAAAGCCGATCTTCTCTCAATTTCTTGGCTTGTGCGCTTCTAATTTTCGCACAAAAGAAAGGGACCTACAGTTTAACGCCGAATGCGAACGGCAGTTTGAGAAGCTTTCGCATGGCTAATTACTACAAAGCTGGCGCCAACAGCAGAGAGGGGTGACCGGGTGTAAAGTTTATTTAAAGAAAAAACTTTTCATTAGATGTTCCAAAGCGGGATCAAACCCACGACCTCTTGCACAGCGGTCGCGCACACTAGCCGCTGAGCCACCCGGCCACATAAGAGCAAGAACTTGCTGGTTTGAAAATCAAATAGGTCGTTAAATAAGCAGCATTTGGCTCTTGTGGGACGCTCATTTTGGAGTAACATAATGTTTGAATATAGAGACTAAGTCAATCCCGGTCATTTTTAAAGCAATCCTTTTTCGGATTGAGTGCAGTTTGAATATCGAACACAATTTAATACCTGGCAAACTTGCATCAAGCCGTTTTTCAAGATCAATTCAAGTACAAATTTCGAGATTTAGTCAATATCGCTCCTTTTTGATTTGGTCCCACCAAGGGATCAAGTCGAGTTCGGATAACAAACTAATATCAATCCCAAATGAGATAAAGTCTGGATCAAGACAAGAATTCCGGGATCGAGTCAATCCTGTTCATACTTGGAATGAGAAAATCCGGGATTGACCGACTTCTGACATCATTTGGGATTGATTTAATCCCGGATATCTCGATTATTATACTCTGTACCTATGGACCTAAAGAGTATATAAAGTTTGTGCAAAAGTATGTGACAGGCAGAAGGAAGCATCTCCGACCCTGTGAAGTATATATATTCTTGATCAACATCAACAGCCGATTCGATTTAGCCCTGTCCGCCAGTCCGTATGAATAAACAGATCTCGAAGATGCTAAGAGATAGAGGTTTGACATGTATGGGACAAAAATTTCTTATACTTGCTGGCAGATCAATTTTTTTTTTTTTAATTTTTGCCACGCCCTCTCCGGCCTTCGCAAATTGGAAAAACCATCATATCTCCTTTAATTTTTTTTGTATTTAGCAAGTAAAAAATGGTCCTAAGACATTCCCAAGCCATTCATAAATTTCGCACAAACTGTTCATAGCACGAACTGTTCACGATTTAAGAAAAAGCGGGATTACACAACTTTTGTCAACGAATGGTCTTGATATCGGTAGATTTAGAACGATTTGTTTCTTACTGTGACAAGGTACAGAAATATATAAAGTTAAAGGGCAACATTGCGTATGAGTAATAGGAAATTTTTGGAGCCCCGCCGCGTCCATTAAAACAACTTTTTGAACTTTTTTCTTTTTTCTCGTTAAGTTTACAGCATAAACTAGCGCATCTAGGGGTACCGATATGACATTTTGCTTTTAGAGAAGCAAACATTTTTAGTATCTTCGACAATCAGTGTGCTCTTTTTGCTCGGGCTTGAGCTCAAGTTTACCATTGGCTAATATTTGGAAACTGAAGGTTCACGACGTGTCTCACATCGTTAACGTGTGCAAGCACAGAGTTTCGTGCTTGAACATCCATGAATTGTTCGTGAAGTGAAAGGAAATTCACTCAAGTGCACAGTTGGCATATGAATAAATTTTAGAATCAAAGTTACATTGTCCTACACGACGGGGGATACCAAAAGAATACTAAATACCCGAAACTAAGGTCATTTGCGCGAAAAAACGTTCCGCAGGAATCAAGTCAAAGTCTGAGATCTGTGATTTAAGGAGTTTTCGAAGAATAAATTGAAAAATACTCATCCTAGGTGGGTCAAATGTTCCCTCGACCCCACTTACTATTGTAAAATGGCTTGACACAGCCCCAAAGGGCCGAAGCCGAGCTTCTCTCAATCCACTTACTATTACGATATTAATTTTTCGTCCATACATCAAAATGCTATACGCCAGTTTTTTAACCTGGTCTCCATACAAAAGTTGATACGTAGTGAATGATCGTTTATTTTCTCCTATGAGTAGAGCTTCCGTAGGCAAATGTGTATTGTAAAATGGCTTGACACAGCCCCAAAGAGCCAAAGCCGAGCTCCTCTCAATCTCTTGGCTTGTGCGCTTCTAATTTTTGTCACAAGAGAAAGGGACCTTCAGTTTAACGCCGAATCCGAACGGCAGTTTAAAAAGCTTTTGCTTGGCTAATTACTACAAAGCTGGCGCCAACAGCAGATGGGGGTGACCGGGTGCAAAGTTTATTCAAAGAAAAAACTTTTCATTAGATGTTCCAAAGCGGGATCGAACCCACAACCTCTTGCACAGCGGTCGCGCACACTAGCCGCTACAAATGTGTATTGGTGTGACTTTAATCTAATGTTTTTTGCCAATTTTTTTAGTCCATTCAACATTGAAATGTGAAAAATTTGATGAATAAAGTAAAAAATTTTCATTTAAATGTTTACACTTTGACTTGATTCCTTCGGAACGTTTTTCGCGTAAATGACCTCAGATTCGTGTATTTAGTATTTTTTGGTGTTCCCGTCGTGTAGGACCATGTAAATTTGTTTCTAAAGTTTTGTCATATGCCTAGTGCACAGCTCTAATTCGAGGTTTCTAATTCGAGCTTTGTTTCGGTTCTCAGAATTTCCTTTGCTTTTGATCAGACAAATCAAGTTAGATGGCATAGGAAAGAATCCTCATATGAGAAAATTCTTAGGGCATTCCCCCGGTGAAATAATACCGAAAGGCAGTCCCGCCAAAAAAGGGGCTAGGAGACGGTAGTTTAGAGCGGTGAGAGTCCCACACTTCGATCGCAACTCCGCGATAGAGTCGGCTTTCAATGTTTCTATCGTCAAAATAAAAAAGGTGGTGGAAAATGCCGAATCAATTGAGACTTTTGTGAATCATTCAATAAACTATGGTATCAAGGATTTTTGAGTCTTTGTCGCACCATATTGACCAGAAATCAACAAAGTCGATAGATTTCAGAGGGTGTATAATTTTATCGAGCCGAACCGGAAATTTAGATACGGAATTGCTTTCGGCTCACTGTGTAAGAAATCGGGATACCAGTTTCGAATGGTTTCATTCGTTACATCTCGTTTGCTAGAACTCCTTCGATTTGGTTGCCATAAAGTTAATTTTAGCATTCCTCGAAATAAAGTCCTTTCTTACACTAGACTGCTTTGTCTAAGGAAGCTACAAGAGAATGTAGCTTCCGTTTAACCGCATTCCCTTTTGTGTAGGGTCGTTTGGGCTCATAAATGGATAATGATAAAATTGTTCTTGAGGTTTGAGGGCTCAAAAAACTTAACCAGTAATCAGCTGACTAGACAAAACCATTATTCGGTTATGAAATTGTCTTTTTCTTACTTAGGCCAAGGAATATGAAGCGACCAGCGTAAAGTTAGGGACATATTTTTCATTTAGTGTTATCAACCGATGCCAAAAACCATACTTTTTTTATGTGAATATCCTTCAATACATTCTCGATATTTGTTGCACTGTGAGTAATACATAGCGGCACCCATCTTGAGAATAATTGTCTTAGGCCCCAATGTCAATTCAATGTGCAAAGTAACCTTTGTTTCCACACTATTTGGATGCGCTATTCCCTCTGTTTATTTTCTGTCTGACTGAAGCCAAGTCAAGCTCCGCTTTGATATTGATCGTTCAGATGATAACCATCTGAACAATGTGGTCTCGTAACATTGTGGCTGTATTTATTCATCCATTTATTGATTCAATTTCATTATTTAAACTCATTGTTTAGTGTTTCGATTATAGTTACTTCTGTTTAGTTAGCTGTATCTTGTAGATACATTTGCTTGTATCGACACGCACTCACACACAGCCATCGATATATATATATGCAGCTGGTGGAGTTATTGTTGTTGGCATTGTAATTAATTAACTACCATTGATATATTTGTTGTTGTCGTCTTTTCATTGTTGTCTCATAGAACAGGTCCATGGCATATGTATATAGATATCAACCGGTATACTCACTCACACACACACACACACATCGAAGTTGTTTATTAGTTTTCAAACAATTTATTTGCTTAGCTGTCTTGACAAGTCATTCATTTATTCATATTTATTTCTGTATTTATTTTCATTATTTATGGCCGACATAGTTTAAAAACGAGCTGAAAATTTAACAGTCAAAATAACTAAAAAAAAAAATTGAAAACAGACTCCAAACGGGAAAAGTCCAGAGAGAAAGAGACTGAGAGAGAGAGGGAAATGCGTCAAGGAAATGCAGCACAATAATAGGGGGCGGGTCAACGTGTCGGGGCCGGGGCTTATGTAATCAATGCTGGCAGCTGTGGAAAATGATGTGCGGGGGTGTACGGCATCAAAGCCAAGTCAAGCCAAGCCGAGCCGAGCTGCGAACCGAGCGCATAAAAGAGCGTAGGAGAGAACGAGAGCTGCTCTCAGACATATCGCGTTGACAATATGGCAGGCGGTTGACCTAGTTTGATGACAATGCGGGTGCGAAGTGTGCGTGCGTGTGTATAGCCAAGGCAAGATCCTGCGCAGTAGCCGGAGATGCGAAATCATTCAGCTGCACTGCAGCATTTGGCGCCATTGCAGTGCAGCCTCGGACCAGGCAACGTCCTTGAGGTGGCACACACATCCCCACATGTAACTGGGTTGGCCTGGCCACCACTCAAGTGCGTTTACTGCCTGAGGGCTGTCTTTCTCTCTCGCTCTTTCTCTCTCTGTCTTTGGATGTATGGCCATCTTCTCTCTTGCTTGTTTTTTGGGTTACCTTATTCTTGGGTTCCTTCTATTGTTGATTTTCAAGTGTTGTTGCACTTGTAGAGCATCTCCGCCCCAGCCTCAAGTGGCCTACTAATAACTCGAGTGGTGCAACCAACCATTGTGGCACGAGTGAGCTTCATTTTTTTTTTTTGCAACCATTGGACTTATCGGTCCAGGCTTGTTAACTTGGCTTTTGCTTTCATTTTCAATTTTCCATTTTTTTTTTTTTATTAAATTGGGTCAACTCACCAAATGCATCGAGAGAAAAGTTCAAAAAACTATCCTTACTTGCATAGCCTAACGTGGAACGGTTATCGATGGGATGGAATCGAGTAAGGTGCCTTAATAGCGAATTTGTGTTTTATAGCATTAAAATTAAGTATTCCGATTTGAAAAGATGCTGGTTTAATATCACTAGGCAACAATATTAGATTTTTTTTTTTTTTATTGGGTTGTTGGTGTTGTTTTTTTTTTTTTTTTGTGGGCAGAAAAAAAAAAACAAAAAAAAAAAAAAAGTTAAAGGGGAATGTTATCTTCGGTACGGCCGAAGTTATGAACACCCTTGCAGTTTGTTTTTCTAAATAAGACGATTCAATTTAAGACAAAAAAATTTTCTCACTATAACTTTTTTTTCGACCGATCATTAATACTGCAGCTATATGCTATAGTCATCCGATTGTGACAAAACTTTGTAGACTTGTGTAAAAGTTTATAAAATAAATATATGTCAACATAAGGGACGTTTCCATTGAAAACAAAAAAGGTTTTTCTCACCAGAACTAGTTTTTCGACCGGTTGTTCCTACGACAGCTATATGCAATAGTCATCCGATTTAGACAAAACTTAGTAGAATTGTGTGAAAACTTACCAAATAAATAAATATAACTTTAACTAAGACTAAATTTCAGACTCTACTTTTCCATGGCAGCTATACTATATAGATTTCCTATTTCGACCAAACTTGGTAGAATCATGGGAAAGCATAGCAAGCTAAGAAATGCGAAGTTTGGAGGCGTTGTCATTAAAAACAAAAAAATTTTTCACTAAAAATAGTTTTTCGACATATCGTTTCTATGTATGCTATTGTCATCCGATCCGACCGGTTCCGACAAATATGCATAGCGTTTGTACTAAAAGGGTTAGTCCAACCAATATTAAAAAGGAGATGGATTCTACCTTACGTAATTCTGCTCCCTCGTTTAAAACAATAAAATATTGGGTGGCTGAGTTTAAGTGAGGTCGTTTGAGCTGTGAGGATGAACATCGTAATGGTCGTCCAAATGAGGTGACCACTTCAGAAATGGTGACCAAAAGTAAAAAACGTGCATTGAGTGACCGGCGATTAAAAAGCTCGTGAATTAGCTGAATGTGTAGGCATTACAAAAAAGTGCTGTACATCGCATATTGACCGAAAAATTGGACATGAAAAAGTTATGCGCAAGATGGTGCCGCGCTTGCTGACTTCAGCACAGAAACGCCGGTTCACACCTCTGCCGTTGCAAGGGCTAAAATTAATGAATTAAAATTTGAATTGCTACCTCACGCCCCCTATTCGCCAGACTTAGCCCCCTCTGATTATTTCTTATTTCCAAACTTGAAAAAATGGCTCGGAGGAAAAAAATTTGGCAACAATGAAGAGCTGGAGTCCGAGGTTAATGCTTATTTTGAAGAGCTTCACAGTTCTTATTATAAATCGAAGGTATTGAACATCGCTGGGAAAAGTGTATCGACCTAAGAGGATCCTAAGTTGAAAAATAAAAAAAAAAGATAAATTTTTGTGTTTTAGTAGATAGGTCGGCTATTTCTGGGACGGCCCTCGTATGTATGCTTTGTGTGGTCGGATATGCTTCCTTTAATGCGTTACAAGCATCGGGACACTTTTATAATACCCTCTGCAAGGGTATAAGAAGGAAAGTTTGGCGCATACCCTGTCTAAATACAGTCCATTCCATGGCCGGTTGTTGTGCAGCGGGTAGTGCGTGTACCTAGAGTAGGTTCGATCACGCCTCGGTACATTTACGCAACCTGTCACCTTCACCGGCTATTAACACCAGGTGTAAAGTAAGAAGTGGCCGGGTGGCTCAGCGGCTAGTGTGCGCGACCGCTGTGCAAGAGGTCGTGGTTTCGATCCCGCCTCGGAATATATAATGAAAAGGTTTTTTTATTGAATAGACTTTACACTCGGTCACACCTTTCTGCTGTTGGCGCCAGCTTTGTTGTAATTAGCCATGCAAAAGCATCTCAAACTGCTGTTCGGACACGGCGTTAAGCTGTAGGTCTCTTTCTCTTGTGCGAAAATTAGAAGCGCACAAGCCAAAAATTGAGAAAAGCTCGGCTTTGGCCCTTTGGGGCTGTGTCAAGCCATCTTCCGTTACGTTTTACGTTACGTAAAGTAAGAATACATAAAAGAGCTTTTTAAACATTTCCTTTCGGAATCGTCGTTAGAACGTAGTATTTTTATATAATTTTCCTTTGTCCTACTATTACAGTGTGGGTATAGGACTTCCTATTTAAACGTTTCAATGTATGTTTTGACCGGCCGCGCAATATTTGGCAATAAAAAATACTTTGTACTTCCTTTGCTTGTACCCCGGCCGTTTTTGCTTCAATGATATGCTCAAACGCATCAATTTAGTTTGTGATTTGTTGGCACACAAGTTGACTTATTCGGTGCACACAAAAATATATAGCGAAAGCCTTAAGCTAAGTTCACACAGGCAAATAATGGCCGAAATTTCGATGAAAAATTTAGTTAAATAGCCATGATGTAGATTTATACTAAGCATTGGTCATTTACAAATAATTTGCTCAAATTTGTCACGGATGTTCACAAAATCCGGAATGAGGATTCATCTTCACAGATTTCTCAAATTCACAGAAAAAATTGTAGCATTCGTAACATTTAGTTTTGAGACTTGATATGTTCTTCAAGAATGAGATTCATCTTCAAGAATGCTCAAATTCACAGAAAAAGTACACGGAATTAGTGAATGTTCTCAAGAATGTGAAAGTGTAACAAGAATATAAGTTGGAAATGTAGGTTATTTAGAATGCAGGGAAGCAATAAGCCACTCATCTATCGAATACCGAGCCATTACCGTATTATCAGTAGCAATATGTGTACTGAAAATTAATACTTAAACAAATTTTTGTAAACGTAGTGTAACTTATTAAATCAAAACACAAAGCTGGCAATTGCACATATGAGAAGTGTGTGATATCCTGATCAAAAAAGGTATTCAGCCTAAAAGTATGCCCCAATATAATGGAATTTCATTCTCTGTGCAAAAGCAAATATGAAACGAAAAAGTGCTGGTGCCCACAAAATTCCCAAGTCCATTTTCAGGAGATTGTCTCGTACTTAGATAAACAATTAACCGAATTAAAAATAGATTAGACAGAGAGTGAAAATTGATTCAAAGTACTATTTAAGGTTTAAGGTGATATTCCGAAAATACTGATGGTCTGATGCTTTCAAACGCCAGCAGCTGGCAAAGCGTACGCTTGTAACATTGCTTAGAATATGCAAATGGTACGCAGATAATACTTGCGGAGAATTCAATGGAAAAATAGGAAGTTGCATAAGCTGCGAATACGTGATAGTGTAATTGCAATTGTTGCAGTATTCTTGTGTTTTCTAACATGCTTTTCTGAGATAACACAGGACACAGGAGTTGTTTGCCCTTCAGTCGGAGACCTAATTGCCGGCAAGATAGTGTTTTTTATTTCTTCATTTCTAACTCAGAATGGTTAGCACTTGTTGTAATGTTTACCAATACTAGAAGGTCACACTTTAACGAGTAGCAAAGGTGCAGGGCTGCTTAGTTGTCAAATTTCAGTCTAGTGTTCCTTAATTTAACTGGGGGAGGTGCAAGCGCCATCTGAAGTTACTGGCCATTACTGTCTTGCAATCAAACAGAACTGTGTTTAAGTGTTTGCCCTGATGCTGACGCATCTACTGACAATGTTAAAAACTACCAAAATTGCATTACAAAAGTAAAAGCGAAAAAAAACCGCAATCTCTATGAAATATCTCCCGAATTCGTTGTTGGGTAGGTCCTCTTCTCCTGCCCTTTTAGCGAGCGAGAAGCGAGATAAAAACCGCATTTATCTCTCTATTAAATATCTCCCGGATTCGTTGTTAGGTAGGTCCTCTTCTCCTGCCCTTTTAGGTTGTAACTAGACAACAGAGCACCACGTTCTAGTAAATCTGTAATCTGGTGCCCTTAAAACTTATTCATAAATTAAGCATACGCAGCGTTGACAAGCCTTAAGTAGGGAGTTTTTTCTCAAAGTCAAATGTGACACGTTCACACTTTTTGTATTATCTGTGATTGTTTGAACTTTTTTGTTTTGTTTCACATATTTGCCACAGCAGTTGCTATTTTTGACATACGCCCCCTTCTCGATCTCTTTCTCTCTCCCTCTCTCTCTCCCTGTGTGTGTGTGTGTGTGTGTGGACTGACATGAAATGAAGTGAGGCAATCATCGACGCACCATTAGATCATAAGCACACACACTCACGCACACGTTTCGGCTGTTTTATGATCGAACACTCTGACTCATATTGCTCTCGGTTTTCGGTCTCGCTCTCTATGAACTCTACGCTTGAGTCTCCGTCTACGTCTCTATCTCCGGTTTTGCGTCCAGCGTTAAATAAAATTCTTCAGTGCGGTTTCGTCGTTCGTTTCGTGCGCTCGCTCGTTCGCTCCCCGTATAACCATTTTGTTAGTGAACTTTTAGTTAAGGCTGTCAAATCACACGCACACACAGCATGTTGTTTGCTAGAACAGCAACAATGATGACAACGACGACGCAGCAGCAGCAGCAGGAGGAGCACCATCATCATAATCATCATCTACAGCTAACACCTTCGCAAAGTTATTGTATGTGGTTAAGTCACATTCTGTACATCCATTAGAATAATGCTTATCTCGTTTTCAGTGCTCTTGCTTGGGCATTTCATTTGCTTTTTCTTTAAATTCGGGGGGCCACGCTGCGTATGCGCAATATGTGTGTTTATCTATCCCAAGGTTGTGTAGAAAAATCACATAAATTTCATTTCAGATTTGCATTTGTAAGAGTTAAAAACCCCCTCGAAACTCGGTAACAAAATTTAGTTCAATGTCAATGGAAATAATTATTCAAAATGGAAAGAGACACAAACAAACAACTTGACATGAAGTTTGACCTTAGATCGGAGCCACATAAAACACAGCTCAAGCATTATCAGTTTGATTCTTGTTTTATAACGAAATCAATTTGAAATAAATGTTGTTTATTGTAATTAATTCAAGAGTCACGCTGCTCTCTGTGTGTGTGTGCGTGCGTGTGTACTTAGAGTTGAAAGAAAAAAAAAAAAACACAAAAACTTGACTTAAAAATGCGGAAAGCAAACGGCGGCAAAACTTAACCTTGAAAACATTATTTGAATGTGGGCAAACATGTCTCAATATATTCGTCAGTGTGAGTGTTTGTTTCGGTATGTGTGTGTGTGTGTGTGTGTGTGAAAAAGCCAAAAATAAATTGAGACAGTCATAGCCATGCCGAAATTGTACCTCCAAGCTGCTCTAAAGACATTTGACTTTTATTTTTCTTGGCAAAAGTCTTCTTGCCATTTGTCGAAAATGTATTTATGCGTGCCAGAAACTCAACATATTGCCCAATGGCTATGCCGAACAGGAGGATGGCGATGATGACGAAGATGATGCCCGGCTCAGTGTTTGGCTTCATTCATTGTGTAATCTGAGTTGGTGGCTATTGCCAACCAGTTGTTAATTTTGCTGCTGTTTGGCAATACAACACACACTTTCTGGCAGGTGTCTGGACGGACATTAAGCACGCATTTTGTTGTGACTTTTTGTTGGGGTGGGGGAAGAAGAAGTAGGCACAAAGTCATAAATCAATTTCAAACGCCAAAAGGGCTCATTTTAAGCTTGAGTCTTGGCCTGTCATTTCAAACTGTTACAAGTAATAGACTCTGAAATTGTATTTAATAATTTGGCTGGAAGTGTGTTAGACTGTTAACCCTAGTGTGTGAAGAAACTATTTTGTTTATGTTCTCTTTAATAACGAAATATCGAAAAGTTCACCGCAAATTTGCTGGGTACAATATTACTGTGAAACAAATAAGTTTTGCTATGATCATTACAAAAATTGTCCACAAATCAATGGAAACAGTGATTCGCTCTAAAGTCATTTTAAACCAACTTGAACCTGAAAATGATTGCTTTACTTAAATCAATTCAAACTTAATATGTCTAACTTAAATTCAATTAATGCTATTACGATAACAATTCAAGTAAAATTAAAATTTAGAAGTTTTAGTACATTTTCGAATGTTATTGAAGTCTAAGGTTCGGTACGCGAACAGCATCTAAAACATTTTGAGCTCAAGGTATTGCCTCGAATCTTGGCATCATTTTTTCACCCTTTTTTCCAACGAGTTCCAAGTTTTTAATGGTGGCTTTCTCTAGGAAATGATATAAAATTTAAAAATACTTTTCCTACCATAGAAACCTTAGATCCATTTGACTCTTTCTTTAGTTATCTACTCCAGCGGTGGGCACGGAATTTGATTGGGCTGGAGTCGAAAGATGCTTATATGTATTTGCATGTCTGTCGTGCATGTTGTTGTTTTCGCTTCTTAGCGAGGGAATTGTGCTTATCATTTTGTCTAGCTGCAAGCCGGCTATCAAGACAATTTTAAAATGCGTCTGCGTGGCGCCAGCTGCCATAAAATAACTCTCGGGAGCAATGGGAGCAAAGGCTTCCCATCTCTGATCTAAATAGAGTATTGGTGCACACTGCCAATGGGTGCAACCTGTTCCTGGTATTGTTTTACGCATATACATTGCCGAGTGCATAGCACAATTGCAACAACAACTTCGTATTTCTTTTTTCTTTCTCTCCCATGATTCTTGCAACAAAAAATATGTATGCATTTGTCTTCAGCTTAGACTTTGTTGTTGACGTCGTATGATTTCAAGTGCATTCGAAAGGCCCGAGCGGACACAAACAGCAACAGGCAATAAAAGGTTTCTCTGCTTCAGAAATTATTTCTTCATTTGTCTTGGTGTCTTCGCTGCCGTCAGCTGTCTCTGGGCACCAGAGAACTGCTTGGGGTGATTGCAAAACATTCAACCGTTCAACTTGCTCACACAGACATATTCGCTGTGTGTGTTAAGTCATTCAAAGGCAATAGAACCATGTAAGCGCTCTGATTATACCAATCATATCAATCAATTCGGATGTCTGTACGTTATGCTCAACAACGATTGATTACAATAAGAATTACCTCATATGAGTTTTTGGCATGGTAAAACTGCGCTGCTGACACAAATGGAAGAGAGAGAGAGGTCTGCTGTATTTAACTTCGCTAGCTAAAAGGTGAAAAAAGAAAAATGCTTTTGTATTGGTGAGCAATAAAGCTGACTTAAGTACGAGCATATTCAATCTTTGACTGTTATGATGCTGAGTGTTTTGAACGTAGAGTTTTGTTGTATGAATGAATGTGAACAATACATGTTGTAACATCGGCTCGTAATCAACCGATTGAAGCATTCGCTGGTACACTGGTACGCTGGTACACTCCGTCAACAAGTTGATAAAGATCGGGTGAACGATAGTCAAGTTATGAGCAGAAAAGTGTTCGCTGCTACAGCGCAGTAGCAACGCTGCTTTCAGCTGCTACTGCGGCCGCAATATTCGCACTAGGCGTTCACATTCGTTGGTATAGACGGACTTGACCGGCTCAGAAGAAAATCTGACAGCGCCCCTCTATTTAAAAGACTCCGCTCATTATGCTGGTTCTATAGCGTGTTGCCTCTTTGATGTAGGTGGCTAATTTGTTCCAGTCCATACCCTTGAGTATAAGTTGGATCTCCTCCATTGTAAGTACTGGTTTGTTCCATGCGAACACTCGATGCTCCCTGAAAACTGGGCATGTTGCGCAGAAATGGATGAAATCCTCCCGTTCTCCAAGGTTACAAAGGGTGCATATCTCAAATGAGTTGTGCCTGTATGGGGTATAGCTTAGGTTCAACATCTCAGTTCTGGCTTTGAAGATGGCTGAGATCGTGGTTACATCATTTTGGTCTTGAAAGTAGTTAAGCTCTCTGAGATTCAGGTTCAATTGTCTGTAGCTGTAACGAGTTTGGCTTTGGCGTGCAGATACTTCAAAATTTTTTGGCGGGCTTTATTGTATATTGTTAGAAGCAAGACTCGTTGTGTGGTGTTCCATGTTGAAGGGCTGCTTGTAACCAACACTAAACCATATTCCTGCGATAGGTTTTCCCATACTTTAAAGCATTGCGACTTGGTTTCTACTAAAAAGTTCGCCGCCATAAAAGGTAGACGATGCTGTGGAAGAGTTAAAATTTTATTCATATATCGGAAATGACGGTCTAGTGTGTGTTCAAAAAGTTCCGATAGGCCCGTTTCCAAATGTAATGCATACGTGGGCGTATTTTGAGGAAGATAAAATGCTCTTTTTACAAAGTACCTGAGAAGCTTTTCAAACTTTTTCGTACTTAGAGTGGGGATACTTCAGACTTCAGCTCCGTAGCACATTATTGACTTTGCTGTTGCTTGAAACATCTCAGATTTTGTACTGGTGCTTACGTTTTTCTTTCTAAATAGCGTTTTCCACGTGCTGCTTTAGCTGTAGGTGCTTGACATGTTGTGCGTGACAGTTATGCCTAGATATTTATACTCGGTAACTCGGTCCAACCCGTCGAGGCTCCAGTGTTCATTTTGCGCTAGACGTCCCTTGACCGGACGAACTACCATAACTTTGGACTTTGTTGTACTTTTAAGACTCAATTTTTGGCAATATATGTTAGTCGCATCTATCATTGTCTGTAGCATTTCTGGGCTGTCTGCAAATAGGACCATTTCGTACGCATACATCAGTATTTTGAGGTGCAGTTGTCCCATCTGTATTCCTCCGGGAAGATCTGCTGCAATATCATTTACATATAGTGCGAAAAGCAAAGGGCTGAGCAAACACCCTTGCTTACCTCCAAAATTCGTGTCAAACTATTGCGACAGAGTATTTCTGTTAAAAAATAACATTCATCTTGATGATTTGATGCGGCTTGAATCCCTTACTTGAACAAGCTTGAGACCTGAAATCGGGAATAAATAAACTTTAAAGGTTCATGATACCCAAAATTAAAGTAAGCGGCAATTGAAAATAAAGGAGAAAAACACACTCCTACAAAAGCTACATCAACAAAAGGCACCAGCTTTCTGCAATTGGTTTTTGATTGCTGACATTTCTCGTAATTGTTCAGTTATTTTCAATGCTGAATTCTGAAATTTATTGCAACCAATTAAAATAATGAATAATTTCTCTATTTAATTTGAATCAAGGTTTTGACTTTAAATTTTACTGCTCTAATAACTCGGGGATAATGGATGATTTTTGGGAGCGATTTGGTGCAACATCAATTGTTTCATTTCCGCCTTTGATTCGAACTAACATTTACATCAATTTAACTGCTTCTAATTCATTGTCATTTGACCAAAATATCTGTTTCAGCTTTAAATTCATTTTATTCTTGTTTTTTTTTTATTTATATAATTTTTTTTTTTGTTTTACTCATTTTTGTGTGCTTGTAATTATCGAAACCAAACCGTAGCGCAAATATAATTATAGATAACAAAAAAACAAAAAAGGAAATAAATGACACAAATAATCGAAATAATCACACAGTTGTTTTTGTTGTTGGCTGGTCACCCATTTGCAAACGACTGGACGCTGATGTTAAACGTGCGATTAGCAACACAAATAATTTGAAATCACAAATTTCCACAAAAGCGATTAAAGAAACAAAAACTCTCAACTCAAATGTGATAAAAAGATAAAACTAAAACAAAAAAAAAACTACAAAAACCACTTGAAAAAATGTTGTGATAAAAGGCCTCAAAAAGAACCATTAAACAAATCAAAAAGAAACGACTGAAAAGCTGCAACTCAACACAAATGTGCGCCGTCCTGTTATCGAGCCAAGCTTCAACAAGTATTAGCAACAATTGCCAACTGAACTCAACTCAACTCTACTGCTGAATGGTAAAAATCCAGGCATTGTTATCTTGCATACCACACACAACCACAAAACCACACACACACACACACACACACCTCATTTTAAATGGATGTTGTGTAACTCTCGTCATTAACAACAACAGCAACATGTACATGGACATACTATCTACTATCTCTCTATATATCGCCATAGCACCAACCAAGAAGTATCAATCCAACAATCAATCAACCAATCAATCAATCAAGCACAGTTTCAATCAACAACAATTCTACTTATGCTGCAACTTGCTGCTGCTGTCGCTTTCTATATTCTCTTTCGTTTTCCAAAAAGCATCATAATTGTTGTTGTTTGTTGTTATTGTTGTTGTCGCCTGCAAAAACAAACCCTAACCAGAATCATTTTCCAGCATACAAAACGAAAAGAAAACTCTAGTATAAACTCAATACCACTAAAAACTCGCCCATCCAAAAAAAATCAAACACTTTTTGAAAAACGCGCGAACAAACTTGCCGCCAGTCTACTAAAACTAAAGCGATGTCACCACTCTTATCAACCTGATCTTTTCTCTGTACGTACTTACAACCACCGCATCATCATGACAAGCATAAAAGATAGCAACAGCACAGACCAAAAACCACCAAAACAAAACAATCTAACAAATTGGGAGTAAGAGATATAGGGAGATTTTGAGGGAGAGAGAATCAATAAGGTTAACTGAAAATGTTGTTTAAAACTCAATGGTTTCGTTTCCTCATCAAATATGGAACTAGCACTTGTTAACGAACCAAGAACTAAACCTGAACTAACCAAAAACACTCTCTCTGAGAGTCAGGCACAATATGTGTGAGGAAGAAAGTAACTGTAAAATGCTTTAGAAACAGACACATCGTACAAGAGCAGGGGCAGGCATATTCCTATCTCGTGTGCATACGAAAAAATCTGAAAGCAGCGCAGCTCCCACACACACAGTGTAAGCTGTACAAGCGCAGCTGCGTTGCGTGCTCTCCTTCGCCAATTTTCGCGCTGCTCTCACACACACCAGTGTAAAAATGTGAACGTATTGTTTTCCTGCCTCTGTACAAGAGCAACATCAACAAAGCAAACAGCTTTTGTCGTTGCAGTTATGGTTATTCGTCCGTTTGTTTCTATGAAAGTTGTCAAAGAGAAGCCCTAGTCCTTTTCAAATCACATACCGAACCTTGTTCTCAGTTTCAGGGGTATGCAGTTCCATCATACTGACTTCATTTTGTTCTCGCTCTCTCTCTAAATCTCTCTTACTCCCAAACACACACACTCACACTCGCTTGGTGTAAATGCTGCTTTGAATCTGTGCTGTGTGCGAGTGTTTTTTTTTTTGTATTGTAATCAAAAGATTAACTTTAAAGAATCTGTTAATTCAAAACAATTTTCTATTTCTTTTTCTTTTCGTTTATTGTATAAAGTTTTTTAATTGGAAAAAAGTCGCGTAGAGTCGGTAAAGCAAAAACAGAGCAACCGCAAGAATATCTTTCAAATCAAATTTGAAAAACATACAAAAAAAAAAAAAACAACAAAATAAAAGAAAAAAAAATTACATATAATAATAAACAGAAAAAAAGCAACTTATCTAGAGAATTGCGCTTCAATTCCGTCGAAAGTAAACTGAAGACTGAACGCGAAAGAAATGCCACAAATGGATAGTATTATGAAAGCGGCCATGGAACGGACGGCCCAGCAGCTGATGCAGCAATTGGATATTGATTTTTATGCACCGACCAGCACACACGATCAGTCGCAACAACAACAGCAACAACTGCAGCAACAGCAGCTGCTGATGCAACAAGAACCACATCAACTACACCAACAACAACAACATTATGCATTCAGATATCAGCAATCAACGCCCATACATATGCAGCAACAATTAGCTTATAACTATCAGCCACAACATTCCACCACGACGATCACCTCGTCGCCCTCATCAATACATTCACTGGCCAGCGACAGCAGCAGCAGCAGCAACAGCAGCAGCAGCAATATCAGCAACACCAGTCACCACAGCAATCATAGCTGCGCTGTCTACTCATTAGCCGTTCATAGCTACAAACAGCATCAGCAGCAGCAACAACAACAGCTGCTGCTTGCACAACAAACCCAATCTTATCTAAGTACAATTCCACATCATCATCAGATGGAACTGCATCAATTGGAATCGCCAATCAGTCAGAATGGCTCCTCGCCCAATGCCACACCCGGTGCCCAGACGCCACCCGCTACAGCAGCAACAGCAACATCATTAGCAACAGCAACAACAACCACACAACCACTGTTGCTGGGCAATCATGTGGCCAACTATAAGACTGCCTCCTGTTGGTGCTACGGTGAGTTTGATTAAGAGATAAAAAGCAATCAAAAATTGCGCACAACTTCTTATACTACACCACCATTCAACAAAAAAAAAAAAGTACACCACTTCTCTCTCTCTATAACTATTTGAGTTCGCCTTCAATCAACAACAACAACAACAACTGCAGCAACAGCATCAATCACCAACGTCGCCTCATTTCAAAAGCTGCCAGCAACCGAAAAAAAAAAATTAAAACAATTCAAAACAAACATCGCCTAAGAAGCTCAAACTATATAAATGAATTTTCACCATATAACATTGCGTTTTGAGACATAAAAAAAAAGAAGCAAATAATAAGCAAATAATCTCACAACACATCAGCACGCATTCAACATAAAATCCGCAGACATTCATACAAAATCTACAGAATAAACTACAAAAAATAAAACATGAAACAAACTCATATGCTAATCGTACGCTTTAACGTGGGCGTCTTGTTTTAAATGTTAATATATATTTGATTTTTGTAAATATACATTTTTGGGGGCATCAAATGTGAGTCTTGGCTTTAAATTGGTTCTATAAAAGTATTCATCGAAATCAGTAACAAAATAAGTAATCAAAACATATCGATGTTATAGCGTTGCCACCCGATGCAAACCGATAGCTTATAGATAAGTACTTGCCTAATAATATGCGAATATTTCGCACACTTTTCGCGAGTAAAGTAAAGTGATGGAAATTATACAGAATTCGAAACCCCACTGTGTTTGGTTAGAGGACTGATTTTTAGAAACTTGTAACCCCAAACTACAACCTCTTTAGTCGTTGCTTTTTAGAAAATCGGTACCAATTCATACATGATCGGCTTCATTGATTTGTCGAAGACATCGCTTCAAGTACAATGAACTAAAAGTAAAAAGCTTCAAGCCCTTAATTCAAAAGGATTCGGTCTGGAGGCTCATACCCCTTGAATAGCGTTAGGTTCTGTTGGCCTGTTCATTTTTTAAAGGATTTGATTAGCACCTGGGTTCAATACTTATTGAAGCTTTGGAAGTTTTTCTAATATCTTGAGGTATGATGGAAAATGGGTAGAAGGTAATGATCTTCTACGTAAATCGACTAGACGATACATTTAACCTGACCCTTTTCAAAATTGCAAAAAAACAACTGATTTTTAAAAAAAAGTAACCCAAAATTACACTGAAAAATCGATAATTTTTAAGAAAGATCCTTTTTAGTCGGAGCTTTTTAGCAAGGCTAAAATGACACCGATAGGTATTTTGAAGTGAAATTTATTGAGAAAATACTTAGCAAGTTTTTTACAATTGACTTTTCAGCCCCAAAGGGCATAGCCGAGCTTCTCTCGATTGCTTGGGTTATATGCTTCTAATTCTCGCACAAGAAAAAGTAAGCAACAGTTTAACGCCGAATTCAAAAGGCCATGCTTGAGAATCTTTTTCATGGCTAGTTACTTCACAGCTGGGGCCAACAACTGGTGCAGGTGACTAAGTACTCGATAAAATGTATTCTATACAAAGTAATCGATACACAGTACTCGATTCTAAGTACTCGATACGAAGTACTTGATACTCAGTATTCGATACTAAGTACTCGATACTCAGTATTTAATACTCAGTACTTGACTCTAAGTATTCGATAAAAAATATTTGATACTAAATATTCGATACTTAGTACTCGATTCTAAGTTCTCGATTCGAAGTAATTGATACTCAGTATTCGATACTAAGTTCTATGTACTACATACTCAGTATTTGATACTCAGTACTCGATACGCAGTTTTTATTACTCATTACACGACTCTAAGTACTCGGTAAAAAGTATTCGATACTCAGTAATCGATTCTTAGTACTCCATGCTAAGTATTTAATACTCAGTATTCGATACTAAGTACTCGATACTAAGTACTCGATACTCAGTACTCGATACTAAGTACTCGACTCTAAGAACTCGACTCTAAGAACTCGACTCCAAGTACCCGATACTTAACAACATCTCAAACTATGCCATGTTAGAGTGATAGTGTCCGTAGCAAAATTAAAAATGTTTCACATCAAAAATCTATTTCATTAGATGTCCCGAAGCGGGATCAAACCCACGACCTCTGGCACAGCAAGCACACACACTATCCGTTGCACTACACCCGGATACAAGCAAGTTAGGTCGGCTTTAATTCAAAGAGCTATGTTTGCCCATAACTTTAAACATCTTTTGCGTTCTTGTCTAATAAAAACAAGAAAGAAAGTCGGTCAAGCCCGACTATATAATACTCTGTACCAACGAACATAAATTTTGATGCTGCAGTGGCAGCGGTAAACAGCGCTGCTAATGCGCTACTGCAGCATACACTTTTTGATCATATCTCGAGAACCGTTGATCCGATCTTTATGATTTCTTTGGGAAATCGATAAATAATTTTGATTAGAATATATGTCCAGAAATCTTCTATCTATTAAACTATGGGAGATATGACGTTTTTCTCAAATTCCCGGGGCGGGAGGGGGCGTGGCCAAAATTGAAAATAAACTTGATCTGCCTGCAGATAGAAGAAGCATATGTCCCATACATGTCAAACCTCTATCTCTTACCATCTCTGAGATCTGTGCGTTCATACGAACAGACAGACGGACATGGCTATATCGACTCGGCTGTTGATGCTGATCAAGAATATATATACTTTATGGGTTCGGAGATGCTTCCTTCTGGCTGTTACATACTTTTGCACAAACTTATTATACTCTATGTACCTTTGGTACAGAGTATAAAAAGAAAGTTCTTTATTGAGTTCTGTTTCAAGATCCTCTCGGTCTTTAAATGATTTTAAAGAATATGATAAAAGGTAATTTTTATCCACATAAATAGTGCATTATAGTTTGGCCCAGAAGTTTGCAACGCTTAGAAGGAATCATCTCCGAGCTTATAAAATCAATTGAGTTTTGCTGTTCTTTTTCTAGATACGAGCTGAAGTCAAACGTGCTAATCTAATTTGTCGATCCCGTATCAGCAAACTGCTAATATAATATGTCGGAACCGCCCGGATCGGATGACTATTTCTAAGCTAAATTTCGTTTCAGTTCAAGGTCCAGTTTATAAGACCCAATATTATGCTTGATCGGATACTACTAAATAAATTCTTCATATAAACTTTGTCCACCCTAATCTTATACTTGTCAATAGACTATTGTAAAATCGTTTCTTAATAAAATCTAGTAAAATCTTTCATAAAGCTAAGGTTTCGACCAAAATAAACTATCTTGTATAACTTCATCGTTGGTGAACAGGTCAGCGGGTCTGTTATTTCGACAAAAGGTTATGTTTAGGGGTTCTAGTTTATTTCGGTATTCGGCTTCATATGGTACCTTGGTATTTATTTCGGTATACCAAACAAACTAAGAACCGAAACTTTGCATACTTTTGGTCGCATGCTGTCAAGCAAATTCTTCATATTTAAGGGTTAGCATAATTGCATATATCATTTTGTTATTGCTAAACTATAACAGCGAATATCCGTTGGTTGAAGCCCAGGATAAGAGCATTTATTTGCATGTTTCACTTCCACAGCCACATTATGCATACGCCGCGTGGTACATGGTACACAAGCATTTGGAGCTGGCTGCTATGGCATTGCTCAACAAATTTACATGCGGTGGATTGCACCAAGTAGGGTTTTTTATGTGTGTATGTAGTTAGCCTAGTTTCGAAGAAGTCCCATCCTACACACACACACACAATGCATATGAAATTAGTCTCCAGTCTGGCTTTCTGCAACGCCCACTTGGACTGCAAGTGTTATTTATGACAGTCACATAATTTAAACTACAGCTCAGTGTCAACAACAACAAGGAGCGTCCTGCTGGGTCCTTCGGGGCTCATAAAAACCAAAGCAAGTGACAAACTTTGTTTCGTTTGCAGCTTCAAGTTGAAATTGATTGCAGTTGTTCGTTCCAAATGATGGAAATAATTCAATTTAAAGCGGAAATTGTCCCAGTTGTGGATTGCTTATTTCGCTTTCGTTTTTCTTTTCATTTGGTTTTGCTTTAGCAGCCTATTTTCCACCAGTTTGCACTCACATTCTTTGCAAATCGCATTTTCGCACATGCATGTAAAGCAGGGCATCGGTCCAACATCGCATCCCATTTTCCCCCAGATCCCCTCCCCCTGCAATGTCATCACTGTTTTGTCGTTTCGCCGCTTGTATCTAATTAGAGAAATACTTTTGAAGGACACTTTGCTTTGAGTGGCAATAAGAACCAAGACGACGACGACGGCGGCGACGACATACATTTCAGCACACGATTAGGGGGCAAAAGGGTGTGGGGGCGTGTGGTGGATAAAACCTGCTAAATTTAAACAAAGCGAGTGCCAAGTGACACCGACCAAGTCTTGGGCTGCCTCAACATAAGCAAAGCAGAGACAGAGCAAGTGGGAGGGCCATTCAGGTGCAACATGCTTAGATCATTTTCGTGCTGGTCGTTTTGTGTAATAGAGCGTCTCCGCTTGACACATTTTATTAATTGAAATTTGTTTGTTTACTTGCTGTGGCCATGACAAGCAAACTTGTCGCGCACTGTGCAGTGCGTACAGTGAGCTTTGGGCTTGGATGGTTTAACGTAAAATATTATGAAAAGCTTGTTTCGGTTTTCACTATATTTAATGCAACTTAATTCTGAGCCAAAAAATTCTCTTTTCAAGTGCATACTAGGATTTTTAGTTCCCTAAGCCTAAGATCAGATTTTTCCTAAAATATTGATAATCTTAAAATATTCAAAACCAAACGGTTTAAGGCCCGACTCCTCAATTTTTGATAACTCAAAATTTAGCTGAGTGAAGCCGAACTTAAGTGTATCTTTCTGCGGATACAAGATTAATATTTAACCTCAAGTTAAGAAAGGTCGCCAAAAAAAAGTCTTGCCCATATGAGAGAAGGCAAGCTCTATTGTTTTGCAAGAGATACTAACAAAAGTTTCATGTAACAACACATATGCTGTTTGAATGTTTTACATCAGGGACAGGCACATTCCTATCTCGTGTGCATACGAAAAATCTCAAAGCAGCGCTGCTCCGACACACATATTATAGTATAAGTTGTACAAACTTTCCTACGCCGCGACGCAGTCGTTGCTACTGAAATTGAGAGCAACTAGGCTGCTCCCACACCCAATGCAAAAATGTAAATGTATTTTTTGCCTGCCTCTGTTTTACATTCAAATTTCAAGCTTTCAAGCTTAAAGCTTTCTCGCTTAGAAACTTTAGCCTCAAAGCTTAAGCATTGACACCCACAAAGTTTGGCTTTCTGTATTGTGTGTCTAATTTTGCTTTCATTGATCTTGGCAGTTCCGTAGCTGCTTAAGTCTTTGACTGCATACCTACTAAAGATTGGATTTGGACATCTACATGCATGAAACAGTGCTGTAAAGGCATCCTGCTTTTTTTGCTATATCAATGCTTAAGTTGTTTACAGTTGTGCAAAAACGAAACTTTTTTGACCTCGAGCCAGCTAAACGCATTACTTAATTAATCATTAGAAAAGTCGCCAAAAAAATTGCAATAAAAAATTTAGTTAAAATTTGATAAAAACACTTGCATTCCTAATGTTGTTTAAGGAAGTAAAATAAACAAAAAAAAATTTTTACATCCACGCTATGGAAATCGAATTTAAAGGGTCAGAAAGAAAGGGAGGCTTAACATTCTCTGGTCACACTATTCCAGTGCTAGCAACATATCGATGCAGGGAGAAAGCTATTTTCAAGCCTAACTGGACTTTAAGAACTTGCACCTCAATCCAATCATGGTCATGTCTCTCTTGTAAAGCAGCCCAGCGGCCAAAAGTCGATGTTGTGTATCATCTCAGCCTCTTCAAAAACATTGGTCGGAGAATTCAAGCATATTCTTATTCTCTTGCAACAAAGACGAAAAATTGTGACTAAAACTGTTCCCAAAAATTGAAAGTGTCATAAGCAACACAACATTCAGTCTGTAGTACACATATTCTATATGCAAGACAGAATTTAATTAGCTCATTCTGGCGCACAAATAGGCATTAGTTTGTCTGAGAAAAGACATAGCGAAAAAAATAGTTTGCAATTGCCGAAACCTATTGTTAATTCTTTAATTCACTCCGGAGTTCAAGCCCGCCAAACTTTTTGGGTCCGGCTTCAGGTTCGAACCGGAAGTTTAGCGTCTCGGTGCTTTTAATGAATATTTGAGCTTCGTTTATGTTTTCAAGTTATTTTCCATCTATTCTGGCTCTTTGGCTGCACAGAAAAAAAGATCAAAAAAAGAATGGATATTTCTTAAATATCCTTTTAATCATCTTTAATATCCATTCAATCATCCAACGGAGCTGAAAATCATCCAAAGAGCACGAAAAATGGTCATCCCTTGGACGATTTTCAGCTCTGTTGGATGATTAAAAGAATATTAAAGAAATATCCATACCAAATGGATACGAAAATCATCAAATGGATATTTTTAATATCCTTTTTTTCTCTGTGTGGATAAAAACAAACTTATGAGAAGAAAAAGCGCGCTCAATTAATAATTGTGTTGCAGGACCAGCTAAAACCATAAATGCGACTTTAACCGCCGTTAACAATTTAAGTTTGTCACTTTTTCACTACTCTCAAGCTCAGCTAAATATTCCATCTCATCTTTTTTAGAAGATGAACATGGTTTATGTTTTCATTCATTAATTCCTTTTGACGATTATACAATTCTGTAATGCAAAATGGCTTGACACAGCCCCAAAGGGCCAAAGCCGAGCTTCTCTCAATCTCTTGGCTTGTGCGCTTCTAATTTTCGCACAAGAGAAAGAGGGACCTATAGTTTAACGGCGAATCCGAACGGCAATTTGAGAAGCTTTTGCTACAAAGCTGGCGCCAACAGCAGAGAGGGGTGACCGGGTGTAAAGTTTATTCAAAGAAAAAACTTTTCATTAGATGTTCCGAAGCGAGATCAAACCCACGACCTCTTACGCAGCGGTCGCGCACACTAGCCGCTGAGCCACCCGGCCACAAGATTATACAATTCTGCCATATGTTTCCTTGCAAGCTGTTTTTGCTCTAAGGTCAAAAATTTTTGGTTTCTTGGATCTAAAAAATAAAAACATATGTAAGAATTGGGGTTAAAGATTTTCTAAACACTTAAAATAAAGTGTTACTGTATTTTCAGACTGCGACAAGGTACCAAGTTGAGTAGAAATCGCTGGGAAGGAGTTGCTCTTCTTGTAGTTTTACGGATGTTTTGTAAATAAAACTCAAGAACTTATACAAATTTTCAACCGAACCCAACTCTGATGACTTTAAGTTTAAGTTTTATATCTGCAGGGAGAATATTTTTTACTTCTTAGAAACTCCGTCATGGTAAACTATAGGTAATTCATTAGAAAAGATTTTTATAACCCAATCCTCTTTCAGTCTGCTCAATGGTTTAATGGAATAACTTTACAATTGTTATTCTAAGATACTTTTGAAAACAAATCTCATTGTAGCATATCCTGTCAGTGGCATTGCCATTGGTTATTCCATTTGATATTGTATAAAACTCTACAATGATTTCAAAAGGTTTTTGAGGTAACGATTTATCGAAATATCGGTATTTTTTGGACTCGATATATCAAATATAGATTTTGAGAATTTTGAAATTTAATAATTCAAAGAATTTAATCGTAGCATTACCAACAAATTTAGTTTCGCATAATGTTTGCGAATGTTTCAATCATACAATTGTCGCTCACATTTATCACACACACACACTCTCCTCAATACATTGTATAATCTGTAAATATATATATATGATTTTGGGTTTCTTTCTTCAACTTATTTGTTATTTATTCCTTCTCGTTTCAGGTGAGTCAGTTTGTTCTGGAATTGAGGTTGAAATTGAAAATAATAACAATAATCATATTCATCATGGTAAGCTTTGTCATACTTTCATTAAATACCATTAAAATTCATCTCTCTCTCTCTCTTCTATTAAAGTCCAAACCAAATTTTAGTTATGTTTTAACGTTTTTTGTGTTTTTCTCTGCTTAACCCGAGACTTGCTGTTTATTATTGTTATTTTAATTAACAAAAAACGCGTGCTTTGAGCTTGACTTGCTCCGAGAATGAAAACTGTTTCTGACCCTCGCAAACTTTGACCGTTTGACCAACATTTTGGCTGACTTACATTTTGTATGTATTTGGCCTTCGGGCGGGTCACATGCCTGCAAGCCCCCATTTCCAAAAACAACAGAAAATGAAAAAAAAACATTTAATATAATAAAAACAAAAGAAATATACGGATTTTCATGTGTTTGTGTCGCCAGCATTTTGTCTGTTGCATCTCATCTCAAGCGCATAAATCTCTCATGACAACAAAACAGACAACAGTCGAACACCATGCCCAGCACCACCATAACAACCGCCCACCTGTTCATAGCCAAAACACTACAAAACCAAAAACTACAACAACAACAACACCCTGTCATCGTCTCGTTGCGAGCGAGCGATAGCGTCGTCGCAAAAAAAAAAAGAAAAGCCAAAAGAACGCTGTTATTATTTTTAATTTGTAACCTACTAACATGAACAACTAAGTAGAAGCGAGCCAAAAACTCTAACCGAAACTAACCCCAAAAAAAAAAACTTAACCAGTGACAACAATCTACCACTTATCTTGCAAAACTAATCTCTGGTTGCTCTGTGAACCCCTTTTTTTCGATTCTCTGTGTGTTTTTTCAGGCGATACCACTTATCACATGAAGATTCTGGTGCCGGCGGTGGCCTCTGGGGCCATCATTGGCAAAGGTGGCGAAACGATCGCCTCCCTGCAAAAGGACACGGGTGCTAGGGTCAAGATGTCCAAGTCGCATGATTTCTATCCAGGTGAGTTAAGCTAGTGCCAAATCTTTTGAGATATACTCGCAATGAAAACGAACAAAACTATCGAAAATAACTCGGAAAACGATGGATGATAGCCGGCTCGAGGTCTTTATATCTATGTATAATCAACAATTTTACATTAGTATGCTGTGCGTGAGCATGGCGTATTGCGACTCTCTCGTCGCACTCTCACTCTCTGCACAAAGGAAAAAGTCTTTCAAGGTCAGACGCTCTCTCAGTGCGCTCTCTGCTCAGCTTACACGTTTTCAGTATGAAGCGGTTTTACCACAAAAGTAATGGTGGTGCGGATGAAGTGCTTGCCTCATAGACATTCTGAGTTCGGCTATTGTCTTCGTATAAAAACACACACGAGCCCAACACACAACCACATATACATACGCCATAAGCACTTCGGAAGTAATCTCTCGGCAAAAGTGTCAGGGAAAGACAGAAGAGAAACAGAACGAAAAAAGTGGTCTTTGCTCTGAGCGTAACAGAATTGAGCAAAAACAGAACTGAAACTACCTTTCGCTCCCTGTTTTCTTTGTGTCTGTAACCAATCTGTTTTTGGACGACAATTTGAAAGTGTTGACAGTTTTTTGCTAGCTCTGCATACAAGTGTATTTGAATACGCTTGCTACCCGACTAAAAGTTGTCTGCCTTGTGGCATTTGAACACATACTAAGTTATTTATCTTTGTAATTAAAGGGTCTTTAAACAAAGAACAGCTGGTTGGATTGCTTTGCTTGCAAATCAAAGTTGAAAGTCAAAATTCGCTCTGCAACACAAAATCTTATGGTTGGCCCTTTATGTTGCAGTCAGTTTTTGGTATTCCTTCATAAGAAATATGATGGCAATTTAAGATTCTATAACAAAGAAAGAAAATTTGGCGTTTACCTTGGCCATGCACAACCCATGGGCTTGTTAGATTTCAATGAAAATGATCCATAAACTTTTCCCGCTCTGCTAAGACCCTCTCCACTGACCAATAGTTGTTCCTATTGGTGACTTTTTTGAATTCGATACCATTTCGATACAAAATCCAACTTTTTGCGGAAAAGGCTAGTTCACGTAGCCTTTGGCTTGGTCATCCGTCACGATGGACATTTATCTCTTATGAGGAAACACAAAGACAGAATGAGGTCATTTTTATCAAGCAGAGCTCCAGAATGTGCCAGCGGAACAGTGGTTTAGCAAATTTGTATTTGAAGCTGTTTTATGTTCTCTTATGCACAATTATTGAATATTTTAAAAGCTAATTGAATATTTTAAAGAAGAACTTTTATAAGACTCGTTTTTGAGCACTTTTGGGAATGTTCGTCAAATGTTTTTTTCTCACTGGAAAGTCACTTGCTCACTTTATAGTTTTTGTTCAGTTGTTCACGCGGCTCACTTTGAAGCTCACTTACTCATTCTTTTTCGTTCAGTTGCCCACTAACCTACATGCACATGATCAACTGAACCAAAAAGAGCAATTTTAAAGCCAACTCATTTCTCTTAATTCAATTTTCTAATTATCATTTCTCTCTGCAGGTACCACTGAGCGGGTCTGCCTAATCACTGGCTCCACGGAAGGCATCATGACCGTGCTCGACTTTATTATGGACAAAATACGCGAGAAGCCCGATCTGACCACAAAGATCATTGATGCCGAGTCGAAACAGACACAGGAGCGTGATAAGCAGGTCAAGATTCTGGTGCCCAACTCCACCGCCGGCATGATCATTGGCAAGGGCGGTGCCTTTATCAAACAGATTAAGGAGGAGAGTGGCTCCTATGTTCAGATCTCGCAAAAGCCCAAGGATGTGTCGCTGCAGGAGCGCTGCATCACCATCATTGGGGACAAGGAGAACAACAAGAATGCCTGCAAGATGATACTCTCCAAAATAGTGGAGGATCCGCAGTCAGGCACCTGCCTGAATGTCTCCTATGCGGACGTTAGTGGACCAGTTGCCAATTTCAATCCTACTGGCTCGCCCTATGCCACCAATCAGAATGCCATCAACTCGAGCACAGCCTCGCTGAATGCCTCGTTGAACACCACGCTGGGTCCGACCATAGGCGGAGCGGGCTCCGCGACCAGTGTGCTGGTCAATGGCACCGGCATCAATTTGTCCCTCAATCTAGGCGCCCCCAATCCGGCGCCAAATCTGGCGGTTGCCACACAGTTGCTCGAGCATATTAAGGTGAGTGTGGGCGACTAGTGCGTTCAGGAGAATCAGCTGATTTGTGTGCTCTTAGGTTGCCATGCGCGGTTCTGGCTACTCGGAATCCGCCACCAATGAAGTCTGTGCTGCTTTGGGTGTACTGGCCAAGTACGGTGTACTGGGCATCGGAGTTGGTGTGCCCCATGCCAACGGTGCTCACACCACACTGGGCAACTATCTGGGTGTGGCGACGCTGGACCAGCAGACGGCTGCCGCTGCCTCAGCGGCCACGGCCGGCAATGTATTCGGTGCTGTCGGTCAGGTCAATCTGGAGCAGTATGCCGCTGCGGCGGCTGCAGCAGCGGCGGCCAACCGGCCCACGCAGTCACAACTGGAAGCGGCTGCGGCACAATTCGATCCATTCCGCCATCTGGGCTCTGCCGCGGCGACGGCCTCCACGCCCGTCTCGCTGAATAACAATAGCTTTGGTCTGACTGCAGCCACGGGCACAGCGACCACTGCGCAACTGGGCGGTCTGAGCAAGAGTCCCACACCGGGCGATCTGGGTGCCAAGGATACGAAGAACGTAGAAGTGCCCGAAGTGATAATCGGCGCTGTTCTAGGTGCGCAACGTTATTATTATCCCCCCTACTAAAAAAAAAAAAGAAAAGCAAACAACAACAGCAAATAACCACAACGACACCGCAACTTTCTTCCCTCTCCCCCAAGCCCCCAAGTGGTTTTCCATTTAAAAAACGCTGCGCCCCTAGACCATTAGCCATTTAGATATTAGCCACAGCCAGCATTCCACGGCAAGCATTCCAAGTGACTCAATTTTGCTTTTGTACATTTACTCGATATCCCAGGAACATTCCGTTTTACATTCCATTCCCAATTATCAATTTATTCCGGTATTCCCAGTGAGCGGTGTGAAAACGAGTAACTTAAGGCTCACTGGAGCCTCGCCATAAAAAGGTTTGTTTTTGGACTGTTGTTCTGTTGTTAAACTGCTCTGAAAATCAAATATCGTGCCCACCGATGGTTTAAACCATGATGAAATTTGGATAAGGTGGTATCCTTCGGAAAATCTCTCCCTTATTGTATGTTGACAAAAGAGTGTGAGTGGGTTAAACGGCAACATTTTCTGTGTTTAACCCTTAGAATAGCAATAGGGTACATTTGCTGCCAACTGTACCTATGCCCTATGTCGAATGAGGGTTAAAGCAACGAACAAAAGAATCCGAAGAAATTCGCCCGACAAAGGCTTACTCTGTTGACAGCATGTCAAGTACTGACAATAAGGCACCAATCGAGAGAGTTGCTCTCATGACGAGACAGCCTTATACTTATTACATCATGGTAAAGAAGAAAAATCTGCCCTAAATCTACTTAGCCTTGAACAGTTGGTTTCAAATCCCTCAATTTTTGTCTGGTAATCTTATAACCGAGCATTTTAGAGACACTTTACAAGCAGTTCCAATTCGATGTGAAGTCGATTATACGAAAATCTCTAGAGACTATCAGGACAACCACGTTTATGCCAAGGTTGGATTTGATTTTGAAATGATAATGCTCCGATTAAGCTATACAAGTTCGAAAGAATTGACTTAACTGATTCTTTGAACTGAACCTTTTTTTAAGCCGATTCGGGTTTAGTTTCGGGAGATTAACAATTCAGAAGTCTCGGCTCTTTTGCTTGGTTTGCCACTCGTCCACTTGAATTTAATCTTTGTTGATGTATGATATCTTTCGTTTCTGTCTTACTTTAAAGACACGCGAATTTTTTCACCAAATGCAGCTTGAAATGAATGACTATCACTGATCTATCAGGCAAAAATATCCATTGGATGATTTCTAGTCGCCCATTTGGATTGGATATGTGTTTAAAATCCTTTTATCATCCAATGGAACTGAAAAATCATTCAAAAGATATGAAAAATGATCATCCCTTGGATGATTTTTCAGTTCCGTTGGATTGTAAAAGTATGTTAAAAAATATTCAGTCCAAATGGATATTTTTTTTGGATCTTTTTTTCTGTGTGGAACTAAAAAGTTAAACGATCGCAAATTCGAAACGTTTTCATTTTGGTGTTCCCGTTTCAGAGTGAAATAGAAATCGATTGTCTTTTCGAATGGATACTCTAACAAATACTCTGCGAACAGCTCGGTTTCATTTCGATGGTTTTTTCTTTTGCTTTCATGCAATTCGTCAGGAGCCAGTTTAAGAAATGATTATAAATCAAATTGTACGCTCGTTGTATCAATGGAAACTTCAAAGTATCTACAATATTCGATATATCAATGGATACTTCATAGTGTCTACAGTATTTGAATGACTATTGTCAAGAAAATTTTTATTTACTTTTCATTCCACTGACACTTAGGCAAAACTTTTGAAACCGAATAACTTGATCCATTTTCGGAAACGAGAACAGCTAAAAATTCCGATTCCGCATAATCTGATCGAAGTCCAAAAATGGTGACCAGGCCAGTATATCATTTTCCGAAATAGTCTGCAAGTCTTTTGAAAAGATATCGATTCAGGTCTCGTGTTTATAAAATATAAATGTTAATGAGTTTCTCTCAAATTTCATAATTTATCTTGAGCAGACCTCTTCAGCCTCAACCTTCTACCTAACCATTGAATGGGACTATTCTCAGAATTTTTTCATTTGGACGATAATTTTTTCAAAGCTATGACAAACCATTTCCTTCGGTTCAAGTCACAAAACCACTAACCTTATCTGAGGCAAAAATTTAACTAAACGTTGAATACAACAAGTGTTTTCTTGGGAAGTATGACTTCTGCATACTTATATCGCTCGACACATTTACTTTGTCTGCAAAAACTTCATGAAGAAAAGGATAGTTGATGATGATCCCTTGGATGATTTTGGTATCCATTCGGACTGGATGTTAATCTCAATTCCAATTCCACTGCAACTTTTCGGAAACGGAATTGATTAAGTTTCTCGCAACACGAAAACGAAAGCGTTTTTCGTTTTAAAAAGTAATGCTTGCTTGGCCGGTGAAATGAAAAGTAATTGACAAATTACGCACTCGTACAGTTGCCAAATGTTCATTAAGGAAATTTTCCTTAATTCTGGGATCAATGTAGAACTTATTTATGTACTTTGAATTGCATTTAAGCCTTTAACTGAATTAATAATATTTTTTTGTTAAGTTTCTCAAGAAATTGGCAACGCCTGCCAAACCGAAAAGTATAACGTAAAAGTCAGCCTCTCGTTTTCGCATGTTCCATTTTCTATCGATTCGCTCGATTGTCCCGTGCCAAGAGTAAAACGTAAGCAAAATCATTCAGAATTGAGAACAGCAAATCCAAATCGAAACGGAATTGCTTTCGGTTTTCAAAACCTAGCGGATTTGAGAACATGCCTGAATATCATTTTTTGGATATGAAAATTTCCATTTAATGTTAAATGTATCTTAGATTTTCATCCAAAGGAGCTGAAAAACATCGAAAGATATGAAATATTAATATTATTTCCAAATGGATTTTAAAGTCATTTTAATTTTCTTCTCTGTTTATTTTCTGTGCTTTCAGCTTTGCTGAAAGAACTCAGATTCACAAAGCATATTTCATTTGAAGATGTTTCCAAACAAAATCTTAGCGAGCTTGGTGTAAATAAGCACTAAGATTACACGATTTGCATCATGAAACAAACATCATAAGGTTTAATAAAAGGCTTTTCATTTTGTTACCTTCGTTTTCACACCAGCCACCATGGGAATCAACTAAGAAACTTCCTTTGATAATTTACCATTAAAGTTATAGCAAAATTTCTAGTCAATTTCTTGCCCCTTACATGCCTCACACATTTAAGTTCATGCTCCACCAATCTCCGCACCCCCCCACATGAAAGTCTTGCAAACAGTTTTCCCAGCAGCAGCATCAGCAGCAGTTAGCATTAGGCGGTAGCTTTAGCGGTTAGCTTTTAGTTTACAAATTTCCATTTCATTTATGATTTATACTTAACGAATTTCCTACCCCCTGCTCCCCCCTCACTCTATAATACAGCTGGTCAAGCATATTGTCCGGTACGGCTAGTGCAATTCTTGGGTTATATATATAAACACACATACATACATGTTACATACATTTTGTTGGTTATTGTCTTTTCTTGTACCTCAATTGTCAGCTTTTTTAAGTTCGTTTAGGTTTTAGGCATTCTCCAACCTCAATTGCAGCTTATACCCCCCCACCCCCAACCCCTCTTGGCCTTTTCTATATATATATACCATTTCTATAATGTAAAGATTCCTAACCATACACATACCATACATATACATACATACATACATACTCTCTCTCTCTATATATAACAATTATATATTTTAATCATTTTGATGCAAATATTCCAGGTCCAAACGGTCGTAGTTTAGTTGAAATCCAACATGTTTCTGGCGCAAATGTGCAAATTTCCAAAAAGGGCATATTCGCACCCGGCACTAGAAATCGCATTGTCACCATAACTGGTCAGCCGAGTGCCATTGCCAAAGCGCAATATCTAATTGAACAGAAAATCAACGAGGAGGAGACAAAGAGGGCGCGACAAATTCCATTAACCACAGTTGTGAATTAATAAATCAAGCCAGCAAAAAAAGCAAGCAAACAAGCAAAAACAACAACAACAACAAACATTACCCCCCCATATAAAGTTTTTCGTCTAAAACAAATTTGTTCATTTATTCAAAAAAACGAAAAGAAAACTATATAAAAAACCAAAACACGTTAACAATAAAAAGAAACAGCAATAGTAGCCATACAAAGTAAAAAAAACAATTGTTATGAGAAAAAAGTTAAAGAATTAATAAAAAAAAAAGGAAAAACAAAAAGATAATACCTATGGCATACTATACATTTTTGAGTAAACTGTTCAAAAGCCTTTACAAAAAATTTGCTTTAAAAATCGCCTAGAAAACCAAAAGAACTATAAACTACTTTCTTACTACATTGTTGCATTTGTTTGCCATGCTCTGAAATGAAGAAAACTCCACATAAAAAAAAAACAAATAAGAAATTTAATCAAGTTATTGCCTAGTTATACTAGATAGAAAAGCAAACTGTTTGTTTTTGGTTTTTTTGTTGTCGATCTGTTTGCGTGTTTTGTTTTTGGTAAACACTCACACACACATAAAAAACACACACTCACACACACACATACACTGACTAAGCAAAACATAGGGCTTGGTGTTAAATATATATATACTAATTGTTGAGTCTTGTTTATATTACCCTCACACACACACACACATTATTATATATATATATATTTATTATATATATACACAGACCCAAATTAGCATTATGTTGAGCTAAAAAAAAAAACGAAACGAGTGAGCGTTTTCAGTGAAAACTTCAGGTGAACTTTCCCTCGAAATAAGGTAAATATTTTACGTACTAAAAAACAAAAGCATTTGGCAAAACGAACGCTAGCAGGCTAGTGATATAACCACACAAACACTTCTGACCAACAGCAAAACCAACTCTATTTGTGTATATTTTTGTTTAGTTAATTTCTGTTTTCTGTTGTTGCCCTTTACTCCTATTCGCTTATTGCTGTTTTACACTATTTAACTACTGACTGCTAAGCTCTGTAAGTTGGGTGTGTCAATTTATCTTAAAGTTTGTTGTTTTTATTAATAATTGCAGCTTGTTATCTATGAAAAAGTTAGCGGAACTCCGCCCAAAAGATGTATTTGTAGGAGATACATAGTGCTCACTTAATGCAAGGCTGTCATAGCTCAAACCAAATTGTGCATTATGAGTTGAGGCTGAAATATTGGCTATATTGTGTTCTAAACTCTCCGAATGAGATGAGAAATTACATGTTTTAGCAAGAGCGACATATCTCAGTTTTGTTACAGATGACATAGTGTCAAGATCCTTTGACTATAATGATCTTTTCAAGATGAAATTAATTCAACAAGAAGAATATCTATTTTCGCTGGGAGAGAATTTTAAATGCGATTTCCACAAAATGGTATATTTTGAGCTATGATCATAGCTCGCAAATAAGTGTTAACACCTTTTTCAATGCGACCAGCCTCAGGGAAAAACAAAAACAAACGCAGCACAAGCGGGCGGAAACTGAGCGGAAAACTTTTTATGATTTATTAATATAGATTTAAAATGGCTTGTTTGATCTAGTTGCTTTGCGACCTTACAGAACTGAACATTTTCAAACGAGTCGAACGAATCCACTCGTGCAGGGCTCTAGTTTGATAGGTTAAAAAATGAACCAAACGCATTCAATTCACACAGCCATGCGACATTAGTTATTCAAAGATTGTTGTCAAAGACACAAACATACACGGGCGCAACACACAACCAAGCATACATACAAAAGACAGTATGGAAGTTTGTTCTCGGCGAAAGTGTCAGTGAAGACATGAGAGAAACAGAAACGAAAAAAGCGGTCTTTGCTCTAAGCGCAACAGAATTGAGCAAAGACAGAACTGGAAGTGTTTTTCGCTCCCTCTATTCGATATGTCCGTAACCAAACTGTTTTTTGTTGACACGCTGTAAGTGTTGGGAGTAAATTGCGAGCTCTGGTTATGGTCATCTTGAAGTAAGTGTGCCACTTCATTTGAAGCACTCTAGAAGTAGTTTCATTGTTGTGTTTCTTCTTATAAAAACAAGTGCTACTCAGTAAGATCCTGAGTGCCCTGAAGAAGAAGTTATATTTGGTGAAGGGAGGATTCTCCATGACGAGGCTGTTTTTGGAAAGAATCTTATTTGAAAACGCAAAGAGTTCTTCCAATTTTGTTTTTTATTGTGTTAGAAATAGATCAAAGTTAACAAAAATAACACAAGGCAACCAAAACAGACTTTTTCCAGTATATCGAAAGGTTGGTGATGATTCGAGATAATTTTTCGATGCTAATCACGCATCTGTTTTCGGAAATGGTCCATCACGTGTCGATTTTTGGTAATTTGAACTTGAAGTTGGTTTAAATTCCCTTTTACCCTTTCTAGACACGTTTTAGCTATTTACTCAGACAAGCTAAATCGATTTAGCTGGGGTTAACTCCCTATGAAAAAAAGCTAGCTAAACGATTGCTTAAACTTTTAGCTTGCCTCTTAGCTTGAGCTGGTCTCAGACAAGCTAAATGCCTTAGCTCATACCCAGCGAAAAAACGCGTGGCGGTTTAGTAGGTTTAACTAGGTAGAAGCAAAAAAAAAAATGGTTTGCAATTATTTAGCAACTTACCCTTGCTAAATGAATTCAACAATTTCTGCAGCCTGCAGCAAAAAACAAAACGCAACTAAGGGTTTGCCCTTGACTTCTGCTCTCCAAATAGCATCCAAATACTCCTGCACTTGCACTTTTATTACTTAAATCAATGTAATTGTAATCAAATCCCTGTAGGTAAACAAACACAGTGCAGTAAGACCCTTTGCCATTTGGTGGTATTTTTCTGTTGAAGGCTATATTGGCATTGAGCAGTCACACTGTTCTCTAAGCAGGGACCCCAGCGTAAAAAGTTGTATTTTCAGCAAGGTCTAGACTTAGTTTGTCTGAGTACATAGCTTTTATGGGAAACCTTTCTGCATATGATGTAATTGATTTGAAGTAAATCTAAATGAGGCAATTTTTTGTTTTTGCCTAAAATGGGCTCAAAAAAAACAACACTATTTTCTGCACATTACTTCATTTGAATACAAACACTTTTGAACAGGTCTGAAAGCTGAAGCCCCAGCAAGCAATGTTTGGATCGGTCCAAATTATGTGTCTGAAAAGAGCCGAGCTTAAGAGCGAATTTCCAGTAAGATCATCAATTTTAGGGTTTTCGAAGCATATTCGGAGCATATTCTGAGCATTAAGAGCATGGGCTCATAAAAAACACTTATGTCTTAACATTTTCGGAGTTGAAGTAGGCAGGAAATTTAAAATTTTGTTTTGGTTGGATGTTTGGCATCAAGTGCCTAGAAAAGTAACTTTTATGTGTCTTTTATTAGTTTTGTATATGCTTCACTGGGAGGGTTTAAGCACTTATATCTGTGTCAGAAAAAGAGTCAGATTAAACTCAGAAATCTTCCACATAATGTGCGACCGTTTTCATTAAAAAAATTGATCATTTCGGGCTCTTTTTCGGGCACATTATGACAGCGAATGCTCATAAAAAAGTGTCAAAAAAGTATCAGAACACTCACATGTTGCTTGCTGCGTTTGAACAGGCATACACAACGCCACAAAGGAGTCAGGTCGACTGGAACAGCTGTTTCACAAACCTCCCGGACCCGGCTTGGCAGTCTTTGCCTATAGACTCCAAGTCGGCAGAGGCTTCCTCAAGCCAGTATTGCTATACCTGCTTGGGAATTCTAATGCACCATTACTGCAAAAACCAAAACCAGAAGCCAACGCCCCGTTCGGTTTTCGTGACAAATTGTTTATGTTTTCAAAGAACTGTTTCCTTTTTGTGTGCTTTTAGAACGGAGGCTTTAGACGTTATGTAGTGTGACCAGAGTGAGGAGCTAAATGTTACTATGTTCTTCTATTATAAACGGATGTGCTACGGATGTAACAAAGGGTTCCTTTTTTGTACAAACTGGTGATTGCTGTTGTTGAAAAATGGTGAATCATTGCCGCAAAATTAGTTTTGAAATTGAATTGACACTCCCAATTTATATCTACTTCTCTCTCTCTTTCTCTCTCTCTCTCTATCTTTATATACTTATAAATATATTTAAATGAAATTTGTTGATGTTGATGATCATGATAATGTTGTTTAGTTTTAAACTGGCTTAAGCCAATGATGATAAAAGAATAAGTGGTGTTAATGTGTTGTGCGCGCACGTGAGTCTCCTTTTTGGTTTTTGATTTTGTGCTCCTTTTTATTATGATTTTTTTCTTGTTATATTTCTATGGACAATTTTGCGATTTGTTAGTTGCCGGTTTGAAAAACTGCACCCTGATTTTGGTAATTTTTTTCGCCATTTTGTTTCTTACATTTTAATTATAAGTCGTACATTTTCTTTCACCCCTCCCCGCCCACCACCTCAAAAAAAAAAAAGCATCACAATTTTCACCTAGGATTTTCTTCATGACCCAAACAAAATTTCACTGTTAATTTTAAGAATTGTGCAATTATTAAACATAAAATTCCACTTCGTTTGTATGTAAATAAATTCTAACATCACACGCGAGTTTATCAATCAATCAACCCACCCAGACACACACACACACACAAACACACATACATAGAGAAAAAATGCCTTAATTGTAATGAAACAATTCTTGTTTTACTTTATTCCTTACACATAATTTAGCCTAACGTTTTCCCCCTTTTTTTTTATTAATAAAAGATAAATATCAAGAAAAAATTTGAATAAAAATAAAAAAATATATAAATGAATTAATGTGTTTAATTTATCACCCACTCACCCACAACATTAACCACCAACGCCACCACTAACCCAGCGTCTATACAAGCTACAACATTATCATGCTCGGTATATCAACTATCAGTCAGTCAGTCAATCAGTCAGTCAGTCAGTCAGTCCCCGTCAGCCAAAGTCAGAAAAATCACTGAAAACGCTCATCCCAAAAATCTATAGTGTGAAGAACATAACCAATCCTAAGCTAAGTCCCTTAAAAGTTAAGTTGAAATGTTGTTCTTATTAATTTTTTATTTGCTATATTGTTAAAACTGACCTACATACATACATTTGTTCTGATTTGTGCAATATTTATATAAGAAAAGAATAATATGAAAAAAAAAACAAAAACGGAAGAAAGTAATTTGAAAAGTACAGTCGTAAATGCTAGTGTGCCTTGAAAATATGCATTAACATCCAAAAAAAAACAAAAATAAACTAAAGGAAAAAGATGTTAGTGTTTTTAATAACATCAACTACAACAACAACAACAAAATAATTATGATTTGATGATAAACATAAATTCAACTGCAAGGGCGTACACCACAGGCAACTCTTATCACAACAACAATAACAAATACAAAGAATCGAAGTTGAAAACCCACAAAAATTCACAACAAGCATAACACACAGACTCCACTCCTACCACTCCCCTTCGCCCGTCGTACAAGAATCTACCATTTAACGCCCCTTTTTTGTCATGTCAAAACGGAAGAGCAACGAAACCATCCATCAGCAATTCGACACACACACATACATACCTTCACACCCACACCCAAACACACACTTAAATATCAATCACACATGCGCGTGCTCACTGAGTTATGTTAAATGTATGAGTTTTTTTTTTAAACTAATATCTAAACTTATAGTAGAAAAGAAGAAGTTGACGAAATAAACACAAATATATATATACAACATATATATATAGTTATATTTGTACTGGATCTGTGATATGTATTAAAACAAAAAATAAAAAAAACAAACAAAAATGAATAAGAAATACAAAAGCAAATATATGTAAACAAACAAATGAGAAACTTGAGAATTAATTATGAAATAATTAATTTGTTTAAGACACGAAAAAAGAGAGAACTAGGAGGCAAAACCAAATCATTGAAATCCTATTTTCCCCCCTCGCGACTCACCAAATCCAGTCGGTCGTTTACGGTTTGGATGACAAAAGATGAGAGAGATTTGGCGTCATTTGCTGACCCGCTTTCCATGTGTTTATGCTTGTTTGGAATTTTTGTTGTTTAGTTTTTATTTCGAATGCGTTTTGTTAATTGCTAAAATACAAATTCCAATTTGAAAGCCATAACGCTTAGACATTAGCCCCATACCCAGTGGTGTTTGGAAAAGAAAGCATTTGCATCAAATGTGAACTGAGAAGAAAGCGCTTTTGACTTGGTTACACTTTATTGTTCAGTGAAAACAAAAGTGATTTTGTTGAAGCTTGATAGCACCGTGCCTCAGTGCAAAAAAAAAACTGGGAAATGATAGCACTTCCACATACTTGGTTTTCCTCGGGGACCCCCAAAGTCTGAAGATTAGAGCTCGTTAACTTTAAAAAACTCCCGAATATACCATCTGGTTTTAAATTAACTTGTTAATTCCTATAGCGCTAAAGAGAATCTAGAATTTTTTAATCAATGGCTTCAAATATGTAAAGCGATGGCTGACAAATGCTGGTTACAGTTCTGGTATTTTGACCTTTTTTTGGGAAATTTCAACTTTAACCCCCACTGGTTTAACAAAATTGCTCCAAGCTATTTTTTCTTAGCATTTATTATATTAGTCCATTTAGTTCTTTGTTAGAAAAATTGTACTTACATGAATTGGTTTACCGTTTGCCGATGTTATTCGCTTATTTCTGATCAAACATCGGCAATCTAGTATTCTTTTTATAAGTGTTTACAGAATAATTTTTGAGCTAACATAAAAGCCCTTCAAAGTATACTTTACGAATGTTAGGTGGGAAATTTAAAATAACAAATATATATTCACATTTTATGCATGTTCTCACCGTGATTTGTCATCGACATCAAGATTTATCCAAAAAATGTTCTTGTCTTATTGCACTTAAATTGAAAACAACTGATTTTTGAATTGTGAAAATAAGTTGCTTAAAATGCTTTAGATTGATGTTACAGCTCTTTTCTGTTTTTGTTAATGTGGTAGCATAAATTGGTTAACGATACCGTTTTTTACGATAGGCAACATTATCGATACCCTGTCGAGTCACTACTCGAAAAGTCACGAATGCAATTGCATTCAAATTGGATGCAACTTGTTTGCTACCACTAGCTACTATGATTTTTGTATGGCGTAAAAGTTGCATCCGACCAAGAATTCAGGAATACAAGAATGTGCTGTAGTGAGAACCGGACATTATTAACCTTCATGTTTACCAATTTTGAACAACGATTACTTCTCTCTCTCTATTTAGCTTATTTTCCATGCAGATGACTACAAAATCAGCTAACTACAGTGCTACTTTGAACATTCGGTGGCGGACCAAAGTGCATTGGAAAGAAATAAGTTCATGGTTGAAAATCTTCTTCTTTCTTATTTGGCGCGATATTTCTATCACAACCGTTTGACGGTCTCAGCCGCTGCAATTAATGCCCGCCACTCGCCTCTGTCTTGTGCGAGCTGGCACCAGTTGGTCAATTTAAGCGCCTCAATATCTTTCAGCACCAATTTTTCCCAACTTAGTTTCGGTCGTCTTACGCTTCTTCCTTTCCCTAATTCGTACGCCTTCCGCCTGTACACTTTTTTACTGGAGCTTCTTCAACCATACGAGTAACATGTCCAAGCCAACGCAGCCGCTGTTGTTTTATGCGCTTGACTAGATCAGTGTCCCCATAGAGCTCATACAGTTCTTGGTTTATAAGGGTGCGGAACTCATCACCAACTTTTACAGGTCCATAAATCCTCCGAAGAACTTTTTTCTCGAACACGTCGATTGCCTCCTCATCCACTGTTGTTAATGGTTGAAATTACCACAAAAAATACGCTCTTGCAGTAGGACTCAATCTCACGACCTTCACGTTCTAAAGCGACGCTCTACCTTCTGAGCCATGCGGGCTTTTGTACGCAGAGAGCTTTACAAATGACTTATTTCTTTAGGGCAATTTGACAGAAGATTGAACCTTGGCGGCCTACGTAAAGATGCCATGTCGTTAGTGTTCAATCACCGGAGGACACGAGTTCGAGTCCCAGCAGGATAAGGACCTTAAAATTAGACTGTTATTTACACTTTTCTCTTTGTGGTTAAACATTCTATTCCTTGAAGGAATCGCTTTCTTTAACTCTCAGATGAAACTTTTTTTTATACCCCAGAAGATACTATTCCCAATTCCCAGAAAGAATCGCATTTTTACCGCCGTGGAGTGGCGCAGAGTGGGGATGATGGATTCCCCGAAGGTGGGTGTAAATGCGATAGCAATGCGATAGCAATCCATGGAATAAAGCGATACCTACTGGAAAGATAGAGTTCATGTCTTTCGCGATAAAATATGTTTGCTGAGCTAATCCGATTGCTTAAGAATATTTCAAGCCATTTCACCGTAACTTACGAATAATTTAATCGCGAAAACGACCCAAGACATTATAAAGAGAATCCAAGTGCGACATCATGACAGATTTAATGCATTTAACGCCACTGACGGATCACTAGATCGCGAAAAAACACCAAAGTGGACCAAATTTTGTAAAACTTCAAGGAAAGTACCATCTGGTCCACAACTTCCACTTGTATCTAAGAAAAGAAATGCTAAAAAATTATCCCTAATATTCGGAAAGTGTAAATCTCGGTCAAGAAATCGTGAATTTTAGGCATGTGAAAAATAGTATTTAAATTACCCACCTAACATTCAGAAAGTATACTTTAAGGTGCTTTTATGTAAGCTCAAGAGTTATTCAGTAAACACATTAAAAAAGAATACTAGATTGCCAATGTTTGCTCAGAAATAAGCGTATAACATCGGCAAACGGTAACCAAATTCATGTAAGTACAATTTTTCTAACAAAGACTTTAAAGGACTAATATAATAAATGCTAAGAAAAATATGCATGGAGCAATTTAGTTAAACCAGCGGGAGATAAAGTAGAAATTTCCCAAAAAAAGTTCAAAATACTAGAACATATTTGAAGCCATTGATTAAAAAGTACTAAAATCTCCTCAGCGCTATCGGAGTTAACTAGTTTATTTAAAACCAAATGTTCCATTTGCGAGTTTTTTCACGTTAAGTAAGCAAAATGAGCACTAAACGGTTTTTGGGGCCATTTCTTCAGATTTTCCGGGACCCCGAGGAAAGCCAAGTACGAGGAATTGCAGTAAGCGTACGCTAGGTCATTTTCCGGGCTTTTGCACTTTTGTGAAATTTACAGCACTGTGTAATTGAGCAACTTTGTTTAAACAATTCTAATACCACACCAAAACCCACACACACATATTGCACTACACCACATCCACTCGCCCACAGCCTGCCCCTAAAAACGTACGCATATTAGTTTTTTCTCTTTTTTTTTTGTTCATTTTTTATGCAGAAGGCAATTAAAACAATAAAAAAAAATATATATATATATAAAAAACAAGAACAAATCAGCTGTTATTTCAACGACGGAGTCTATTAGTGTTAAATTAGTAAACAAAAAACAAAAATACAAATAAAATGCAACTTTTATCAACTATATACATACATATTTAAAGTAATTCAAATTTGTCTTAAAATAGTAACAAAAAGAACAATTTCCAAAATATACAAAACACAAAAATATGTAAAAAGAAGTTCAATTTATCAATCAAATCACGTCTAGTACACATGTATTACATAAAAAAAACACACACAAAAACAAAACAAATGAATCGTTAATTATAATTTGTTATGCTTTGGCCACCCAACACACTGTTATTAGAACAATTAATCATTAAACAATGCATATGCATTATATTCTACATATATAAATACATACATATATACATATACATTTTTATTCACATAGCAAGTCAAGTGAACATGCAATTAGTGGATAAGTCCATGCAGAAGGAATCATCCCAGGAGTTGGCATTGAACCGCAACAGCAGCAGAAGCCGCAGCAGCAACAATAACAACAACAAACAGCAGCAGCCACATGAAAATTAGTTAAATATTAAATAATATATATATATATTTAATATACATCTATATATATATATACACTAAAAGTATAAACAGTAGTCGTTAGTGTGATACATAAAATTAATATTAATTAATTCATACAAAAAAAAAAAAAATAAAACGGTTTAACAATGATTCAAAAACAAAACAAAGAACTCTCAACGGAATTTGGCTGGGTTTCACGAAGAACAACAAAAACGCAGCTCAGCGCAATTCCGCCAAAAATACTGACTTAACGCTCATTCGATTCCTCACTCATTTTTACTCAGTTGATTTGAGCTGCACAACAGTGGATGGTAGTAGATCTTGTATAGCTATAAAACTATTGTAAATTTTTAAAACTGGTGTGTCGTATGTGGGCATTCAGGTGTACCAAAGTAATAAAAAAAACTACTTTTGAAAGGATAAAGGTGGACATTATCCCAAACCACGGATCTAATTCTTGATTACCAAATTCTGCTTAGATTGGCTAAGGCTGCGATTTTTTGCACTTTGTGAAGCAACGATGGCCTCACCTGGCCGTCAGGGGCCGGGCACATTTCACACAGTCTCAAAACCAAACATACGTCTTTTGCTTTCAGTCGCAGGCTTGCGGTCGACGAGGGCAGGTCAGAGCTGGGTTGAGTCGCACACCACACCATTACAGCTTTTCTCACTGGAACTTCTTTTCGACCGATCATTCATACTGCAGCAATATGCTATAGTCATCCGATTTTGACAAAACTTTGTAGACAGCTATACTATGTACGAGGTGTGTTCAAAGGAAAAGGTGAATTTTGATATTTTTGAAAAGTACTTGTTGAGCTATTAACCTTTTTTAATAGCTTTTGAATTGTTCACTAAATTTGTCCAAATAATTTAAAACCGAAATATGTTTTTTCTCATAAGTAACAGATGTTGATTTGCCGCACAGGGCCGATGTAATTTGAGTCGAATACAAAACAGGCTGACTGGCAGTGCTTAGGCGAAGTACAATTGTTTATAAAAGCTTATGTTTAACACATAGGCGAATCCGAGTTGATACCTGTTTTTACGACAAGCGACAAAACGAAAGCGAGACTTGCTACAGATCAGATCAAGAACTAACGCAGATGAGATCAAAAGCAAGACTGATTAATTGCTGCGCCTTGAGCGGAGGCCCAAGGGCAGGCGAAATAGAAGATTTTAACAAATCAAGAGAGCAAAAGAGAGCGCATTAGCAAAACAAACAGAATAAGAGGAAGTTACATAACATGCGAGTTTGCTACACAGAGCAACAAAATTATTGAAAAGAATAGAATTTAAAGATTTAGAGTGCTGGTGCTCCGTTGGTTGGATAACCAAACAGTACTTATTTAGTGCGCGCGACTGCTGAGCATGAGGTCGTGGGTTCGATCTCGCCTCGGAACATCTAATGAAAAAGTTTTTTTCTTTGAATAAAACTTTACACCCGGCCACACCTCTTGCTGTTGGCGCCAGCATTGCAGTAATTAGCCATGAAAAGCCTCTCAAAAACTGCCGTTCGGATTTGGCGTTAAACTGTAGTTCCCTTTCTCTTGTGCAAAAATTAGAAGCGCACAAGCCAAGAGATTGAGAGAGGCTCGGCTTTGGCCCCTCGGGGCTGTTGTCATCTTGACAAGCCGATTTTACTTTTTTACTTATTTATACATCAATATCCATTTTGTCCCCTTTAAAGTTCTCGCCCTCGGATATAATAGACTTGTGCCAACGCTTTTTCCAATCCTCGAAGCACTTCTGAAATACGCTTTTCGGTATGGCCATCAGTTCGTTCTTCGATTTTGACTTGATCTCATCAATTGTGGCAAAACGCTTTCCTTTCATTGGTCTCTTCAGTTTTGGGAATAGAAAAAAGTAGCAGAGAACCAAATCTGGTGAATACGGTGGTTGAGGCATGATTACGGCGTGGTTTTTGGCCAAAAAATCACGAACAAGCATTGATGTGTGAGCCAGTGCATTATCGTGATGCAGAATCCACGATTTGTTTTGCCACAATTCCGATCGTTTGAGCCGTATTGTTTCACGCAAACGTTGCGTAACTTCCTTGTAGTATTCCTTAATAAGTGTACGACCTCTTGGAAGGAAATCATGATGCACCACACCATTGTAACAGTAAATTATATTTTGAATATTCCCATGTGATCTACAAATAGCGTCCGATTGAGAGGAGCTCGGCGTTGGCCCTTTGGGGCTGTTAAGCCATAAAAAAAGGGGTCACGAATCACGCTGACTTACATATTGTGTGGTGTTGTTGTTTATGCCTTTAAGGTGGTCGTGTAGGGAGAGTGGGAGTACTTAGTATTGAGTACTATTAATTGAGTACTGAGTATAGATTATCGAGTATAGAGTATCGCATACTTAGAGTCGAGTACACTCAGTATCAAATACAGAGTATTGAGTACTTGGTATCGAGTACTTAGTATCGAGTTCTTAGCATCGGTTGCTGAGTACCAAATACAAAGTATCGAGCAATAGTATCGAGTACTTAGTATTGAGTACTAAGTATTGAGGTCTTAGAATCGAATACTGAGTATCAAATACTGTGTATCGAGTACTAGGTATCGAGTATCAAGCACTAAGAATCGAATACTGCTTAAACGAGAACTGAGTATAGAGTACTTAATATCGAATACTTAGTATAAAGTTCTTAGAATCGAGAACTGAGTATAGAGTACTTAGTATCGAGTACTTAGTGTCGAGTACTGAGTATCGAATTTTGAGAATCGAGTACTCGGCATCGCTTCGAGTATGTTGTGTCGAGTACTTAGAATGGAGTACTATTATCGATTACTGAGTATCGAGTTTTGAGTATCGAGTATCTGTTTTTGTCGACGCCCGGCTGGAGATGGCATGACATCAAATTCGGAAGCTGTTGCTGGGCGGTCGGTAACAGTGACTAGCAGACTGTTTGGCGGGCGGTATAGAGCATGCATGCATCGGCCAGACGGTATTATCAACCAAAAGACTGAAATAACAAAGATTGGTTGATTTCTCAATTTCAATAATGTTTGTAGTCTTCATAATTACTTCTTCTTTTAAATGTGTTTTGTTTGTGCTGTATGTAATTTTTGTTTTTTTTTTTATATTTCGATTATCATACATCTACTCGGGTTTGAACTCGGGACTGTTTGTTTATTAATCGAATGTTATCGAATCGAATATTAATAGTGAATGTGCTAGCCGAAGGCTCTGCCAAAATCGCCTGGCGGACGGCTGTCATTACATGTACAGTCTCTGTTAGTCGTGGCCGGTTATGATGCATTGGGTAGGGTGAATGTCTGCTGTGCTGTATTTTATTTTAAGTACCCATATATACGGATGACGGTGCTGTTGGCGGGCTTCCCAACTATTTGATAGATTGCTGCACAATACCGAATCTTTGGAAAATCACTGATAAAAGATATGAAGGAGTCAGAAAGAGCAATTATCTAGATGTACTTATTGTGGCCTGGTGTGGTGCAGCGGGTAGTGTATCTGCCTGCTGAGCAAAAGGTCGTAGGTTCGATCCCGCCTCGGGATCGATAAAGAAACGGTGAAATTGAGAAACAGACAAGCCAAAAGATTGAGAAGGAGATAGCTCGGCTTGGCTCTTTGGGACTCTGTGCGGATCTGGTACTGCTTTGCGGATCGGGCAGGCTATTTGTTACCATAAGCTGACTGCCGGATGGTTAACAGAAATGTGCTGGCCGACGACTGCCGTACGGCTGACATTTTCAGCACAGCTTCTGGTAATGCTGAACTGATCTGCCGGTCCGATGGTTACCCTAAACCAGGTGGTTAATGGAAAGGGTCTGACCGATGGCCGTCCTAAAACTATCAGTCGGATGGCAGACACTTCATGTGCGAGCTTCTGGTAGTCTTGTGCTTGATCGGCCAGGCCGATGGTTACACAGAAAAAAAAGATCCAAAAAGATCCATTTGGAATGGATATGTCTTAAATATCCTTTTAACCATCTTTAATATCCTTTCAATCATCCAACGGGGCTGATATGAAAAATGCCCATCCTTTGATTAAAAGGATATTAAAGACATATCCATTCCAAATGGATACGAAAACCATCAAATGGATATTTTTTAATATCTTTTTTTTCTCTGTGTACCCTTAGGTCACCGCCGGATGGTTAACTATATTTGTATGAGCGTTCGGGGGTACTGTGCCGATCCGGTCACCTGACGGCTTGCTTTCGGCAGCACCTGGCACCAAAAAAAAACTAATGGGAATGTTTTGGTTTGCAGCCCTGTTAAAAATATTACCTCTGTACTGTTCCTCCGTACGTGTGCCAAAAGTGCAACCGATTCTTTCAGTAGTTTGGTTGGGTATTAAATTAAGAACACCTGTTGCCTTATACGACATAGTAGTGATACTTTTCATCTAAATCTCTGACTGTTTCATATATGTTGAATACTTAACTATATAAGATCATCTACCTAAACTTATTGGTTGCTCAAGTCAAAGCAAGTAAATAGTGAAAATACCTACTGATAGCTCCACTGATTTGACACAAAATTTAATATTTATTGCTTACACCACACACACCCACACTCACACACACACAGACTTTTGTCGAGTAGCGAGAAACCGTAGCATACGTGAGTACCTTAGCAAAATGAGAACAAACAAAATCATAACGTTGCCTTCACGTTGCAAAACACACATTTCCAAGTCCAAAATTCGCTCAACGTGTAGGATTTCGGTTAACATTTTACATTCATATTTACAAAAATTAGCTCCACGTTTAACGAGCTCCTAGAGACAAATTGCAAACTTTCTTAATGTTTCTTAGGCGAAGCCCGGTCAGCGCACTTTTCACATAAAGTCCAAATCCGTTGCACTCGATTAGAACCAGTTTTCTATCTCTCAATACCTACTATGTAGATGATGTTAGGTCTCCACTGGGTCGCAGAACATTTAACCGCAAAAAACCGAAACATCATGGAAACTCATTCAAAAGTAAAAGTACTAAATCTTTTATGATTTGACTGTGATAATAATAATGACAAAACGAGAAATGAAGTCGATGAGGTAACAAATTAAACGTATATAGAGTATATATATAAATGTATGTACATACAATCCGCGTATATAGGCGAAGCAAATGTAATATTAATGTAGGTGCGATAAATTGAAGGCGAATCCTTTGGCATGGGCTCAGTGCGGAACATCCAGTATGAAGTAGCGTACGTTATTCAAAATAGGTTATTAATAAGAAGCAGACGATTGTCGAAGGAAACCAACCAAACGTTTTACTTATACATATTAGCGAAAATATTTAAATGAAATTTTAGCAAAAAAACTCCGTTTCAACTAACTAAGATTCAACGACATTTACTTAGTTATGGTCTATTTGAAATTTGTAATCAATTGAGGTTTTTTAACGATCACGTAGCAAGCAAAGGATTTTTACAAATATATTCATTTCAATTCACATAACCGCAATCGAAATTATCGAAATTTGTTCACTTCTCAATCTCATTTGACCCGACAAGCGACATTAGTGTAGCGAAACGAAACCACAAAATAGTCCTAGAGTTAAATCAAAAAGTATCCCTTAACAAAGCGAATCATTAAGCGTAGCTCATTCAAGTTTTAACAAAGAAGAAAACGTAATTTTGCAACTAAACATCCAAACCAAAAAATGCAAAACAAACAAACAAAAATTGTACAATTACAAGTTACTCCTCTCTACGTACATATATGATGATACATACATAGCTATATAACCCTATCAGATCATACTCGAAATAAAACCAAAAAAAAAAAAAAACTCTTTATATGGTCAAGGCAAACAAGGAACCGGCAATTTGACCGGTCCCAAGAAGAAGAAGAAGGCTAAGCTAGGTAGGCGGTAACCGGTACGTCATACATACGAGTATCGAGTATATCGAATGTAATGATAATGGTATGTAATGCGTCAACTGGCGCATATGTATGTATGTAATAGTATTTATAGTAAAAATTTGTTGAATACATATATATACACAGCCACACACACACACAAACACGCTCATTCAAAAAAGGAACAAGGAAATATTTCGATAATTCATACAGACACTAAAAAACCCCATCAGTAAGATGCAAGATCCGCATTAACAGAGGTTAAGATGACGGCAAGTCGAAATGCAAAATTTAGAAAGGTACACAAAGAGTAAAGAACAATTTAAACAAACCAAATGAATTACACACACATTACACATTTAAGAATGATTATATAAAAATGAAAAACTAATAAAAATTATATTATAAATTCAAATGATGATTTCATTCCGCTTTTATTGTATGCAGGCAGAGGGTAAGTTCAAAGTATATACCAGAGAATGTACATGTTTTGCAGGGCGAATTCATCATTATGTATTATGAAGTACATATAAATTAGAAAATCTCTTGGCTTGTGCGCTTCTAATTTCCGCTCAAGAGAAAGGGACCTACAGTTTAACGCCGAATCCGAACGGTAGTTTGAGAAGCTTTTGCATGGATAATTACTACAAAGCTGGTGCCAACAGCAGAGAGGGGTGACTGGGTGTAAAGTTTATTCAAAGAAAAAACTTTTCATTAGAAGTTCCGGGATCGAACCCACGACCTCTTGCACAGCGGTCGCGCACACTAGCCGCTAAGCCACCCGGCAATGTGTATTGACAGTTGCTTAAATAAATATTTTTGTATATTTTTCACATCAATGTTTAGTGATACACTTGAACAATTGTTCTCACAAGGACCAAACAAGCCAAGTATTACAAGAATTAAGGTATTAAATCAGCGATAACCAAGAAGTCCAAGTGGTCGAATCATTTATAGATTTTATTAAAATCTGAATATGGGTTTAACGTCCTGTTTTGATTGGAATTCTCAACTCGGTTTTCTCCGGCTGGGTAATATAAATAGGATTTGCAAATGGCTTGTTGGTGTGACAGAAACTGAAAGTGTACTGACGAAGGCTTGGCCGTCTACACAGCCACAGCTACTGTTCATGTTCATGTGTATTCTCTGTTGAATTTTCTGGTTGATTATTGAACTATAATCCAACCTCGACCTTGAGCCTGCTAACATTCACTTTGATTTTATAAAAAGCTATGATTAAGCCGCTGAAGGAAATTCAAAAATGATTTTGGACAAGCTTGAAGCTGCTGTCTTGGACATATTAAACTGGAGAAGCCGGCCGAACGACAATGCTGTTGCTATGGCTGCAAATCATTCTGGAGTTCAGCAAAGAATTGAAGAAATAAATCCTAAAATCGATTTCGTGCCATGCTCAAACCTGGCCTGTTTGCACGGCGAGTCTGTTAAGGCAGTTGCAGTAACTTTTTTCGGTACCTTGGAATATGTGGTATTTTGGTATCGCTAAAGTATTTTGGTATCAGCTACAGGAAAAAGCTTAAAAAGGGTACAACAACGCGATGAATCATTATAAAAACATATTGGCCACTCTGTCTTCGAAAAAACCCGTCGGTGTCCCAGAACTTCGAGAGATTTCATTTTCAGAGTGGCAAAGAGAATTGGTCCAATTGGGTTCAAAATAATTGTCCATCTCACAAGCGCCAAGTTCGATACACCCTGAATCTCCTGGAGATGAGAGAGATTATAGGCTTCGTGATTCTCGTGATAGTGTGGCCTGAGCTGCCACTGTAATCGGTAGTCGTCGTGACTGGTGATCGGTAGCCGCTGGTGACTAGTGCGGGCAGAGCCGCCACAACGGTTTTGGTTGATATGGCAGCCTCCAGTTGGTTTGGTGATAAATTATTAAAAAGCATATTTCAATATTAAATCAAATAAAACATGCTATTTATTTGATGCAGCCTATCCAGTAAAATAATGTAGTTTACATTTCCAAAACTAATTTTGCTTATCAAAATAGCTTTAGCGGTGTATTTAGCAAAATCTCTACCCAAATCACTAGAGATTTGAAACCAACCGAAAGAGATTTCTTGGACACCTAGAATTGGTTTTGGGTTGGAATTTGGTTGGAAGAGATTTCTGGGACACCGCCGAATATAACTTTGAGAGCTCAGAAAATAAGAGCTCTGGAGACGGAGTTAATAGAAAAACGAGAGGAATGGACAGACGGCGCTCTTCGCTACGCTAAAGATATGTCTGAAGACCATGGCATATCTATGGAATCACCTAGGCGAAGAGTTAAAAACTATATTTTTAGGACGTAAAATTGTCGTACGAAGATGAAGTAAGCGAAAAGGGAAAGGTTTGGGTAATTGCAAAATTTGGCGGGGCAATTTGCTTACCTATCTCCTTCTGTTTTGCTGGATTCGGACGACACCAATTGGCTTAGTTTAGTGCATTCAGCAGGTAACATACATTATAAAGTTAATGTGGCCGAGCTTCAGACAAAGCGCTAACGTCTTCGAGTCTTTGTAACTGCTGCAGGGAGCAGCGATAAAATGATAAATGATAAACTTAAGTCCATAATAAAACTTTTATCTATTGAGCAAGAAGTAAGTGAATCCCTAGAGATTGATTCCATTATTAAGAAATTTAAAATGCTTAAAATAAAAAGAATAAAATTTTAACTCCACAAAACGGAGTTAAACGGAAAAATAATTTGAAATTAATTGTAAATTATTGGAAATTTTGTTTTGACTTTTCTCGAAATTACATTACATTAAAAGTGAGATCTATATTTGCGGAAGTCGCAACCCAATACGAGATTTCTTCGAGAACTGAAGACTGATAAAACATAGTAGCCAGGTTCAAAAACAACTGCAATCAAGCTTTTCGAAATAATGGGAATAGGTAATTACAGAATAAGTAGGTTTAAGCTTCCATCACGGCAGCATATTAAGCAAGCGTCATTGTAGGCAATTGAAAATTTGTTGAGATCGAACAGATATGCTTAAAATGGTATATATTGATTCCAAAAAATCGTAGAATAGTTGGGTGTACATTGATTTTGTTTCAGCAACGATTATACTATTATGTATGGGTTTAGAAATGCAGTTTTTATTTCAACTCATGAATACTAAACATTTAGTCTATTTTCTTATTCACTTAGATTTAATTGCAAACTTTTGTGGACAATCAGGCTGCCTATGTGGATGACCGGATATAAATGCTGAGTTGTTCTGTAGCTCACCATCCAAGCGCAAAATGTTGGGGTAGGTGCTAAGTTCCACTTTGTATCTGAAAAAGAATTTAAATTGGTGAAAATTAATCAAATCTGTCTGGGCAATATAGATATTTTTTTTAATTTTTCGAAGAAGAATTGACTTTATATACATTTTAAATATACCCAATGTTTGACAATAGTAAAAACATACAAAATGGTCTTTTTTATACTCTGTACCAGAGGTACACGGAGTATATTAAGTTAGTGCAAAAGTATGTAACAGGCAGAAGGAAGCATCTCCAACCCTATAAAGTAAATATATCAACAGCCTAGTCGATCTAGCCATTTCCGTCTGTCCGTCCGTCGGTCCGTCGGTCCGTCGGTCTGTCTGTCTGCCCGTCTGTCCGTATGAACGACGGTAAGAGAAGGTAAGAGATAGTGGTTCGACGTGAATGGGACAAAAACTTCTTATACTTGCAGGCAGATCAAGTTCATTTTCAATTTTTGCCACGCCAGCGCAATTTGGAAAAAACTTCATATCTCCGTCAGTTTTATAGATAGAAGGTTCGAACCTTATGGACATATTTTGAAATCAAGATTATTTATCGATCCGCCAAAGAAATGGTAACGATCGGATGAACGATAGTAGAGTTATAAGGAAATCAAACAATTATGGGCAGCACCGGTCGCAACCGTGATGGGCAGCACTTCACAGGTACAGAGTATGGTTTAGTCGGGCTTGACAGACGTTTTTTTCTGGTTTTTCAAACAAAAATCTAGCTTTCTGCCAATTTCTCGAAAACGGCCCAGCCAAATAATAATTGGTCTTGATTTTTGGAATCAGCGGCGGGTTTAACATATGAAATGACTGTCAAATGACCAGGATAATAAATGCTGTAAACTAGCGTTATCATGAAGATGGGTAAAAAGAGGAAAAGATCGACCTGTCCAAAATGCTTCCATCGATTTGCAGCTAGCACTTAGCTTGAATATAATCGCTTTCATAAGAATCATGAGGACCCCGGCGACGCCGCGTATTTAGCTAGTAATATATAAAAAAAATATTGATTCCTTAAAAAAAAACTTTAGAGGAATGCTCGGTACGACGCGCAGTGGCCAGATTCGCGAATCTAGCGTTGCAAAAATTAATTTTTAATGGTCGATGTTTTTGAACAAAGTATTTTAATTCAATAAAGCGAACCCCAGATAACCCGAAAAACTTTGGTTTATTGACGTCGCGACGACAGAAATTCCATTGACTGAAAAGTGAAGTGATTCTGCATAGAACTAAAACGAAAGAAAGAACGAAATAAATAAAAAAAAAAATAATTTTAAGACAGAATTTTTATTGTCTTTACTCTCCGATATCAAAGAACAGAATGAATAACAAGTTTCCCGTTCGACATAAAGAATGATTGACATTTTTTTTGTAAGTTCCCAGGCCTGCTTGTTTCTTCTTAATTAAACCAATTACCCTAAATGTAAGTTATATTTATGTTAAAATGAATCTGAGTTCTCTTAAATGTTTTTTTTGCTTAAGTGTCCTATTCATGTGGTGCAACATTTAAGCCCCTGAATTTGACTGATAATGCTTAAGGTTTTTTTGTTATTGTTTAGAGCAGTATCATGTAGAATACCATCTGGTTAAGAAAAAATAGTGGAAAGTTAACTTCGGCTTGGCCGAAGTTTTTATACCCTTGCAGCTTCCATTGAAGAAAAGTTTTTCCAACTAATCTTAGTTCTTTTCGGACCTTTCTTTTCTAAGGTAGCAATACTATATAGATGACCGATTTCAACCAAACTAAGTAAAATCATGGAAAAGCATAACTAACAATTACAAAATTTGGACGTGATTTTCTTTAAAACTAAAAAGTTTTTCTCACTAGAACTACTTTTTCGACCGATCATTTGTACTATGTATGTAAAATGGCTTGACGCACCCCCAAAGGGCCAAAGCCGAGCCTCACTCAATCTCTACATTTTATTTTCCATTCCGTTACAGTCGGAGGTATCCCAGAAATTTCTTCCAACCAAATTACAACCCAAAACCAATTCTCTGTGTCCTAGAAATCTCTTTCGATTGGTTCCAAACCTCTCGTATTTTGTTAGGAGATTTGAAGAAACCAACCAAAGCCAATACACAAACCAAACAAAGCGACTTCGCGAACCTACACAGAAAAAAAAACGGCGAGATAAATTCAATCTTTTTTCTTAGAGTAATTCAGGCACGAGCTTAAAAATTCAAACTCGATTTACGGGATATTCTACTCAATTCAATCTTTTAAGACTTGAGGCAATCGTTTCGAGCTTGTTTCATTCCATATGTGCTTACTTCAACCCCTTTCGAAATCACAATGTTCATAAATTAGGAACGAGGAGCAGAAAAGTATAAACAGCACTTTAGACATGCGACAACAATCATGTGCTATGGTGGTGTGCGATGAAATACCATGCCATTCGTGATCAGTGTAAAGCTGAAAGGTTGTGAGTTCGAGTCCCAGACAAGACAAAAATAATTTTTATATTTCTTTGTTTTTTTTTTCAGAAGCTTTAAGCATACCAAAACTGGTGTCGGTGGGGTTGTGTCCTATGGAAAATGGAGGAAGAAAGGAAAGTCTTGCGCCTCCAAAACATCTCGAGACATTGCGCAGATCTTTTAATGTTCGGCCAAGTGCTTTCAATGTGCGCTTGTGCGCCATTGTTCACTCGTCCCAAATGATGATTTTTGCCGATGCTAATACTTTGGCCATTGCCGAGTGTTTCATGTCGGTTGTTCAATAGTTAGAAGGTACAGCGTGGGCCGAAAGAAGTCACCCTAATGGAAGATGCTCTTATTTTTACAAATAGCCGCCAAAGTCAGATCTGTTTTGACATTTGTGGACTAGACAGATGTAGAATACAAGTGAACAAGCCATGGATCGATATACTCCCCAAGCGATGAGGCTCATTTCCACCTCGGCGGGTAAGTGAACAATCAAAACAATCGCTTTTGGGGCACCGAAAGTCCACGAGTGATGCACGAGGAGCCATTACACCCGCTCAAAGTGACTGCATGGTGCGCTGTTCACGCTGGAGGAGTCATCGGGCCATTTTTTTCGAGAACGCCTCTGGTCAAACGACAACAGTGGACGGTGCGCGTTATAGTGTCATGTTAACCGGGTTTTTTCTGCCGCAATTGGACGAATTAGGACTGGAGGACGTGTGGTTTCAACAGGACGGAGCAACGGCACCAACTGCGCGAGCCGCCACCGACATTCAACACCGACAAACAACATCGGATGACTTATTTTGGCCACATTGTATAACGGCAGTTATAACGCCGAATAAGCTGTACGACATCCCAGTTCCCAGTTCCACCGGGGGCATCCTAGAAAAATAAGCCACCATTTCCATCATGCTGTCATTAATGTATCCCTCAGTCATACACTTCCCTCAGTTGAGGGTTCAACAGAGGTACATTCTTTGAACTGATTGGTGTAATTCATGTCGATCATATTTAAGATCACGCTCCAATTCTCTATTAAATGCATCATTCACTTTACGATCTGGCGCAGGCATTCCTAACCTAACAATCAAACTGCCACATAACGTTACAAATGTCTTAAATCAAGAGCAAAGCCTGGTCATTCGTCTCAAGATCGGGATTTCAGCATGTCAAAATGATAGTAGCATATAATGTGCGTATCTGACTTGGAGATTTAGATATAATTGCCTCAGCGATTGTCGTGTCCCATTTATGTATTTATTAAGTTTGTGCATATAAACGTAAAAGCCAAAAGGAAGCACCTAAGACCATATAAGTTATATATATAATCTTGATCAGCATCAACAGCCGAGTCGATTTAGCCATGTCCGTCTGTCAGCCTGTTTTGCATATTTTGCGATTATTACCGGTTTTATGGACCATTTACTTAAATATTTTTTTTGGGCTATTCTGTTAGGCAGCGCCGGTACAAATCCAACAAATCAAAGATCATAAAAATCCGTCCAGCAATTCTTGAGTTATAAGTGGTGTAACTAACACCACTTTGTTTTATATATATAGACTAGCAAGTAGCCCGACCTGCTTCACTACGCCACCGTCAGTAAAGCTATTTCAAGCAATATCGGTATCAGTTTTTCTTTTCCGTCTTGGGGGTGAATTTCACAAATTGGAAAATACTTGACCGTAGCTTACATACATCGGCTCAAAGCAGAGATTAACACTTATGCCACGCCCGCGGGTAAAAAAAAATCTCACCCGACATTTCCGATCTTGGAGGTGGAGTTTTAAAAATGAAAGCTTACAAACAAAATTGGCCTTGATCAGACATTTTTGGATATTTTTCACCAATTCTCCAACCATTCCTCAAAGTTGCATTGCAATCGGATGAACGCTGTAATTTTTCACATTTCGCGACTTGAGCACCATTTTCCGCATTTTTCTTCAACTTAGAAACCTTTCCGGGCAAGCGTCTAACCAATCCCCAAGGTTTCACTGAAATTAAGAACTTTGCAAATCTGGCGGTTTCTGGACCATTTTCCACCTCCAGGTCCACCTCCATGTCCACCTCCATGGCCACCTGAAAAACTGAATATTTTTATAATTTTCTCAGTCAGGTCATGGCCACCTGTATAATCCAGATATCTTCAACCCACTCAACCTTTACCCACCAATTTCCGCCAAGAGGGGTAGATTTTCTAGAAGACTGGTATGCAGTCAATGTTGAATTTTCATTTAGATTTTTGAGAATGAATTTTAGCCCGATCGGATGATAAACACAAAATTTGCATACAACAGTTTTCCGCCCATTTCCCGACTTTTGGGGTAGACTTTCCAAAAGTTGAAAGTCACGTTGATCATATTTTTTATGAATAACATTGAAAATGAGCTTGGAGCTAATCGCAGCGAACTAAAATTCAACTCACCGAACCCTTTGCACCCAATTTCCACCAAGGTGTGTGAATTTTCCGGAAAATTAGTATGTAGTCATTGTTGAATTTTCATGTAGATCTTTGAAAATGAGTTTGATCCCAATCCGATGATAAACAAAAAAGTTGCATACAACAGTTTTCCGACCATTTCCATTGGGGGTAGATTTTCCAAAAGTTGAAAGTCACGCTGATCATAATTTTTTATGAGTAACTTTGAAAAATTATTTGGAGCTAATCGCTGGGAACTAACGTTCAACCCATACAACCTTTAACCACCCATTTTCCACCAAGGGGGGTGAATTTTCCCGAAAATTAGTATGCAGTCATAGTTAAATTTTCATATAGATCTGTGAAAATGAATTTTAACCTGATTGGATGAAAATCAAAAAAGTTCCATACAACTGTTTTCTTTGAATTTTCCACATTTCCCGACAGAATTTTCCAAAACCGTTTCTTAGTACTCACTTTCAGCATAAGATAAAGCTACTGTAAAAAATTCAGCTTTCTATCTCTTATAGTTTGTCCTGTGCGACGGTCACCAGTCAGTCAGTCAGGTTGAATAGTTTTATATATATAGATTTGATTAAAATGCTAATTTATCCACATAATCTTGATATGTTTATTTTTCATTTAAGCCTATAAAATGTTAACTTTAAAAAGAAAATCAAAAACTCTGAAAATGAGTTTCCAGGATTTGGAGTAAGTTGGCAGTTGTCTAATTGCTTCAGTCTGCTACTCTTTGGCTTTTGCGTTGTTTTGGTTGAAAATATTTTTAAACTATTTTTTATTACCTAGAACTCATAAAATCTTTTATAATATTATTGCAATTCATTTAGTTAAGTATCAAAGTATTGATCTGTAATTTTGGATTTGACTCAAAATTCTTTATTAACATAAAATAGACCAAATGAACCGGAAAAGCTTGCGACATTTGTAAATCAACAAAAGAGATTTCAAGAACACCGACAATTCTTTTTGTGTTGCTGGAGGTTTGTAGAACACGCCCGAATACGCATTCCACGTTCAGCACACAAAAATCATCAAGAATCATCAGCAAATTTGGCAAAAGTGCTTTTATTGAATAAATAAATGAAAGAGGGGAAATGGGGAGAAAAAATTTTATTCAGCAACTTTAAAGCCTCGGCGGGTCCATTAAAACTTAATAAATCGAGTTTTGGTTTTTCATAATGGTAGCTAGGTAATATAACGATTTTTTAGCTATATCTAAGTAATTCGGGAGGTCCAGGAATAGAAGAAGAGTGTCAATATCTGCTGCCATAGTTTTGGGTATTTGTGAGCTTAGCCTTGCCTACGGTTCCTACGGTTCCTGCGCCTACGAATACGACGAGCGGGACGCTTTCTCCTACGAGTATAGCGTCTTACAGTCACCGTCTTCGCCGAATTTGCCGCCGTGGTTGTGTCAGCTGAGGCAGCGGTTGTTTCGGCGGCTGATGCTGGTGTGGTTTCACCACCCGCTGCGGGCGCTGCGGTGGTATCTGTTGCGGGAGCGGCTGTGGTTTCTTGTGCGTTCGACTGGGTCACCAGGATACAGGCAAGGCCTGCCAGGAGTAGAACGCAAGTGTATTTCATCTTGATGCTTTGGTTACCTTGCAACTGATACCTTTCTACTGCCTTCCACTCAGTATTTATAGCTCTGGACTTGGTCTGTGTAAACAAAAACTTGTGCTAGATTTGAACAATAGTTGCGAAATTTTGCGAAAAAATTTTATTATCTTCCGGTTTTTTTTCGCTTACTGAGTAAATAGACCCCAAATTTAGAAATTTAGATTAAAAATAATAGCTTAGTATGAGTGGAACAATAGATGTGTTTCAGACTCTTGAAACATAAGTTTTAGTTTCCGTTCATCATTAACCAGATTATAAGACAGTATCTATAGCTGACAATGAAGATGGTTGATTGTGGTGGCCAGAACTGCAATTGCCTGCATCTTAGCCGTGTGTTTGGTTTTTGGAATCTAAGCCTGTTTGTTCCAATTTACGAAATAACCAAACCTATATATCTGTTGGCTAAACTAAATGTGAGAAATGGGTTTATGAAGACTTTCTTTATAGATCGAATTAAGACGTGAATATCACTGTGAATGGATACGGGCTCAGACTAGCGCCTCAATGGAATCGGAATGGAATGGATATAATAAATATTAATTACTTACCGTCTGGCATTGAAAACCTGCGGCACCAGGCAAACATCAGCCATTGAGATTTCCTCGCCCACACAGTATTTGCCAGCCGACTCGGAGAGAACCTTCTCTAAGGCAACAAATCCACGTGTTATCCAATGTTGAGCCCACTCCAGACTCTTCTCTTTGCCCAGATGTTCCAACACCAAACGATTCTGCAGCGGCTGTATGCTGGAGCAAATTATTTCCACAATCTCACGCACTTTGGCCCGCTTCTGGGGATGCTGTGGCAGCAGCGGATGCTGTGGTCGAGTCTCCTCCAGATAATGCATTATGGCCACCGAATCGCATAGCGTGTGTCCATCTTTAAAAGATTAATTGGGGAAATTAATAAATGAATTGAACACAGCATGTCGGACACTAACCAATTTGTAGTGCTGGTACCGTCTGCATGGGATTAACCTTGAGATACTCTTCGGTATAGCAATATTCCACATTTTCCGATTTGATTAGACTGATTGGTTTGATGACATAGGGTATTTGCTTTAGATTCAAGCTAGTACGCACTCGCCAGGAACAGGAGCTTGACCAAAGCGCATAGAGTACGGTTGGAGTAGACTTTGTCGACATTTGGCTTACCCTAATAGAGGATATTGCTGAGGCTCGAACCAATTTTAATGCAAACATATTTTGGTTGTTGAATTAATGTTGCTGTTTATTTGTTTATCTGCTGATTACTGCTGTGGTTAGAGCTGTGCTCGTGCTCTGAAAAGCGCTTAATTACTATCGATAGAAATCAAAGCGCTAGCTCGAAAAGCCCAAAAGTAGGCCACGAAAGCAGACGTACTGCTTGGATTAGCTGTGTAGCCCAAAGTGAGAGATGAACCAAATAGGTATATGGTATAGTAGAATGTATAAAATGAAAGCAGCCTATAGATTGTTCTAAAACGTGGCAAATGTCACTTTTACCTGAGATAAGGTGGTGTGATTTCTTTAGACTGCCATAAGTCCATAGATCATACTTCCGTACTTGAGCCAGAATGACCTTAAATAACAGAACCTTCTTCCTGAGTGACAATTTGTTCATTGAATTGCGTTATAATAATATTCCTAACCTTAACATTTTCTGGGATATGTATCTAATCCTGGGCTACAAGCCTAATATATTTTTGCTGGGCTCCAGTTCGTTGTTCTTGATTTGAGGCTCAAGGTTTTAGGGTAACAGTTTTGCTTAGCTGACGACGAAATCAAGGATATAAAAACAAATGAATAATTTTTATTCAACTTAACCGAAATCTTGAGTTCAGTATTTTTGTACACTTGGTTTGTTTTGAGGTTCTGATAGCAGTGAAAAAATTAGTCTGAATTCCCTACACTCCATAAAAAAGTCTCAGATTAACCCTGCGGAATTGCGATTTCGTCAATAGGAACACTTTGCTTTGCTTGGCTGCTTCTATTAATCTATATATGTAAAGTACATACAAAAAAATCTGTGGGTAAATTTAACCGATATTGTAGGTTAGAAATGCGCCAACCCACAAGTCGGTTAAATCAACCAATTTTTACAGTATCTATCACGTAAACCTTTACGTAAAGAGAACTATTGCTATAGTAAATCAAACCGAAAATAACGTTTAGAAATGCGCCAACCGACAAAATTTGTAATATATACCGATGTTTACAGTAAGAAGATTTTCTTACTATTTTCACAGTAATATTACCAGCAAAATAGTACATTGACAGTTTTCTGGTAAATGTACCGAAAAACTGTTAGTCTACTGTAAAATAGTAAAATTACTACTAATTCTGTAAACCTACCATTCAAATAGTCTTCTTCTTCTAGTTCCGATCCCTTTTGGGATATAGGGCATCAAATAGTAAGATATCAATTTTACTGTAAAACTACCAAAAAATAGTCATCTTACCAATATATTGTGACGAAATCCAAATTTCCGGAGTGCTGGATACGAACCTTAAAACAAAAATGTTTTTCCTACTGGAACTTCTTTTTCGACGTATCATTCGTACCACAGTTATATGCTATAGTCATCCAATTTTGTCAAAAATTGGTAGAATTGTGTAAAAGTATACAAAATAAGTATATGCCAATGATAAGGACGTTTCCATTAAGAACAAAAAAGTTGTTCACACTAAAACTAGTTTTTCGACCGATCGTTCCCTTGGGAGCTATATGCTATTGTCATCCGATTTTGACCAAAATTTGTAGAATTATGTGAAAGCATTCCAAATAAATAAATGCCAAGTTTTAAGACATTTCCATTAAATACAAAAAAAGTTTTTCAAAGACTACTTTTCAGACTCATCTTTTCTATGATAGCTATACTATATAGACATCCGATTTCGACCACACTAAGTGGAATCATGGAAAAGCATAGCAAACTAAGATATACGAAGTTTGGTGGCGTTCCCATTGCTTTTCGACCGATCGTTCCTATGACAGCTATATGCTATAGTCATCCGTGCAGAGTATATGTACCAAAAAACTTCGTGAAAAGATTGGTGAAGATAGCTTTAAAACTGACGGAGGAGGTAGCATAGAAACAGACAGACGGATGGTCGAACTGAAGGACATGGCTAAATCAAATCAGCTCGTCATGATGATCAAGAATATATATACTTTATATATATATATACAAATGAGTCTACAGTAAAAAGCAAGATTTTCATTTTTGCATTGTATTTGGCTAAGTTCTTAAAAAATAAACAACAAATTATTATGATATGCCTAAAACTATATCTAAGGATTTCGGGAGGTCCATGAAGTGCTGAAGAGTGTCAATATCTGCTGCCATAGTTTTGGGTATTTATGAGCTTAGCCTTGCCTACGGTTCCTACGGTTCCTGCGCCTACGAATACGACGAGCGGGACGCTTTCTCCTACGAGTATAGCGTCTTACAGTCACCGTCTTCGCCGCATTTGCCGCCGTGGTTGTGTCAGCTGAGGCAGCGGTTGTTTCGGCGGCTGATGCTGCTGTGGTTTCACCACCCGCTGCGGGCGCTGCGGTGGTATCTGTTGCGGGAGCGGCTGTGGTATCTTGTGCGTTCGACTGGGTCACCAGGATACAGGCAAGGCCTGCCAGGAGTAGAACGCAAAAGTATTTCATCTTGATGCTTCGGTTACCTTGCAACTGATACCTTTCTACTGCCTTCCACTCAGTATTTATAGCTCTGGACTTGGTCTGGGTAAACAAATACTTGCTCTGAACTTAAACAAATGTTGCGAATTTTTGCACAAAAAAAACTATTACCATCTGGTGTTTTTCGCAAAATATGTACATTTTAAAAATAGTTCATAAATTAAATAATAAAAGCAAATAGTACTCCGAAATGTTAAGTATGACAATACCAAGTAAACCTTAGCTTTGAAGATGAAGTGGATATCAATTAGGTTTCTATGTCAAGCAATTTCGAAGGTTTCTTAAAAGCTGGAAAATAATGTAAGTATTTGAACTGTGTAATTGTTATTAGTTTTCATTGTGTCCGGTTTTCCTTTATTTTTAAAAATCAGTTTTTTTGCAAAACATAAAGCTTATCAAATTAAGAATGTCCAACATTTGACGTGCAAATTCTATTTCTGTGCGGGTTTTCGGAGACACTTTCAAAAAGTCTTATCAAGGTGCTTGATAAAGCTGTATAACCTTTTTGGAAAGCTGGCTACTCTCTTGCACTACCCGCTGAGAAAACCCAGACGTGATGAACCATTTTCCATTACAAACCCGTGTTCAGTTTACGAAATCATATTGAATCACCACCACAATTGTATTAACATAAATAAACATAAAAAAAATAGTGGAAAGTTAACTTACTAGCTCGGCCGAAGTTTTGTATACCCTTGCAGCTTCCATTGAAAACAAAAAAGTTTTTCTAACTAAGACTACTTTTTGGACCTTACTTTTCTATCGGATCTATACTATATAGATGTCTGATTTCGACCAAACTTGGTGAAATCTTGGAAAAGCATAATACACTGTTAATTACGAGGCGTTAATTTGGAGGCGATCCCATTTAAAACTAAAAAGTTTTTCTCACAAGAACTTCTTTTTCGACCGATCATTCATACTGCAGCTATATGCTACAGTTATCCGATTTTGATGAATCCTTGTAGAAATATGTTAAAGTATATGAAATAAGAATATGCCAATAAAAAGGACGTTTTCATTAAAAACAAAAAAGTTTTTCTCACTAGAACTGGTTTTTCGACCGATCGTTCCTATGGGAGCTATATGTTATAGTCATCCGATTTCGACCCAACTTTGTAGAATTGTGTAAAAGTATATAAAATAATTGTATGCCAATGATAAGGACGTTTTCATTAAAAACAAAAAGTTTTTCTCACTAGAACTAGTTTTTCGACCGATCGTTCATATGGCAGCTATATGCTATAGTCATCCGATCCGGCCGGCTCCGACAAATGTGCAGCGTATATGTACCAGAAGACTTCGTGCAAAGTTTGGTGAGGATAACTTTAAAACTGACGGAGGAGATAGCATAGAAACAGACGGACGGACGGACGGACAGACGGACAAGGCTAAATCAACTCAGCTCGACATGCTGATCAAGAATATATATACTTTATGTGGTCGGAGATGCTTCCTTTAATGCGTTACAAACATCCGCACAATTTTATAATACCCTTTGCAAGGGTATAAAAAGATTAATTTGTGTACCTTATGCTTATCTCAATAGGCAAATTACAAGCTCTGTTGGCACGGCTAGAGAAGGAGCTTGATCAACAGCTTGGACGACGGCTTCTAAATGCTTTGTCGGGAAATAAATGTTGCCATTTAAAATATCAAGAATTGGGGGAAGGCTTATTAAGAGGGAAGTCCTAGATTACCTAGAAGTTCCCAATTGCTTCCAAATTTTCAAATCTTCAATTCCTGTAAAGGATAAAAACTTAAAGTTTTTGTAAGACTTTTACCTACAATTTAGACTACATAGATATACCAACATAAAGTCATAATTTTTAGAGGAAGTCGGCAACTAAAACTCCATTTGAATCGACTAGAACAAAGTTTACTTTGCATTGTCTAAACTATTATAATTGAGGTCTGTTTACTTGCTTTGCGAAAAACACCAGATGCTAAGAGAAATTTTTTGCAATGTTTCGCCAAAATTGGTCTATAACTAGAGCAACTTTTTGTTTACACAGACCAAGTCCAGAGCTATAAATACTGAGTGGAAGGCAGTAGAAAGGTATCAGTTGCAAGGTAACCGAAGCATCAAGATGAAATACTTTTGCGTTCTACTCCTGGCAGGCCTTGCCTGTATCCTGGTGACCCAGTCGAACGCACAAGAAACCACAGCCGCTCCCGCAACAGATACCACCGCAGCGCCCGCAACGCCCGCAGCGCCCGCAGCGGGTGGTGAAACCACACCAGCATCAGCCGTCGAAACAACCGCTGCCTCAGCTGACACAACCACGGCGGCAAATTCGGCGAAGACGGTGACTGTAAGACGCTATACTCGTAGGAGAAAGCGTCCCGCTCGTCGTATTCGTAGGCGCAGGAACCGTAGGAACCGTAGGCAAGGCTAAGCTCATAAATACCCAAAACTATGGCAGCAGATATTGACACTCTTCTTCTATTCCTGGACCTCCCGAAATCCTTAGATGTAGTTTTAGGCATATAATAATAATTTGTTGTTTATTTTTTAAGAACTTAGGCAAATACAATGCAGAAATGAAAATCTTGCTTTTTACTGTAGACTAATTTGTGTTACCTTTTGCTACTTTTTCCTGTAGTTTAATAGCCTGGCTTAATGATTTAGATTAGCTTCTGGTCTAAAGAGTCTATTTCTTAACAGCACTTTACTTCCGGACTAAGTAGTGAACTTATTTGTTAAAACTGTTTAAATTGCATAGGACTAAGCCAAAAACAATTCATTACTATTTGAGAACTGGATTCGAAAGTAAAGACCAACCGATACTGTGGGCAACGTCGTCTTTTTGGTGCCAAGTGCAAAAGATTCAAAAATACCCATTTGACGGCCCTTCATTGAAATCATGTTATGGACTCCAAAGAACAAATTAAGAAGGTCCGGCCTAAAAGGTCTATTATCCCTAATTTTCTAGCAGGTCAAAATCCCAAAAAAATTTCTTTCTAAAATAGGTCGCAATCGCCCTAAAATTAGGAAAATCGCTTTTATTTTTGCGCCTTGTGTAAATTTTTTTTTAATTTAAGAAAAGGTTTTGTTTTAACTGACAGAGGAGATAGCATAGAAACTGACGAATAGACGGACAGACGGATGGAAAGGGCTAAATCAACACAGCTCTTTACGCTGATCAAGAATATAGATACTTAATTTGGTCGAAAATGCTTCCTTCTGTGCGATAGAAACATCTGGGCAGTTTTAATATACCCTCTGCTAGGGTTGGGAGGACTACTTACGAATTCATTTGTGATGTCACGTTTGTCCGCGATCGGCCGGACTTTGGTTTTAACCTTAGTTCCGGTTCCCTTTGGCTGGTCACGGCTCCCTCAATGCATTCTTGCATAAGAGGAGCCTTAGTGAGAGTCCGGAATGCCATTGTGGCTCGCGCGAAGAGACATGGAAACATGTTCAATGTGAGTGTCCGCTGTATGATGATCTCAGAGATCTTGGTGCATTAGGTGTGGTTCAGGTTAGTGGCGGGTTTGACATAAATCAAGTGCTCTCCACTAGAGATAGGGTCAATAGGCTGAATGAGTTTGGGAGGACTGTATTTTTCAGACGGCGTCTGACAGTTCAAATTGTGTGACAGCTGAATGTGTGCGTGAATGAGGGTTAGCTCCGTATTGTCCACGGGTGGGTTTATCGGGGCCACCAGTCCCCATGCATCATGGTGCTAAAACTGGAAGTGTTCCCTTTGGGTACACGAGCCTGACCAGAGGTCTTTTCTGGTACCACAGGCGATTGGGATCAAAGAGACGGTCTCAACTCTCTGGCCTTTTGCCAATCCCTTATGGGTGTTGGGGACATAAGCTGGCTGCAGTTTACTGCAGTTTGATCAGTGATCAATGATTGTAAGCCGCTTTCTGCGGAAGAGGAAGGAATAGTCCTCGCTCCCACCAGTGAGAAAACCGCGACCTTGAATCGTGGTGTATACTGTTCCATCTGTGAGCTGGCGATTGTCAGCTTACGCTCTATTCCTAACAGCTTTGTTCAATGTTATCCATGGGTCACCAACCCGAAACTGCTTTGGAGTTTAAAATGGTAGTGTCCTTGCAGAAACGGAGCATGACCGGAAGCTTAATTCTGGTACCACGGGAGCCAGAGCCCGCGGAACTTGTTCCGTCTGGCTGTGGTGCGGCCCCTCGGGGAGTATCGTGGTGACAGCAACCCACCCAAATGCGGGTAGAGTCACTTAGGGGCTCGACGTGGAGTTACGTTTCAACCGGGTGCCGTGACCCAGAGATCGGAAGAGGTATAGGTAGGCCTCGCTTCTCACCAAGGAGGGAGTCACGACCATGCAGTAGTGGCTCCAATTGGTACCTTTGGGACTTCTTATGAAGTTCCACTGTGGACGTTGGTTGACGTTTCAACCCTGTCCTTGGCACCGTGGGATTAAGTCATCATGGCAGGTGCTCACGTAAAACCCCATTGAAGGTATAAAAAATATAAGCAACAGGTTTTTTGAATTTTGAAAAAACTATTTATGTATTTTTTTATTTTCATACGATCAGCTCCAATCTCATTTTCATCGATTTATATGAAAATTCAACAATTACTGTTTACTAATCTTTGTAAAATTTTTCCTCCCTGGGTGGAAAATAGGTGGTCAATGACTTTAGGTCGAAAGAAACAAACACAAAAATTTGGACTTACAAATTTGTAATATCTACCACCAAAGTCGGAAAATCGACGAAGAATTGTTGTATGAAATTCTTTTGTTTATCATTCAATCGGGTTCGAATTTATTTTCAAAAAACCATCAGCCTTGTTCTCAATTCCAATTCCAAAAAAAGTTTTGTGATTAAGAGACCAAATTTAGACCAAAGACCGGTTTTAAGTCACAAAACTTTTGTGGAAGTGGAATTGAGAACAAGGCTGTATATGAAAATTCAATAATGACTGCATTCGAATACTCCTGAATATTAACCTGCTTGGGTGGAAAACTGGTTCTTGGGCGAAAATTTATCTTCCGAGCGATTAGCTTCAAGCTCATTTTCGAAGATACACATTAAAAAGGTCTGAAAATGGTCTGAAAAGGTCTGAAAATGGACGTCTGATTAGCTTCATACTCAATTTCAAAGCCTCACAAGCAAAAGTATGGTATAAGTGACTTACAAACTTTGAAAATTAAACAAAAAGGATAGTCGGTCAAGCCCGTCCATAACATACTCTGTACCTGTGAAGTGCTGCCCATCACCGTTGCGACCGGTGCTACCCATAATTGTTTGTTTTACTTATAACTCGACTATCGTTCATCCGATCTTTTCCATTACTTTGGCGGATCGATGAATAATCTTGATTACTAAATATGTCCAGAAGGTACGAACCTTCTATGTATAAAACTGTTGGACATATGACTTTTTTTCTTTTGAAAATAAACTTGATCTGCCTGCAAGTAGAAGTTCTTGTCTCAAACATGTAGAAACTCTATTTCTTACCATCTCTGAAATCTGTGCGTTCATACGGACGGACAGACGGACTGATAGACGGACAGACGGACATGGAAAAATCGACTCGGCTGTTGAAGCTGATTTAGAATATACGAGGTGTGTTCCAATGAAAAGTTGAATTTGGATTTTTTTTTGAAAAGTACTTATTTATTCATCAATATCCATTTTGTCCCGTTCAAAGAAATCGCCCTCAGATATAATACACTTGTGAAAACGCTTTTTCCAATCCTCGAAGCACTTCTGAAAAGCGCTTTTCGTTATGGCCATCAGCTCGTTCTTCGATTCTGACTTCATCTTAGCAATTGTGGCAAAACGTTTTCCTTTCATTGGTCTCTTTAGTTTTGGGAATAGGAAAAAGTAGCAGGGAGACAAATCTGGTGAATACGGTGGTTGAGGCATGATAACGGTGATCGTTTTTGGCAAAAAAATCACGAAAAAGATTTGATGTGTGCAGAATCCACGATTCCGATCGTTTGAGCCGTATTGCTTCACGCAAACGTTGCATAACTTCCTTGTAGTATTCCTTATTAACTGTGCGACCCCTTGGCAGGAACTCATGATGCACCACTCTATTGTAATCAAAAGAAAACAGTGAGTTTTCAAAGCCTTCACATTTGATCGAACTTGTGCTTTTTTCGGTCTTGGCTCATCTGGCCGCTTCCATTGGGATGATTGGGCCTTGGTTTCGATGTCATAACCATATACCCACGTTTTGTCAACAGTTATGACCCGTCTGACCCGGATCGTCGTTGACGTTATTTAACAACTCCTGAGCGACGTTGCGTTGGCTCTAAATTTAGCAATAATCGAAGAGCACACAAAAACGTGACTAACCTTTTCAGTTGCCAAAAACAAACTACTAATCGAAATGGGCTGCTAATGCAAATTTATGATAAACATATGTGGCCGAATATAACAAAAACACAATATCGATAATCGAATGTACACAGCCCGCGAAAATTCTCGTATATACTTTATGGGGTCGGAGGTGCTTCCTTCCGGCTGTTACATACTATTGCACTAGCTTATTATACTCTGTGTACCTCTGGTACAGAGTAAAAGGTTTTGTTTATGTGAAGTGTCTCCAAAATGCCAAAAGGTAAGATGACAAGACGATTTAATTCGTAAGGGTTTCATTCTTGATGATCTAGTAGCCGACATTATTATTGTCAGTTCTTCTGGTTTAGTCTTATTTCGAGCGGCACCTAAAAGTAAGCAATTTTCTTTGATATTTATTCACCTTCCTTCCAAAACACATACAAAAACACACGAGCACCGTCTGTTTAGTTTGAAGTATATTTATTAAATAGTTAATAGTTGGAACTGTTACAATATTACGGAATTTTTGCGAATTGTATGCGGTTTTCTTGGATGTACTTGCCATTGTCACAGTACACGGCTAGCTTAAAATATTAAACTTGTCTGCTTTCGTTCGGTATTTTTTGTTCAACTTTTTCTTATTTAGTATTTAAAACCGTGCACTTATAAAAATTTATTGGCTTTTCATTTAGCTATGTGCAGTTAGTGGAGAGAAATTCATTTTTTTACTTTTCTAAGCTATCCCGCTTCACGTATTTGGTGTGTATATTTTGTAAGTTACCTATAAGTTATGGTTGGTATAGTTGACTTATTTTTGGTTGACTGAAGCTTTGTACTTTACGAAAATCGTCAACTGTGACATCAGATTCTTAGACATATGCTATAAATTTGTTTAGTTTTAGTGTTTTTTTGTTAGTTTAAATCCCTGAATTGAATTTTGCTTTTTGTCATGAGTTTTCCTTGAAGTTGGTTAGGTTTTCCATTTTGTTAGCCTAAATAAAATGCATAAAAATAAGTTACATTCATTTATGAGTACATCTTTTAGATAATTTTCACATTGAAAAACTGAAGAAGATATCATGCAATTTCTACTTGAGAATCTTTCGTACTTTTCGAGTTGGTTTTTGTTTCTGCCTTTGCATGCTAGATTATAAATTTTATTTCGTAGTATTTTTTATGCATTTATGCATAGTTAAATGCTGTTAGCAAATCTTTAAATCACATCCGACTGTTTCTGTGTAATAAACTCCTCGCCAGCTGGTCAATTGTCCAATCTCTCTCTCTGTGCTCTGGACTCGTACTCCTCATTCTTGGATTTGTGGTTATTTTTCTTGTATGTGGGAACGATACGAACTGCAATTCACTTTTTCGTTTTACGGCGCTTTGCAGTTGTCGTCGGGAAATTCTATTTGTTGGGCAGCTCCGGCGGACAGTCCGGCTGATTGGAGGGGTGAGCTGCACGGAAAGCGGGATTGCTCTCTAGTTCGCGATCGATGCGCAAAATAATGGGATACGGACGCAAGTCAACGTGGAATCTGTGAAATTGAAGACAAATGAATGAGCGGAGCTTTTCAATGCGTTTAATTTCCTACCTCCGAGCATTGAAGACCTGCGGCACCAGGCAACAGTCGGCCATAGAAATCTCATCGCCCACACAGTATTTGCCAGCCGAGGTGGACAGGGCCTTCTCTACGGCTCTGAAACCGCGTGTTATCCAATGCTGTGCCCACTCCTTCTTCTTCTCCTCACCCACATGTATGAGCACTATCAGATTTTGCAGTGGCTGAATCCCAGAGCAAATAATCTCCACAATTTCACGCACTTTGGCCCGCTTGTGCACATCCTGTGGCAGCAGTGGTCGCTGGGGACGTGTCTCCTCCAGATAGTGCATTATGGCCACCGATTCGATCAGGGTATGACCATCTAAGGAAGCGTTTATTATAAGTGTCTATGGATATTATAAGTGTCTACTTACCAATCTGCAGAGCTGGAACCTGCTCCATTGGATTGACCTCGCGATACTCATTACAATGCTGCTCGCCACCTGACTTGATCAGACTGATAGGCTTGATGTCGTAGGGTATCTCCTTCAGGTTCATGGCAATGCGTACACGCCAGGAGCAGGAGCTGCGCCAATACGAGTAGAGTATTGGCTGTACCTCAGGGGAGACAGGGGAATCATTTAGATTAGTGGACATGCTACTACTTTACTCGTGTCGTAACTAGAACTAAATGGACTCAACAGCAGCGGCCCCAGCGCCAACCCAACCGTTTGCTAACACTATGCTACAGCCAAAAGGTGTTTTGCTTTTAACCGGTTTGGCGAAACAATTTTGTTGCTTATGAATATTGCTAATATGATGTTATTTGTTTTTCTAGAGATTTTAGTTTAGATATTTTAACATAACTTGCGGAGAGCTTAACCGGCTGGGTTGTTGTCCCGATATCTTTAGTAGAATTTTGTATGAAATGTATCAAAACTTGTTCGATTATTCGAGCCTAATTAATGTAGTTTTCTGACATTCCCTACGTTAAACAGTTAACCTCCAAAAACCACCTTTACTGGGTAATAGGCTCCCGCTGTTGGTAACTGGGAGCTTTTGCTATGTGCGCGAAAGTAAGTAAAATGTTTCAGCCCATCATAAAGACTATGGTTCGGCTTGCTGTCCGGTTCCTATACTTGTTACAGGGTTGTATTTTGTGCCCCCTGTTGTCCGCACTCTATATGGATGAAATTCATAAAGAGCTTCCAGGCGGAGCGGTCAAAGGTGACACCACATGCAGGATTTTAATGTATGCGAATGATATGGTGCTGATGGCGAAAAATCCAAAAGATTTTCAACTCATAAGAACTAGACTTAAGGTATTCACTTTGGTCAGGCACTGGGTAGAATTTACAACAACAGTTTATACAAATTTTGCATAAACGCCCGACCCAGACCCCTGTCTAGAATAAGTCAGGCACTTCTGCCCAAACAGTGTGACCACATTTTATCAATATTTATATTATTAAGAGTGTTATACAGCATCAAATTTTGAAAAGAATGTATGATAAAACATAAATTTTATATGAAAAAAGGTGTGAGTATGGCTAACACACACGGTGCCTTGATTTGAAACATACTTAAACGCAAATCTGGACATTCAGTTCTAAATAATAAGTACTCGATGCTAAGTACTCAATATTAAATATAACAGTATTACTGACTACTCGATTCTCAGTATTCGAAACCTAGTACCCGAAACTTAGAAGTCGATACTCAGTACTCGATACGAATTAGTCGAGACATAGTACTCGTTACTTGCTACTCGTTACTTGACACCCAGAACTCGATTCAATGTTCACTACGCTAAGAACTCGATATTATGGACTCTATACTCAGTATTCGAAACTTAGTACTCAATTCTAAGTACTCGATACTAAGTACTCGATACTCAGTACTCGAAACTTAGTACCCGAAACTTAGAAGTCGATACTTAGTACTCGAAACGAATTAGTCGAGACAAAGTACTCGTTACTTGCTACTCGATACTCGTTACTTGACACCCAGAACTCGATTCTATGTACACTACGCTAAATACTCGATATTAAGGACTCTATACTCAGCATTCGAAACGTAGTACTCAATTCTAAGTGCTCAAAACTAAGTCCTCGATACTCAGTACTCGATACACATTATTCGATACTCAGTATCCGATACATACTCGGTCAGTACTCAGTACATTATTCGATACTAAGTACTAGATACTAAGAACTCGATACTAAGTACATGGTACTCAGTACTCGATACTCATTATTCTATACTCAGTACTGGATTCTAAGAACTCGATACTTAGTACCCGATACTAAAAACTTGATACTAAGTATTCGATACTCATTACTCGACTCTAAGTACTCGATTATAAGAACTTGATAACAAGTACTCGAGGCGAAGTACTCGATTGTCAGTATTTCATACTTCGAGTACTAAGTACGCCGATACGCCGTCTTGGATACTCAGCACTCGATTCTAAGTTCTCAATGCTCAGTACTCGGTGTGGTCGAGTGCCGAACGCTTTACAACAAAGCGTGACGCTAAAATCAAATTTTACTCCAACTAAAATCTTCCATACCGAAATTAAAGATGTTCACATCAAAAACCGCAATCTTTAAGGATTAATGGATGACTGCGAAGTAATATGTTCTGGAAAATTCATAATTAATCGCGGTTTATCGAAGATTATTTTAATACTCTGTACCAGAGGTACACAGAGTATATTAAGTTTGTGCAAAAGTCTCTGTCTGTCCGTCAGAGCAAACAGATCTCAGAGATGGTAAGAGATAGAGGTTTGACATGTATGGGACAAAAACTGTTTAACCCTCATCCTGTAAATAAAAAAAATTAGTAATTCTGTATTTTGCC